>JAWWES010000115.1:83400904-83428861 GCA_035583135.1 Lophotriccus pileatus
CCTCTCCTCTCCTCTCCTCTCCTCTCCTCTCCTCTCCTCTCCTCTCTTCTTTGCTTTTATTTTCTGATTGGGAAAACAGAAATTGCTTAGAAGTGCAATAGATGAAGGATGGGTGCCATTATAATTTCTTACTCACTCATTTCTGAATTATATTTTTTGTGTGTAAAAGAGAATCATAGGAACAGAATCAATGTAAAGACATCAGAATCATTTAAGAAGACATCTGCCAAGCCAGTTTGTCCAGAAAAGCAAAGTGGTCCTGCTTTCCTGAAAGGAGTAGGGAACTAGAAAAGTTTTTAAAGACCAATCGGTTTTAAAAAAAGCTTTTAGTCTTAAGTTCATCTGTTTGCAAGCTCCTTTTTATTTCTTACAAGATACAGAAGAACCACATATTTAATTCTATGCCTTTAGGATACTATTCCTAGTTTGCTGAAGCAAAACAAACAAGTAATACTTCTTCAGAAGCCCATTACGTGCAGCCCATGCATGCATTTTGCCCTCCGTGCATGGTACTGAAGCTAAGCAGGAGTCCCCATGGGACACTCATTATCACAGGAAAAGAATGAAAAAAAACCTAATGCATTTCAGAAGGAGCTGCACGTGAGGGCTTCTCACATGCAGGGTTTGGGACTGAGCCCATTACCTCCTCTGCCCTGCTTCGACCCTCAGCCCCAGCTCCCTGGCCCCTGTGAGCGAGCTACACCATGCAGCACCCTGACTACCTCTCTTGTCCACTATCTCATGTTGTTACTGAAATAAATCCCCAATTGCCCAAAATTTGGGGGAACTTTTGCAGTTCCCCAGTTCCCATTAGCAAATTCTTCTGGTGTGGTTTGTTGTTCTTTTGGTTTTGCTTTTTAACCTGATATAATTCCTCTTGATTAATCTTTAAATTAAAATGGCAAGTGTTTTGTCTTTCTACAAAAAGGCAGTAGTGGATGAAAGAAATTATGAAAGCTACAGCATTCCCAGGTATTGTTCACCAGTGAAGAGGTAAACACTGATCCATCACAGTGGTTGCTATCTAACCAGGGCTAAAGACATTCTCACTTCCCTCTCAACTCCATCCAGCTTCATACATTGCTTCATACAGTGCAAAGGCCTGCAAACCATTGTTATCTGTAATCTATGCCACCCCCAAAGATAGTGACAGACTACCAAGGAAGCCTACTAGACCTGCTAAAAATAGGCTCTCAAAGCCTGAGGCAGTGAGACAACTGCTGCATTAAACACTTTACCATAACCAAAAAAAAGTACAAGCGTCAATGAAGAAATTATTCTTGTGCTTGAAATGAGTAGTATAAATCTTTTCTCCTAATGCCACCAATCCCATTTTCAGGTTTAACAGTAATTGCTACATCTCCATAAAAAAAGACAGATTAAAACCTTTGAAAGACTCTGGCTTGTTTGGGGAAAGACATGCTGAACCAAGAGTGGTTCACCAAGTCACTCAGGAGTGAGTGGGAGAATGATGGTAGGATTGGTAGTTGCCACAGGGAAATCCACACTTGCTCATATGTAGCATCTTGAGAAACTTCCTATCCCTGTGCAACAATAAACACACAGAGTGGATGGATGCCACCACCTATTTTTAAGAAATCATATTGTAGACACCATGAAGAGGTTTTATAAAAGAAACTCAAAAGTAGACCTGCAAGTTTGTTGCCTGCAGTGAAGACAACAAGAAGACTATTGAAGTTTAGCATATGGCTGCATTATGCTCTTGTGGTTTAGGAATAGTATTCTCCGATTTAGTACTCCAACTGAAACCACGTTCAGCTCCCCGTCAAATTAAAGGCACAAAAGGCAAAAATCATAGGTTGAAATACAAACAATTTACTGAAAACAGCAATGAGGTAAGAAAAAGAACAGTAACAGCAACAATATTAATAACAAAAGGTATAAGAAAAGAAATTACTGGTACAGAACCCCCACCCCACGATAATAGATAATACTGGACAACTTCCTCCACTGCATTTTCTTAGCCAGATTGAACCCCTTCTCCCTGGGAGAGAGTCCTTTTCTCCTTGTCTACCCAGCAATGACATGAAGTGGTATAGAATATCTTCAGGTTCCTAGCCATGTGCCCTCCCAGCTACTGCAAAAAATTAACCCTGTCCTGGCCAGAGCCAGAGAATATGCCTAAAGATCCCACCCATATACAATTCTAGGTTTTCTAATGTAAATGTAGCCCTAAACACTACCAGTTTCGGCACCACGACAGTGCTGCAGGAAAGTCCAAAGGCAATGGGGGAGACAGGGGGAAGTCACCACGTAAATCCACTTAAAATAATCATATCAAGACATAATGAGATATTTGAAATGTTTTTCTGAAGAAGAGACATCAGACTATTTAAGATGGAATTGGATGTTTTGTGTTCTTCTGGAGTTCATTGCAGCAGCACAAGATCCGTGCCAGCACAAGTGGGAGAAGAACAGCTGCTGCAGTGTGACATGCCAACCAGGGTGGTGCATGCCACCCCGCACAGCACAGGTTATTTGCCCAAGGAGCACACCAAGCTGGTGCTTACCTGTCACTGAGTACCCTCCAGTAAGCTGACCTGAGTCCCCCCTCATCACTCTTTATGTTTTCCAGTCCTCCATTTCACAGTAAGTCAAAAGAAAATCTTGCTTCCATGCTCCATGCTCTGTTGTTGCACAACAGGCAGCTGCTACAAGTTTAGAAGTCTGCATTAATTCCTGAACTTCCTAATTAAATACTAAAGAGGAAAAAACCCAGCCACCATCAGTCGTGGTACAGAAGGTCAAATCAAGCATTACAAGGAAAAAAATTAAGGTGTGTAACTGTGTGGGCAGAACAGAAGAGATACAGAGTCTTTGACCCCTGTGTTTCTGGTTAAAATCTACACACAGTTTTATAGTCAGTTAGTTATAAAAAGTATCTTGCCATTTGACTAATTTCTGTATGCCAAAATTCTGAAGGAAATTTATTCATGGTTATATTTGAATCACTGTCTATATGCCTTGACACTTCAAATCAAAACACTGGAGGAATCTAATGATTTTAATTCTAATGATTAAAAAAAGAGTTAAAATTAAGTCCTACCTGGCTTTCTGTATCATTTTTCCACTTGGAAATCTCTCATCAGCCATTTCTAAGGCACAGTCTTCAAAACCTGATGGAGTTTCTAGCCTGAAAAGTTATCATCTTGCTGACAAACCAATACCTTTTTGGTCATTCCCTTAACATTGTCCATCCAACCTTAATTTGTTGTTCTTCAGGCTTTGGAGTCTGTTTTCCCACTGAGGGCATGCATTTTCTTAAAAAGCAAAAATTCAGCCAGTAATCAACATTCATAATATCCACAGTGCAACACAGAAGGTGCATCTATCCCTTCTGTAGACTTGAACAGCTCTAAATTGATTTGCTCTTTTGTCCATAGCAGAACAGCTGTGTTCTTCAGTGCAAGCTGAAATCCATCTAAAGTTGTATGCAGAGCCAGTTTTACAGGGCAGCCTTCCAATGTGCAAGTGTGAGGCCTTCACACATTAATTTCTCTTTTTCGTCCAGACATAATGTTGTCTCTGAGTCCATCTCTATATTTAGGTGTCTGCATTCAGGTTGCACAGGTGTGTCGTCCTCAGTATGAGTCACAGTTAAAGTCAGTCCATATACATACCCAGGCTTCAGATACAATATCATCTAAATATCAGCAGATTACTTCTTATTGAAGGCTGAATGTCATATAGAAACCTCCTTTTATTACCATGTTTTGCACACTCAAAATTAGGAAAATCAAAAAGGAGAGAAAGGGAGAGAAAAGACTTGCTTGTTGCAGTATGTGGACAATCCCCATAAACTGCAACAAACAGATAAAATTAGCATATTTACTAAAAGGATTTTGTGCTGTAACTTTCATCCCACACATCTAAATCCTTTTTCCTACAGTTCTTATGTTCCCGCTAACACCCCAGAGACCACACTGGGAGACACACTGATCCTATATAAAAAGAAGCCTGAAGAAAGGGAAAACAAAATGTAAGCAACCGAAAGGTACAGAAATTAAAATACTTCAACTCCAAGATGTCCAAATTTTATGTTTGTTACGTGTGCTCTTAAGTATAGACTCATACTTCACAGAAAAGCTGAAAAAAAATAAAGGAGTAGCTAGCTCCAAAGCATCCAGCAAACATCCACTCTTTATCCCAGAACAGCTTATAGCAAATATAAAGCCAGTAGTAAAGCACAATAGCAGCAGCCATAAGGGTGGTGTGACAGTAGAGCATCATCAGCATCTCTTTTTGGGCTGCAATACTAGGAATTTGTCAGAAAATATTTTCAGATAGACAATACTCTGTTCTATTGTAGAAAACTACAACAAAACAAACATCCTCCCTCAGATGTACCTCAGCTAATCTTATCAAGATAACATTTATTCTCAAACTAAATCTGGTCATCAGTTCATCTCTGGACTATACACGAAGGACAGACCTGGTTAGCTTTCAATACCAATAGTGCCCATAAATCCCAAAGTTATCCAACCAAAAGCCTGTTCTATTCTGAAACCATCCTTCAGTGTCTCTGTTTGCTCCAGGAACAAAACCAAAAGCATGAGTCTAATGGTTGAATGAAAGAAAAACACTTGCATAAGTGGACACTGCTTCATTTGAATGCCCTGCACAGCAGAAGACACCAAACTCAATGGAGCACAGTGCTCCCCGTCTCTAAGAACTGACAGTATTGCTGTCCAATACCAGCTGATGTCATGCAGACTTTCTGAATTTGCAAAGGAAAGCAGAGACCTTCTGGTATGGCTGACCTTCAACACCACTTGCTCTGAAGTGCTGCTAACCACCAAAGCTGTGCTGTACTCGTATGGTTTTTTCCCACTTGCAGAATAAACTCATTAAAACTAATACTAGCTGTTTCCACTCATTCCTGCAACACTCAAAACTTGTTCACACAGCCTAAAGTACAATGTTCCTGCTTGTCTCTCTTCCGTTCTGACGCTGCTTTTCTCCAAAAAGAAAAAGGGAAACATTGCTCTGAAATGAACAGCTGAAACCTGTATCAGATGAGGACAGTGCAGCAGGATTACATAAATGCTTGAGAAGCAGAAATATTTTTCTCTTTTCATGGAAATATTCCTAGTGCTAGATAAAAAATTAAACGGTTTTGTTTGCAGGGGGCTTCTGAATTTTTTAATTAAGCTTTGGAACTTATGCATCAGTTAAGCATATTTGTCCTTTTAGTGCTGACTGCTGGCATAAAAGTGGAAGAAAGAAGTTCTTGCAAGTCTTTCTTCCATCCCCCTGAAAGTAAAAGCAACACAGGGGCTAGAGGTGCAGATGCACTCCTCACATGCTTTTTTCAGTGTGGAGAGAAAAATATACCCTTTTTGAGATTTCTAGTGCTATTTCTTCTGTAACTCACAACAACAGTGTGAAGATTTCTCAGACTTAATAGACCTTTAGAGAGAGGGAAAGGCTAAGTTTTATTATTATTGGCTTAATTTCTACTCTTTCTTCTCACAAAAACATACTACTGAGCCCAAGGGGAATATTATCAACAGCAGTCTCGTTTCTTGTTCTTAATACTGGCTCTAATTAAATATTGCTTTTTCCCTACTTAGCTAGGTGGCATGGGACACAGGAATTATTTGAAAGGACTTGGGAGTGGACTCAAAGACTGGTACAGTAGAATGAATCATTTCCATGCAAAAGGAATGACTAATTTTCTGTAAACTTGCTTTTAACAAGTCCCTGCAACCTACTCCTGCAATGCAGCAGCCAAGATTTCCATCAGGTAAAGAGAGCAAAACTGCACAACTACTCCTGTGTTTCCAAAAAAACCCTCCAGAACACACACACACATCATAAAAAATATGCTTACGCTGCACTCACGGTACTTTTTCTCATGGGAAAAACAGGAGTATCAGATGTTTGTGACATGGTCAATACTGCTTGAAACCAAAAAGCAGAGACCCTTCATTTTTCACCTTTATGAAGCTATTATCATACCTGAAACACTTGTCTGGAATTGGTCAAACCAGGATAGGGAATAAAGGTAGTCAATTCACTGTTGAAAGAACAGACTTGCATTAAAATTTGCCTCCCTTCTCCAATTTTAGGTAATGGAACTCATGTAACTTCAACTAAGAAAAATACAATTGATTTTTTTCTCTTACTGTTAAAAGACTAGTTAATAAGCAAATCCCTAACTGTATGTTTCTAGGAGTTTACCTGTAAAGAGTCAAATCTAATGCTTATATACATGGAGATAGCTTTTATTTAGCCAAATCAGTGGGAAAGGAGAAACACATAACAGGGAAAAAAGCCTACCTGTCTGAGACAATGAGGAAGAAACTTGATAATATTCTCGTTCCATTAAAAAAGACATAAGAATTCCTTTGAGAAGAAACAGTATGGACTCTAGGTACCTGAATTTCTAATAATTTAGGGCAGCAATTTTTTCCAATTACTATTTTAAGAATCAGTACACTGAGGGAAATGCCTATACATTCCGGCAATATCCTTTTTCTTTTTTTTTCTTAATTTATACTCACAGCCTTTATACTAGTCCAAACTAAACAGGGATGGCTATAAAGAAGAGATTTGAATTTCAAGTTTGGTGTGTTAGGAGCCAGGAGACTAATTTAAGCTCAGTCACCAACAGAGAAAACAAGCCACAGGCAATCTGGCCAACAGTTTTTGTGATCCGTAGAGGTGTGCAGACAACATGTAATTATTGGAAAAACACGCCTAATCAAATTATGTTATAACTCTTGGGCAACACAGTATTCAATCTATTGCTTTTGTGCTAAGTTTAATGAGTTGCTTCCAGCAGCTGCCCGAAGCTGTTGCTTCAATTACCACCATGCCTTACCAGTTCTGTTTTGCTACTTTCTGCACTCAAAATATATTAGCTGTTTGAAATGGATTTTCTCTTCTTACAGATTATCTTGTGGGACAGATACTGTTGTGACAGTAGCTGTGGCCCAGGATTTTGGTATTTGAAAACCCAAGCATTGCTGGATGTGCATCGCAGAGCTGAGCAGTCAGGACTTGGCTGTGCATTAGTGGGCTGCTGGAGATTTCCTAGGGCTTTTGGGTTGCAGTTACAGTGCCAGAAAGCATCTCCAGAAGTCATCTAGACCAACCTCAATCCACATCTTAACATCTGTTCTACCAGCTTGATCTTGAAATTATGCAACAGCAGAGATTCTATAACTGTCTACTTAAAGTTTCCCAGTGCTATGCTGTCCTTTGAGGTAGGATTTTTTTTTCTAAACCTCATTTTTTTACTACAGATCAGACAGATTCATTGTTGGTTTTTCTACCACAGAAAGTGAAACATATTCCTTCTTTGCAGGATCTCTTAATATATCTGAAAATTTAGCTGCCTCCTTCAACTTCCTTTCTTTATATTAAGTTATTCCTTCTGTCTGGTTGATTTTTTCCCCCCGTAGTTTTCTAGGCCACAGAAAATTCTCATTGTTCTCACCAGGTTTCAGTTCAGATAAATGCTTGAGTTTCAAGTCACAAGAGACTTATCCTTCCTGAAATACAGTCTCTTGGACTGAATTTATGAACACAGGAGGCCTTATCAATGTTATGGAGTAATCCCTCTGCCATACTGGAGTTCTGCAGCTATATACCCAGATCCTTGTGTGGTTTTACATACTGTGAACTAAATACTGCCCAAATGGACTAACTGCGGAATTTTTGGTTTCTGGCCTCAAACTGAACTAATTTTTGAATCCTCTTATCTGTCCTGCAGAAGGAAAATTAGACTGGAAAAAGTTTTTCCAAGATCTTCTTCATCTACTGATGCATTTTCCTTTTGAAAGATATGAGGTCTAAACTTTCCAAACCTAAGAATATACCTATAAATTTTGTGCTAGCGCAAAGAGAACCAACAGACTTGTATGCCTTGCCATGATAGTACAGACTACTGCATGTTTAGATACCTTTCTCTTTATTCAAGTATTCTCTAATATAAACTGTTGAAACTGAGAACAGGGGTAAATGAAGTAGCTCTTTTATAGCTATGTTAATACTGATGTGCAAGGATGCTGGGGACACATCTCTGTTCTGTCTGTCTCATTATCTCTAACGTTTGATAGTGTAGAACCTGCCCAAAGGGGAAATGTACACCCACATCTGCAATTCTTAACAATCTGAAAACAAACAAACAAACAAACAAACAAACAAAAAATCTTTACATGTCAAAGTCTCACTGGAGGATGTGGTTTTTGTTCTTTTTCTCCAAGTATTTTGCAGTTTTAGTCTGCACAATTTTGCTAATTAATCTGCAATAAATAATACCTATAGACAAACTTCAAGTGTTATGAGTCAATACTGCTGGACAAAACACAATTCCCTTCGCTAAAGCTTGGTTTCTATCAAAATTTCTAATCACATATATGCACCCCGGTCAATTTATGAATAATTTAAAAAAAAGGAGAGTGTAGTACTTTTTTTTTTCTAATGCAAATTACATTCAGAATCCATAGATAAAGTGGCTAATTGTTAAAGGTTCTGAGAATTAATATGTTCTGAATATATTAGATTAGAGACCACAGCATTGAAACAGGCGGGTGCTAACACATACAGAAAAGTTAACTAATGAAAACCAATAGCAGCTGTCAAGGCTGCAACATTCCTTTGTTCATTTTTTAATTTGTTCTATCTCAACCTGAGGAAAAACAAAGAAGCAGCCATATTTTACTGTGTGCTTCTGAAGACAAGAAGTAACAGGAAAACTAACTACAGAATAATGTGAGTGGGGACACACAATGACAGGCACACATCTAGCTATTTTTGTTCAGTTTTTCCTTTTGTTTTATTAACAACAGCAACTGGAGAAATTCTGATTTTGACAAAGTGAATAAATCAAAGCTTTAATATAAACAGTAATAAGTTTTTTACCTGTCTTATTGGTTTCTTCTATAAGAACATTTTAGTATTTACCATTAAATCTAGAGTAAGAAATTAAATGTAACTTGATTGAGGCATCTTAAGGACCTGTCACTACAGACTAGTGTCTGACATGTTACAAAGCCAGGGACATCTACTACAGTAATGTGCAGTTGTAGCAGAGTATTACCCACATATTACACAATGGTTTAATGTTGCTTAACAAAACTGCCATGTTTTAATCCTGTTTCAATGGTGTTATGTGTTGAAGGACATCCAACAGTGCATGTGTCTTTCACTTGACTCTCACAGCTGAGACCATCCTCACTGGTCAATGGCAGGGAAGATTTCCTGCTCTTCCCAAGTGAACATGCATAAACTGTATTTTAATAGCAATAGAAAAAAGGGTAAAATACTTGTCTTTGAATACCTGAATTTCGGTCAGTAGTCATAAGATACAGCCCTGAAGATCTGTGTTTGCTGTGACATCTTGTTAGGAATCAGTTAAAACAGACTTTTTTTCTTGGTTATAGACATAGTTCAATAACTAAGAATAGTTCACACTCTTAAGACTATTAGTAGTCTGTTGCTGGCTGGTATGTACACTGTCCCATCGCAGTTCATTGCAAAAATCAGGACTTACATTGCTACACTAAGTTCCCTTCACAATGAACTATTTTTAATTCCCACCAAACACATTAAGCAAATGAAAGGGAAAAAAAAAAAAAAGAAGAAAAAAACCCCTCACTTTTTCTTATTTTTTGCTAAGTGGTACTGAATATATGTTCAAAAAGAGTTAAGAGGAACATGACCATACTGTGAGTAGAAATAATTTATTTTTATGGCTACTGCCTGTATATCACACTGATCTATTGGGCACTTTTTTTTTAACATTATGTACCTTCAAAAAAAAATGAGGAATACAACAGTGGAGTTGGAAAAACATGTTTTTCATACAAGTAAAAACTGCATTTGCTGTGATATAAGGATCAGAAATTTTTCAATTATTTATTTTTCTCTGTGAAATTACAAAAGATATATATTAAGACCCAAGTGAAGTGCAGAACAGAAGGAGGAGGTATACTGTGAAACCACAGCTCTATATTTTACAGGTGATGTTTTAGAGGAAAAGTTTCAGAAAAACAAAAGAATATACTGCGTGAGATGCAGTTCTACTTGATTCTCTGAATAAACAATATGACTTGGTGCCCTTGGAAGGGCACACCATACCTGAATGCATGCTCAGATGGCATGGTGCCCTAGTGCAGCTGCCTTAGACAAGTGCTAAGGATGAGATTTTGCCCAGTGAAGATCTCTGGAAAACTCTTCCCTCTGTCCCTGCCAGAGGGAAAATATTCTTAATATTCAGAAATAGGTGGATCTCTACTTACTCCCAATGATTTATTCAAAATAGTTTCCTGATTACAGGCTGGTTGCAGTAAAGTGCATGCCCAGGGCAAGCTCTGTTACATCTTGGCTTAAAGAAAGGGACAAGCTTTGGGAAAATGTATGTTAGATTTAAGAACTGTCTGTGTTAGTCATTTGTCTGATCTAGAGCCTTTGGAGACTTGATAAACACAGCCTTCAGTTAAGGGTGGCACAAAGATATTTTTTACCAAAGTAGAGATGGAAGGACCATGATTTTATAGGTCTCCAATTCCTGCACGTACTACTTGGAATATAAAATACCTCTAGCAACTTCTGTAGGCACAATGAAGAAACTGCTACTGGGGAAGATGAAAGTGGAGAGAGTATCTTTCAGAGTCAAGGAGATGTTTAACTGGATACCGAGAAGTCCTCATTTAAGGATAAGATCTCCTTTGGCACATAAAGAAAAAAAAAGTACATTTGCATTAAGAAAGTTTTGAATGATTTAGACTAGCCCTCAACTCCTTTCATCATTGTTTAAGGGTTTTCTTTGCACCTCAAAAATAGATAGACACAGCACATCCATAGTCCTTTTTGTAAAAGTGACAGCTGAAAGTCTTTCACTCATTTTAGTCAGTTATTCAGCTATTGTTTTTAAACTTCATGAGCATTAACTTCTTGCTATAGTCCAGTAACATAAATTACTAGTTGATATGCTTGATATTACTCACTGAAGAACTTTCACATTAGTACCAGGGGGCACTAAGGCAAATAAAGGTACACACATACATAAGTATTGTCAGCAGCAGAGCTTCTAGCACTTTATGCCAGTATCAATTCTATTGACATAGATTCTTAAAATTTTATTATTGCATTTGAAATACCTTATTTTATTTTAAAAACTCACTATCATGTCTCATGAAAAGAAATAATAATAAAAAAAACCCCAAAACTAATTTTTGTCTCAACTTTTAGGGTGTTCCTCCATACATACACTTTTTACATTTCTAAACACATATTTTATTGTTGTGAGGTTATACCCTCTACAAAATTGTTTATTAGACTTCAACAGCTTCACAGAAGAAGAAAATTATGGCCATTTGCTTGAAGTATTTGCTTCTAGAGCTCAAAACTTCAAAGGAGTCACAGCAACCTGATGGAGAAACTCAAGTGAAATTGAAAATCAGTAGTACAATACTGTGGAGTACCGTCTTTCAGCATATAAATTTCATATACTTTTCCATCATCTTTTATGAATTAGCTATACCTGAAAAAGGTGTCAAAGTTTAAGTTTTCAAATTTGTGTCATTCAGCATATTCTGATGCTGAAAAGAGACTATTGAAATAAATCTGAATGACTTTTAATAATCCATTGGTACTTGGATATTTCAGCACAGTGAATTTGTTACTTGTTAGAGTATCTTATCTCCCTATAACAGCATTTGCTGTGAAGAATTATTTGTTTTCCTGATGATGTCAGAGAAAAGGAAGAGAATTTTCCTTCATTTTTTTTTCTTTTTTACCATCACCATAAACAAAATTTTCGAATTTGCTGTTTTGTATATCCCTTACAAAGAATTATTCTGAAACCATTCAAATGTAGATTCTTTTTTTTATAATTGTCCCTTCCTATACATAAGTCTTATGTAGGCCCTGGTTTTGTACTGTGTAAAATGTCTTTTCCTGTAAAACAAACAAAGTATCACTCAAGATGTCTTGACTCTACACAGCACTCCAGCCTTTATTCAATAAACACCTACTAGGAAAAAGGCAGAAATAACCAGAGCAGTAGTGAGCCAGACATAAAGTATTAACAAGGCTGCAAAAGAATCCCTGCTCCAGCAAGAAGGATGGGACAGTGCAGGTCACCATCTCCAAATTTTTGTTAGGATAGAAGATGCAGTAAGAAAGAATGGTGGATTTCCATTACAAGGATGTTGATGGGGCCCAAGCAAAAATTACAAGAAAATAAGAGAACAAGAGCCACTGCTCCTTTCTTCACCAGAGGCGTTACAAAAGGGGAAACATTAGCATGTGTAAAAAGGGCTGAGGGAGGAATGATCTCTCCACCCACTCAGTCACCCAAAAAAATAGTATAGAAGAAGCAGCAGGAACTGAGATGCAGACTGAATTAGTGAGGCTGCCAAGTGTAACTAGAGAGTATAACTGCTTCTTCAGTCCCCTTATTCTCTCATCAGTTGTAAAGGAAAAAAAGGATACCTTTCAGACGCATGGAGGAGGATTATCTCATGGATGGTCAGCACATGGCGAAACAAGCACTGAGTCAACCTTGTGTAACCTTTCCACAGCCCTTGTTCTCCACATCTGCCTTTCACCTGAACTGCCCTGATGACTTTTAAATACAGCTTAGGATTAGTCCAGCAGAATACACAGTGCATTTACATAGTTCACAGTTTAGTGGAAATGGTATTAAATTTTTAGGCAGGCTTGGTTGTTTTGTTTATTTTTGGGGTTTTTTTCAGTTGGCAATGCTTTGCTCCTTCCCAAACGACTCTTTTACTGTTACAAATATTTGTAACAAAAATTACAGAATAGCTGTTTTTTTCTGCATTGGAAATTACTTCAGCATTACTGTTCAGTCCTTAGAAACATTAGGTAACCTGATTTACATTTCTTTTTGTCTGGATGGAAAAGCATGGTCCAGCTCTAGCAGTCTCCATGCAATTCCATAAGAGACTAGAATGCCTTTTAAAACATAAAAGCATTTAGAAACATGGAAGCAGAAATGCATCCTGAAAACAAGTTTGTTTCAGCAGTTCTACAGGCTGTGACAACCCAGCTGAAAGCTGTTTCTTTTGCTCTCGAAGCTTTTTAAAAAAATGAAATACAGATGAAGGTCACTTTTTATCACATCTCCCCTCATTGCGAATGGATTTATTTCTTTCTGCTTTTACTGCTAAGAAACTGCCAGTCTCAGTAGCAGAGATAGTAAAACACTTGTATTTCCCCCACTATACTGTAAGATTTTTCTTAACAGATGGACAAGAAAGAGAAAGGGGCTCTTGATTCATACCTAGGATAGATTTAGGAAGTGATACCAAAACAGAGCCTTCACTTATCCTCTAATATCTTCTTAAGGACTCACATGAATGGGAAGCAGCCATGAGCTGAGATACAAGAGTACAAAAAAAAAAAAAAAAATCGTTCTCTGCCTAGGAAAAGGAATCTCCTACTTGTCTTTGTTCCAGAGCTGTCCACACTCCCCAGCAAGCTCTGACTGCAAATCAGCTGCACCTGCACATTCTATTATTAAGGTTAACACCAACACTTCTCCTTTCCAGACCCATAGGGGTGCATGCTTAACATAGGCATTCTTTCTTTTTTTTCTTGGCATTATGGAAAAATTTTTCCCTCAAAGACAGTAAATCATGTGAAAAAAAAATGTAAACAAACCCTTTCACCATTCTGTAAGATTAAATCATGGTTTTCTTCTCTCAAATACAAAAAAGAATTGTTAAAAAATCAAAACAAGGAAATCGCCTACATTTAAGTAGAGTCAAACAGAAAGAAAAATGGAATTCTTCCTCTTTTCTGTCAGCGACTGCTGTCGTAATTCTGGAAAAGGAAAGACAGTTCTGAAATGGTAGCAGCAACAAAGTTCTGAAGGACTAAAAAAGTATAATGTGTATATTTGTATGCACGTGCCTCCAGTGACCCAAATGCCTTGATGTGGAACACCTGGTGGCAGTTGTTACAAGAGGCTAATAGTTTAACTATATTTACATATTATTATGCATAACGTAATAGATATTATAAATATTTAAAATAGCAATTGATTGAGTGTACTTCCAACTTTTGAAGAAAAATAATAATTCATGATAATGAAATCCCTAGCATGACTGCCAGAGGTTTCTCCAATGCTTAAAGTGGCTCCGAGTTTATAGCTGTGCCATTGAGAAATCCCACAGAAACATCTAGAATGCAAAGTGAGTACATAGAGGAGCGTAGGAGATCTCCTGTTGCGGGTCTGCTAAAGACATCAGATCCTGAAAAGTGCAGCAAAACTCCAAGAAAAAGAGAACCTAGAAGAGATTTAACAAAAAGTGATGGCAAATATCTAACAAGTATGCTTTCCATTTCCATAGCAACTTCCATCAAAGAAATGGAAAGCACTTCAAACTTCAATCAATTTACTCTCAACAATACTGTGTGGAAGGCAAAATATATATTAGAAGAAGTAAAGTTGATTCCTGGTGATTACTGGACCCTATTTTAGGAACTCCTTTAACTACCTCTGCACTAAGTTCCTCATTAATATTCAGACTTTCAATCTGCCTTTTTCATGTTCTCTCACACAGACTGTGACATAAGAGGAGTGATCAGAGACATAGGCATAAAGAATGAAGATCTTGGGAAGCAGTGAATTTAACTATTACTGAACAATTACCAGATCAAAATAACACAGTCTAAGCAGTCTTATCTACTGTAAGTTATCAAGAAAGTCTCTCAATGGCAGATGTCCAAGCAACAGTGGCTTTCAACAATGGCCTTTTTTATCAAGAATTTTGCCAAAGTACTTGTAGAAAAGACATATTTTGGCTATCTATATTAGGCAGGTACAACACACATGCTGTAACACCCAGTGGGTGGGCATCATGACCCAGTACAAGGTCCTTTGTGCCTGTAAATGATGGGGAACTTTAAAATATTTTAAAAATAGCTCTATGGAGTCAATATATCCGAAAATGAAAGAGAAACCTAGCAGTTTTAAATCAGTATGTGTGACATGCCTGCCCCCAAGAGAAAATAGAGTCAACCTGGTTCCTCCTGCTCTTGAATTTTAGGAGCTGGGGATTTAAAGCCTGAAAAAGCAATTTTTATGCTCTGCGGCCCTCATGCACAGAAATTGAAATGGTCACCTCCTGACAAAGAGTTGTGCTAACCCTTTATGTTTTCTTTTATTCTTCAGGTGGCTCTGCTGGCTGGAATGAACGTGAAGATGACAGACAGGATTTTGGTCTCTAGAGACAGAACATCTCATTGTAAGACTGTCTATTGCATGATCTCCACCACTCAGGACAAAGTTAGAGCTGGTCATGGCCAATAAATTACCTCCCTTTCACTATCTGGATAGGTTTCTTTGCTATAGAGAAGATCAAGGTTAGGGTTAGACTATGGGAGTCCAAAGAGTAAAAGGACCTTTTTTTTTTCTTTTTGTATGTTGAATGGCTCTGAGAGTTCTTGAGGAATACAAAGGTCCTTTTATCCAGTGCTTCATATCCACTTTTCCAGAAGAAAAGGGTCCTGTATCTCTAATCAAGCTAATAGCTAAGGTTAGCATTTGGGATTTAGTAATTTAAGGTTTTGGATGAATGGCATTTCAGAGTTCAAATGAAAGTAGATGCCTGTCATGAGCAGTATTTTGATGTGATTACTACTCAGAATGGATCCCTGTGATAGAATTAATTTGAAATTAAGAGATGGTTTGGATTTTTAAATCTAAATACTGAAGAGTTCCTTTCCTAGCTGGATGTTAATTGTCTCTAAGTAATGGCAAGAAGGCAGGTGCCTTCTCTGCATTTTTCCAGAAGAGATGGATTCCCTTGGCTAGAATAGAAAGCTTAAAGTTAGGAAGGGTGTCAGGATTTGCTAATTCAGAGGTTGAAAAACATAGATATTCAGAGTTAGGCAGAGGTTTAGTGTCAACTGTGGCTAGTATGAGATGAGCTCTTTTATTGCTGGAGTAGCTCTCCTGCATTTACTCACACTAAGAGTTAGGACAGAGTAATATAAAATATAAAGTATACTTTTTGCTGAATGCTAATGGGCCTGACAGTAGGAAGAGGTAAGGTATTTTTTAAGTCCCATGCCTTATGTTCATATTTTCTGAAGAGATGGAACCCTGGGCTATAATTAAGGTTAGAATTAGGGCTACTTGGTTGTATGTCAAAAGCAGAGATCCTGACTTAATGCTCAGTGCCGCATGGCCCATGGAGTAAAGACCTGCACTGCTGCTGTCATTTGTGGCTCATTATTTATGTTTTCTTTCACTGTTCAGGTACCTTTGCTAGCTATAATGAAGGCAAGAGCTGCTAAAGATTCAAAACCCACAGGCTGAATAAATTATTTCCTTGAACTCTGTGTGTTACAGAGGTTTTGTTATATATTCTACAAAACTGCTGTTCTAAACAGATCTTCTTTCAGCAAGAGTCAACAAACCACATTATGTCTAGTGCATTAAATCTCATACTTAAGACTGGATACATGGATATAATTATAGAATTAGTTCAAAGTTTAGATAACAAGGCAGGTGCCAGAAATTGCCATCAAAATAAGCAATGAAGGTCACCAGTCTTCTTTTTAGCTTTGGAATGTCTGAGCAAAGGAAAGTGTTTGGAGAAAAATGGTTCTCAAGATACCGCCAGACAACGTTGAGTAGTGCTGTTCACTTGGGTTCCTCACAACTTTTTATGTCTTGTTCGGGTAGGGGCTTCTTAGCTAAGTATATATCAAGCCTTTGTTTCAGTTTTGATTTCAGAGAAAACAGAAAATAATGGATTCAGGATTTGTACCAGCTTTCAGCCTCTGCTTAATACCAAGGAAACAGAATAAGCGATTCTCAGAGCCTGAGAGTATGCTGTAACTTACAGGTCTAGGGGAATGCACTCGGGTCTATGATACTATAATTTTTAATGGCTTTTATTCAAAACTGATAACTTTCCCATGTTTATTTTCTTAGTTTATGTAACATGTGAAAATACATTAGAAGGAAATAAGCTTTTATTTATGTTGATTTTTAAGATCAAGTTCAAAACCACATTTCTGTTATGAGATTAGGAAAATGTTCTTTTTACAATTAAGGATTTACCACATTTGACTTGAGAATACTTGGAAAAGAACATATTCATGAAGGAATAACAAAATGGTTTCAAGATCTACTAATACTGTCTATATGTTCTTCACCAACTTTCAGCCTAGAACACACATTAAAAAAAATAATAAAGAAGGAAAAGAAAGGGAAAAAATAAACAAGGAAGTGTTCTTTAACTGCTTTCATACATTTTTCAACTGGGGTGTAAAAATAATTACTATTGCCTATCAGTGCTTTTATAAACTATTGTTCTGGTCCATCTACAGCACCAAAAGAAATGGCTTGGTCATCTACTTCCACTCATGGAAGAAACATTGTCCCAGTTAAAGATTATCTGAATTTATGAGCTATAGATATTGGCCTAATCCAAGCCGTTTAAAACATCATTTTATGGTATTGACAAAAAATTTCTACTGATTTTAGGACCCTGTTGTATAATACAGTCCTAGCACAAGACAACAGATAGAAAGAGAGAGGTAGGTGTGAAAGGACTTGCCCAAAGCCATCCAGAATGTTAGTGACGAATATGTTTTCACGTTGGGTTCTGAATGGCCACTCCAGCACTTAATAATTCAATAATCATGTATCTCTGAATAGGATCTTGAATATGAGTTTCAATCTCACCTGTACAAAGTCAATATAAAAATTATCAAGTGTAGCATGCCTTCTCTTTTCCCAATCCTAAATCACATTTATTTTGTATAAGCAAACTGTTTGCCCGCTGTGGTTATGACTGCAATGTAAAAGTAGTACATATAGTCTTACAAAGGGAGTGTCCTTAAAATGATCCTTAATGACTTGTCTTCCACCCTACAGAAACACTTTAAGAACTCTGCCCTAATTGTAGGCACGTGAGTATAGTATAGGACGAAATCAGTTATATTTAACTTACTTAATTCAACCTGACTGTTCAGTGTTTAATCAATTGGATAGAGTGGCTTTTGTCCAGACCACTGAGTGATCTTCACTGAGGATAACAGTTGTTCTGGAAAAGTTCAGTTCCAAGAAAACCTTTTTTTACTAAGGTTTTGAATTTGTTTGTTTTGTTTGGGTTGTTTTTGAACCAAAGCATGTGGGTCTCTAGAAGACAGGACACAAACTGTTTAGATGCAGCCAAGACAATGTTCTACAGAAGAGAATGTGCACAGATAGATACTAAAAAACAAAACCAACCAATCAACTAAACAAACAAAAAAGATAAGAATATCAGATCTTACTGATGAGAACTGAATCATGATCACACTAGAGCCATCTTCTGTCACAGCTGAGGCTCTGAGTTCAGAAACAATGTAAACAAGGAAAGGAAAACTTGCATAGTTCACAGCAGACTTGATCACATTTCTGCAGGCTTCAGATGACTGATTTCTGCATTCTCTAAAAATACTGTTATATTGGTGAAATTGCACCACAGACAATAAGGAAGATCTGTGCTGCATTTGCAAGTGAAATGAATGAGCACAAAGCATGCTACACTTTCATCTTTGTAATTCATCATATTAAAACTAATCGTGGCAGGTTTAATTATGTAAGCACCAAAAATAATTAGTAAACAAACAAATAAATAGCTTTCAAAGCATTCTGCTTTTTCTAAGCATGATAAATCTATGAGTTGAAGAGCAGGATGCAATGTTCCTTACAGCAGAAGATATTTTGAGAAGAAAATGTTGGTTAGAAAAACTATTAAGACAAGAAAGACAGAAAGAAAGACCGAAAGACAGAAAGAGAAAGAAAGGAAAGAAAGGAAAGAAAGGAAAGAAAGGAAGAAAGGAAGAAAGAAAGAAAGAAAGAAAGAAAGAAAGAAAGAAAGAAAGAAAGAGAGAGAGAGAAAGAAAGAAAAGAAAATGAAAAGCATACATGACATTAAAGAGTCAACAGTTTCTCAGTGCATAACCATTTTTGACAGAATAAGCCATATCTCTGTAGTATATTCCAAAATCAATTTTGTGCTTGGCAATTTGAGTCAACTTTATTCCAGCTGCAAACATCGTGACAATAGCAAGTTATTTTCCAGACTGAGGCTGACTACTCCATGCTACATTAGTGAACAAAATAAAGCTTCCAAACATCTCACTTAAATCCATAGCTATTTAGTACCGGCTTTTGTACCGTGTTCACACTGAGTACAAAATTAAGCAGCGTATCTGCCTGTAATAATTGAAACTCCTGAAACTGCAGCTGCTCCAAGGGATGATTTTTTTTTTCTTCAGAGGAAGGGAAACAATATCTTGAAAATGAAACACAAACAAACTTTTTTGTTGTTGCAAAAGGACAATTATTGAAACACCTATATCAGACAGAAAAGAATTATACCTTTTAAAATTAATTTTCTTTCCCTTTAACTACAGGTTAGGAGCTATGGATTCGAAAGAGAACACCAGTAAGCACTTCACAAGGAAAACTGTATTTCAGGCAGTGGAGAGCCTGAGACTTTTTCTTTTAAAGTTACTGCTTCTAGGTATGAAGAACTTCCTTAGAGTGGATGCAAAAGAATGTGCAAGATTCTCTGCAAGCAAGGAGTCTGTAAACAAGGTTATTTAATTGCTTCTTTGCTCCCTTATAGTACTGAACAGAATATAGAGAGCAAGCTCTCTTTTTTTTTTTTCCCGTATCTGCTAGTTTTGCTGGAGCTCACTGAACTTTCACAGATACAATGAGGGAGAAGGCTGAAACATGAAGTTAGATGCTGCAAGTGGCAGTGAGAAGAGTGATTTGTGTTAGATATATTGATCACAGTCTTTCTAAAGTAAAAATATACAGGAGATTCAAGGAGCTACTCTGGCAGTGGTGTCACTGAACAAGATTGGTCCGTTTGCATGGTCTATTGGATAAACCCAGTGATGCTGTGTCAGGTCTGCGTCAAGACTTCTTCCATGTACACACAGAAAGTAGTTTTAACCAGTGCTATTATCACAGTAAAAGTCACAAGAGAACACATTTCCTCTGACTCCTTTTAGAACCCAGGTGTTGGCTGTAATCCTTGAAATAGATTATGTATCGTGATCCAAGGTTAGCTGAATGCAAAAGATGAACATTTTGTTGCTTTCTTTTCCTTCTGAGAATCCCTGCCCCAGAACAAATTGTTGTAGAGAGGAACAATGATACTTGAAGAATACCTGATAGAAAGAAATTATATTTGAAGAATACTTGTCTGAATTATATGATGCCTCTGAAAATATGGTACTACTGCATTTTGGAGGTAATATGTAAAGTATCAGTATTTAGAATCAAAGAGAGAACAGTCCTATCTAAAAGATTCAGAGAAGTCATATCTAAAAGATAACAGCACATCAGAGCACAGCAAGGGCTTTAGGATTTTTGAATATTGGTAGACACAGACCTGGACCCATAATTTTCCTGTTATATAAATTCATACATCTTTGAAATAAAGATAAAAATTCTAGGATGATAGGCATTATAGACCCCGATGACTGATCACAATTACAAAATGTGCATACAACCCAAACTCACAATTACAAAACTCCATATGTTACCAGAAAATCCTTAGCTTCTCTAAAGTTCAAAAAAATATATTAAGACACCTATTTAAAATAGTGAATATCTTCAGGCTGAGATCTTCAAAGTTCAAGAGTCTGATATATTTTTCATGCTCAGCAGTTATCATCTACCACTGTAACCAGTAAGCAAAAAGCTGAAAAATACATTTTTCAATTAAATATATAGATGCTATACCATCATTACATTTCCTGTAACACTGATGCTGCCTACAAATCTGCCCTGGTTCCCTTGGAATATATATTTCCACAGTTCTTTCACAAGAAAAATATGAAATCAAACCTAACCTTTTTTTTAAGTCTTAAAGAAACCCAAGAATATTGCTCACCCTGTCAGAACTGTAATTAATTACTGTAAAACCTGAGGTTGAGTAGTGGTTTCCAAATGCCAATATATTCAGCTGTTTCATGAAAGTAGAAAGTTTCACATGGAGACATAAATAATTAGAGTGTTTTCAGATCAGACTTTGATAACTTAAATTACTTGATTTGAATGATAAATTCATAAAGTTAGTGCTGATTCTTTGCTTTTGGATTTAACATTTTGTTTCCTATTACTCATCATGGTAGTGAGTATTGCTCACTGAGAACTAGTTTAAAGTTGTGCCTGAATATCTGCAGATGAAGGGATGTAGGAGAGAGATGAATGGCTTACTTATGGTAACCACCCAGGTTGAGCATTGATTCACGGTATGCAAATTGCAGCATTAACTATCATCTGTACTAATCATTACATCTGAGGTTGACTGAACTGAAATCAATCTGTGGTATGTTGTGACATATTAGTGTTCAGTGTCAGCTTATTTCAGAAGAGAACTATCACGACATGCCTCCATATAATTTAAATAACCAGATAGTCCTGCCTATGTAACCCTCACTTTTCTTAATTTTGCTTGTTCTCTACTGGTGATATTACATTAATAAATAACTAATGACTAAATTAGGACAAGTAAAGGCTGGATTTTTATGAACTTCCTCAATATCTGGTCTGTCTTCAGTGATGCCTGCAGCACATTTTTTAGGTTATTAACTGATTTGATGACTGCAACTAACTGTCCTTATCATTGTATTGTTTAGGTTCATTTTAAGAGATGCCCACACTGGAGTATCCATTCATGAGCCTCATGTTTATGCAAATAACACAAAATATTTGTTTTGAAGTTTGTATAAGCATACACTGTTTGTGTTTGTCACCTATAGACTCATTTTTAAAAGCCCTGGACCAAAATTTCAGAATATGATCTGTCTGTTCATTATTAACTTTCTGTAGGAATTGATGTTCAGTAAAATAATCTGAAGGTATAGATTAATTTGTTAGGCAATCTCATGCTTACAAAGTGCCCACAAAGAAACTTTTGAGCACTATAAACATTTACATTAAAAAAAAAAAAAGCACGTGACTGCATTTCTCTGTTTGAGTATTTTAAAAAAGTTCTACCAAAGCAGCTTACACGTGTCACCATTTGCTTTAGCCAGTTACTAATAATGAATATTAGGCAGCCTCCTGTTGGCATCAGATATGTTACAAGACTGTGAGATTGGACACACTCCAGTGATTTAATTATGTAAACAGACAGTAACACAATAGCAGACAAAGGAAGAAGTTAATCTAATATCCTTTATGGTACTCTGTCTCTCCTTTTTTTTTTTCTTGTTAAAATACTAATAGACACCAGAAGGATCCCCCATCTATCTGTTCACTGCTCCCTCCTTACCTGATGAGGCCAAGATGTATGGTGAGACTCAAAGGCAGTAAATGTCTGCACCTACCACGCTCAGTGCTGCTCTCAGGTTCCCTGAGGAGTGAGGGAAACCTTAGGTGGCTGCAGCTGGCCCATAACTCCTGCAGTCTGGTGCCCTTGCTCTCTCCCCCAGTTGCTGCTGCTCTACTTTTCACCATTTAGCCCAGTAAGGATCTCATAAGGCAACTAGTTGAGAAGCACTGATGCTCAAGATCCCTGTTTTCTTCTTGTCAGGGGAAAAGGCTTCCTGTGGAGCCGACTGCCTTTATTTAAAGGCTCTCTCTCCAAACTCACATAAAGGAGGAGATTGTCCTTACAGACTGTCCTTTGTCCTTTTTATTCTTGTCCTCTCAGTTTTATGTTACTGAGGATGATTAACACAGTGAAACATGTAAAACATGAAACATTCCCATACAGCAGTGGTGAATCAAAATCCCAAATGTGTCTGCTATGGCGCAAATAGCATGTTCAGAAAAAAAATAATTGAGCATACAGGAACTTGTGTAAAATCAGCACAAGTGTAAGGTGATAGACAAGACTACACAAAAGGAGAAAAAGCTCCTGCTAGTTTCCTGGAAGACCCCAGGTCCTGGGGAGGCATTCCCAGAAACAAATAAGAGTATTAAATGAAGAAATGAGTGATATGGAAATAACAGGGACCTTTTTTTGCAAACTTCTTGCCAGACGGGAACACGGGAAAACAACCCTTGGGCCTATGTCATTTGTGTATTCCCCCAAAATTAGTTTATTGACTATAGCCACTCAAATTGCCTAAGAAAAAAGGTATAAAAAAAGATTGGACATAAGCAAAATGGGGGCAGAAGTTCCATCAACACTGCGAGAGAGAGCTGATGAGCTAGTCTTTCTTCCTCTGCTTCTGGGGACACCTGGAATGTGAGATGCATCTTATGCATGCTAATTACTTGCTTCTAAATAATTAGTTTGCTTTTGCTTCATAGTATTCTTAGTAAGTTGCTTTGCTTTAAAGTTTTTGCTTGTGTTTTGTTTTATTATTATTACTACATGGTTTAGATATGGTTTTGCAGTTAGACCCTATTCCAGATGAAATGAACCCCATAAATTGTCACAAATTTGTATTAATGAACAGGTTTTTCCATGACCTGTTAGCGTGAGTCCGTTTCTAGCTGCTGACAGTTTTGTCAAAGGTGAAACAACTCATAGAAGGAACTTGCTTAGGGGTTTCCTTATCACTGTTAAGTGTAGTCTCTATAAAAAAAGTATCAAATGTCCTGTCCCTTTCAGTGAACCTGATAAGTGAAGGGTCTCACCTAGTAAGACACTAACAGAATGTTTTAGACATGAAAAGGCTTTGATCTCCTGAGGGGACACTGATTGACAAAAAATAAATTAATACAGGTTGGACACAAAATTCTTCTTTTCTGCCCCCTTTAAAGTGACAACAATAATCGTAGTTATGCTTACATTCCTCCCCTGTATAAAAACAGGCTGATCAAATAAATTAATCAGGACACCACTGACTGGCCAAGCAAAAGAGCATGAGCTGGCAGGACCAGGGCCACTGAAAAAGCTCCTCAGAAAGAGGATTCCTGAAAACCTGGACCAAAAATTCAGTCTCCTCAGAGGATCTCTGCTCGAGTTTTTCAGACTTTGCCTTCTATGAATGGCATCGGTGGGCTGCTGCACTGGCATTTGGCAAGTGTCTGTACCTTATGGCTTGGATTGCACGTGAACATAGTTAGTGCTACTTAAAGGAACAATAACTAATCAGCTTTAGGGAAGAGATGATATTGCTTTCTGCAAGCGAATGCATGCTTCACTCTCTTACCTAATCATGTCCTTCTTTTTTCTCAAGAACACAGGAACACTCCACTGGAAACTGAATGGAAATGAAAATATAAAGTGGAATGAGAGCTGGATTTAAATCCCATATATAATCAGGCTGTGTGAATGAGATGAAGTCTCAGTTCAGTCTCCTCCCCTCTCCTGGCTCAGCGGGTACTGACACAAGAGCAAAATTTATTGCACAGTAACTATATCACAATTGGTACTTGTAGTTGTCCTTTTTAAGTTATAACATCAAGAAATAATATTTCAGGGCCAGATGTGCTATTTAATCACTCCTCTCCATTCAGTTTTGTGAAAGTTGTTAGCAAGATAGGATGGTGAATATAGAATTAACATAAGGCCCTGACCTGGATTTTGAGGGAGCAGTTGTTTTATTACCTATCCTTCTCTGCTGTAATTTTCTCATCATTTGATGCTTCAAAAACCATGAGTTCAGAAAACTTTGATTTAAGAGCATTCATGCTTCCAGCTAACATTCTGAACTTGCCTTATGAAACCCATTTCAGAGGTTAATCTCTAGCAAGTCTTTCAATATATACAACAGGAAGAAGCTGTGTACTGGTTTTGACACTGGTGGTCACCCATAGGACTGTCCATTCTAGAGTTTACATATATGAGGAAAGCTGCTTGAAGATCTGAAAACTGAAAAGTAGGTATAGCTATATTTACTAACATATTTTAAATCTGGTTTCCTTCTTTTCAAGGGTTGGAAGGATAGGATGGGCATGTACACAGTGCTTATCAGTCTGCAAATGCAACAAACAATAGCCAGAGCTTAGCCTGAATTTTTGCACTTACTTTTAAAAAATAAAGCAAACAAACAAACAAAACAAAACAAAACAAAAAACCCAAAACAAACCCCAAACAATCAACTTAGATTAAACCTTATTTTTCTGTAGGGAATGAGAAATTCTTTCTCCAGTTCTCTGCAAAACTGTGAATTCTATGAATTTAGGGAGCTTTTATCAAGTAAAACTAAAGAATTAATTTCCATTCCTGCAGCTCCTAAACTCCCTTCTTGTGAACAGTGCTTCAATGCAAAACACACATTCTATCGAAGATTTCCTCATCAATTTGATCTTTGTGATTTCAGTGGAGGACATGAAGAATTAAAAAGATCTGGGTGCTCTTTGACACTACAGAAAAAAAAGGGAGGGAAACATTCAATATAAGAAAAAACAAAGAAATCAACAATAAGGTGCCTCTTCTTCAATGTTATGCACAGAAGAAACTATCTTGTGAACTGCCCTGTAAAGTCCTGCAAAGATATAAAACATTTAGCAGACATCAGTAAGAAAAAAAGGGGGAGTTTCCTTCTTTGTCTGGTCTGGTGGTCTTTTCAATTAGCTGCAGATGAATAGGAATTTTCTCTGGGAAATAAGGCAAAAAAGGAAGATGTATGCCCAATGGAAGCAAAGTCAAGTGACATGGGAAGAATTCAGAGATGCTGCTTCTGCTGCAGGGAGAAAATTCATTTGTCCAAAACTCAACTGGAGTTGAAACTGCCAGAATTGTGAGGGAAAATAAAAGGAAGTTTTTAAAATATATTAACAGTAACACGAAGTATAGAAATATCATTGGCCAGTTACAGGATGAGGATGGTCACCTCACAAATGGGACAGAAACAAGGCAGAGGCATTTTACACTTTCTTTGCCTCTGTCCTCAACACAGATGGTGCACCAAGGTCTCAGTGCCCTGAGCTGCAGCACCGTGACTGAGAATGACCAACTCCCAGTCCACCCTGAAACTGTTTAGGATCTGCTGCTCCAGCTGGATCCCTGAAAATCTATGGGGCCTGATGAGATTCATCCCAGAATCATCAAAGAGCTCTTCGTTGTCATCAGAAAATCTCTCTCAGTGATTTCTGAGCAGTCTTGAAATTATGGAGAGGTCCCAGCTGAATGGAAGCTGGTGAACGTCGCCCCAATTTTTAAGAGGGGCAAGAAGGAAGACCACAGAAATTACAGTCCTGTCAGTCTCCCTTCAGTGCCTGGAAAAGTTATGGAGAAGATTATTCTGGGAGGTATTGAAAAACATCTGAAAAACAACACAGTCTTTGGTCACAGCCAGCATGGCTTCATGTGAGGAAATCCTGCTTATCAAACCTGATTTCCTGTTATGACAAGGTGACCCACACAGTTGATCAAGGGAAGCCAGTTAACATAATAGTTCTGGGTTTCAGTAAAGCTTTCCATACTGACTCTCCCAGGATCCTTCTGGACGAAATGCCCAACACACAGCTGGATAAACACATCACAAAGTGGGTGAGCAATTGGCTCATACATTGAGCACAGAGGGTAATAGTGAATGGGGTAACATCAGAGTGGTGACCTGTCACTAGTGGGGTTCCACAGGGCTCCATCTTAGGCTCTGTGCTCTTCAACACTTTCCTAAATGGTTTGAACACAGGACTGGAAGGGATACTAAGCAAGTTTGCAGATAACCCAAAACTGGGAGGAGCTATTGACTCCCTAAAAGGCAGGGAGACCCTGCAGAGAGATCTCAACAAATTTGAGGATGGGCAATCACCAACCATATGAAGTTCACCAAGGAAGAAGTGCTGGATTCTGCACCTGGGATGGGACAATCCTGAATGTTTGTACAGACTAGGAATGAGATGCTGGAAAGCAGTACCATAGAAAGGGACCTGAGTGTCCTGGTCAGTGTTGAATCCTATTGAATATGAGTCAGCAGTGCCCTGGCAGCCAGGAGGGCCAACCGTGTCCTGGGAGGCATCAGGCAAAGCATCACCAGCTGGGCAAGGGAGGGGATTGTCCTGCTCTGCTCTGCACTGGGGCAGCCTCGTCTTGAATATTGTGTGCAGTTTTGGGCACCACAATATAAGAAAGATATTAAGCCATTAGAGAGGATCCAAAGGAGAGCAACAAAAATGGTGAAGGGCCTTGAGGGGAAGCTGTATGAGGAGTGGCTGAGGTCATTTGGTCTGTTCAGCCTGGAGATGAAACTGAGGGGAGACCTCATTACAGTCTACAACTCCCTCATGAGGGGAAGAGGAGGGGCAGGCACTGATCTTTTCTCTGTGGTGACCAGCGGCAGGATATTGGGGAATAGCCTGAATTGTGTCAGGTGAGGTTTAGACTGGATATTAGAAAAAGGTTCTTCACCCCGAGGGTGTTTGGACACTGGAACAGGCTCCCCACGGAAGTGGTCAGAGCACCAAACCTGTCAGAGTTCAAGTGTTTGGACAATGCTCTCAGGCACATGGTGTGAGTCTTGGAGACGGTCCTGTGCAGTGCCTGTCCTGTGCACTTGATGATCCTTGTGGGTCCCTTACAACTCACCATGTTCTGTGGTTCTGTGATCTGACACAATATCAGCTTCTGTGAGTTAAGGGTTTGATAAACAAGCCAAGTCAGCATCAAAACCGCTCTTATGGCACAGTCTCCAGTCAGTAGGTACTGAAGGTCAGTGTGACATTTTTCTGAGCACAATAGGCAAGTGGGGATCAAAGATACTTCACAAAGACCAGTAAAGGCATACGAAGAAACCCAGACATAAAATACTAAAATAAGCATTTTCTCACTGAGAATATTGCATTTAAGAATCATAGAATCATAGAAGGATCATAGAATTAACTGGGTTGGAAGAGACCTCCGAGATCATGAAGTCCAACCCTTGATCCAACTGTGATTACTAGATCCTGACAGTCAGTGCCACAACCAGCCTCATCTTAAACACCTCCAGGGACAGTGAATCTACCACCTCTCTGGGCAGCCCATTCCAATGCCTGATCACTCTCTCTGTAAAGAACTTCTTTCTAATATCCAACCTAAA
>JAWWES010000115.1:83447452-83459087 GCA_035583135.1 Lophotriccus pileatus
TCCTGGATCCGAATCTCAATGAATTGTTGATATGGGTCGGAACCAACTCACTCTGTGTGTGTGTGTGTGTGTGCATGTGGGGAAGGGCTGGGCCTGGACCTGCAGGTCCATGGTAAGGCCAGCACACAAGGGCTGTGCTGAGGGCACAGGGCAGAGCTGAAGGCCATGTAGCCGGGCTGTCGGTCACAGCAGAGATAGCCCAACCACACCACACCCCTGCAGCCTTTGACTGCTACAGCACAACTCACTCCCCCTGGAAGGCACTGACTGGATATCCTGCCTGGGAGGGAAAACTGAACTCTATAAATACACAACACTCCATGTGGTCTCTCTCTCTTCTCCCGCTCCAGCCGACACCATGTGAACCATCGAACCTTGTCGTTAATCATTCTTTCCTTTCCTCTCTCTCCTTTTCTCTTTCTTTACTGCTTTTAATCTGGCTTCTTTTACTCTTTTCCTTCTCTTGTGGGTAACTTAAAACCAATGAATTGTGTTATACTAAAGCTAATATATTGATTGTTTTTAGTGGGTGTTTCCTGTGGAATTGGTCTTTGTGTTGAATGTTTTGGTGAAATGCTTCTTTCTTGGTTGTATTTTACTCCTGTAAAAAGCTTTTGCCAAAATATCTTATTTTTCTCACTAAATTAAAAATAATTTATCTTAGGGAAGAGTATGTGACTCTTTCTCCGGATGCTAATTAGAGGTTAAAATGAACCAAAAGGCTTTAAAAAAGTCTTAAACAAAAATGTAACCGCTCTGGGCAGTTCATAGCTTAATCCAGAGTGTAACAATTGTGGTTTGTATTATTGCATTGCTTATCAAATGCCTATCCAGCATAGGATTTTTAGAAAGTGAAGGTTGCTATAAATACTCAGGAATTGGAGTCTTCATGAGGTCAATGTTCCCATTTCTTGCAAAAAATAGAAATTAAAAGCAGGAGGTTTTTGAAGTCTTTTGAAGTGTATTCTTGCCCCATTTATATTATCATTTCATAATAAAAATATTATTTAACCATAGGAGATAATGTATTAAAAATACTAATAATTCAGAATGATTTATCTAGAGAGATAAAATCTCCATGACACACAGAATATCAAAGAGGATTACATAAATCTGATTGTATTGAAATAATAATTACTGTTCTATTGCTGTAGAATAATGATTAAAGAGATATTGAATTGTAGTTACCTGTCTCAGAAGCCTCATAAAACACATTGCATCAATACCAAAATCATTATCTAGGTTGAGAACTTTCCCTACTTCTGATTTGAGCACCATAAAAAGTCAAAGAAAATAAAATTATATTGGTCTTTAATTAACTTCAGGAGCCTAAATACTAGGAAAAGAAAAATAACTCAAATTCTGCATGAAGTAAAAACAATTGGACTTACAATATGAGATTTACATATCTTTTTTATAGAAACATTCAAGATAACATTGTCAGTCACCTTTTAGTAATTATTAGTTATTACTGATACACATATGTATTAATTCAAGTTAAATTTTCTATTGTGGTTTTTGTTATTCTTGTCCATCTTTCTTCTGAGGTGCCCTTGCAATCTCGTTGTGAGGCTCTGCACCCAGAACCAAACAATGACGAGGACGATGGTTTATCCAGTATGGAGGTGTCTCTGAGGTTAAGCTGGTCTACACCTTGTGTCAGAGCTGCTTCCACAAAGAAAAAGATATGAGTTGTTGTCATAGGAGACTCCCTTCTGAGTGAAGTCTGCCCTGCCTCCCTGGGGTCCAGGTTAAAGATGTGATGAGAACACTTCCTGCCATGTGGCAGCCCTCAGATTGCTGTCCTTTGTTAGTTTTTCAGGTAGGCAGCGATGGAGTTGCAACAAGAAGTACAAAGGCAATCAGGAGAGACTTGCTGGACTTGGGAAAACTTGTTAAGGGATCAGGAGCAGAAGTAGTGTTCTTGTCTGTCTATGCAGATGGAAAATGGAATGATAAGGGAAGAGACAGTAAGAGCCTCTCAATACCTCTCTTTAAGCCTGGTGTCACAGACAGAGTTTTGGGATTTATTTTTACAGGACATCAGGACTACCAAGAGATACAGTACCTCTGTCTCAAGGAAGGAAAAGGGAGTCAGCAAGGCTCATTGAAAGAGCTTTAAACTAGATTTGAAGTGGGAAGGGGATAAGTTCAGCCTCACTAAGTGTGAGCCACGGCATGATAGAAAGGCTCTTTGGTCTGCCTCCTCAGTGGAGAGGGGGTGGAGATCCCTGTGGCAGCAAAGACACAGGGGTTATTAATGTGTTAGAAATCATGGAAGTGCCTGAGAATAGTCATGTAGGAATTAGGGTTTCTTCCCCCTAAAAAGTGTCGGGATCAGTAGCCCAACTGCAGTGCCAATGAACGCAGCATGGACAATGGACAGGAGGAGCTGGAAGCCATTGTGCTCATTCTTAACTGACTCACCCAGTAGCACTGATTATAGAGAAGAGACATTCCTCCAAGGAGGTGATTCTGTACCACCCTCTAAAGCTGAAGAAAAGATTTCTGTCTTCCCAGAAATGTAAGTACTTACTATTACATAAGCAAAGCTCAATACCATCCCCGCTCCTCCTACTTTTTGAAAACCTGTTACAGGATTTTCAGATACTCTGGGACTAAGTCCTTAAGTTATGTGAAGGACTGAGTAAAGGAGCGACTGGAAATGGAAGTCCTGCTTGAATTCTTGTCTGAAGTATTTGTGAACATGTTTAGCTCAGGAAAGACAGCCACTTATTATCATATACAAGCTCCAAGTATACGAGAACCTTTACAATTAAAGTGTAAACACCAAGGGTTCAAAATCTGAGTTATGAAGTAACTCCCCTTCTTTTCCCCTTTGCATCCCCAGGGGTAAGAACACAGCCAGCTGTGACAGTGTATCCCCTATCTTGAACGAAGAAGATCAAGGAAGAAAAGTTCCTCACTGCAGTAAAATTAGTCCTGGAAGTACCAGAGTGATATTGTCCCATAGCTCACTGCATGCAGCTATATGTTGGCAGAATTACAGTCAGCATTGTTCACAGTCTCAGTAGCTGAGAAACTACACAGGATGCAAATACTTATAATGAAACTTTTATGAGGTCTCTTTATGTTTTGCCTTTAAAGCACCCTTCTTCCCAGCATTACAACTACCAAACAAGAGCACAAACACATAATTACTGTAATGACTTCTAACAGTAAAAAATGTTGCTATCAGTTAGGTGCTCAGAAGGTAAGGCTATTAACAATCCCTTGTTAGAGCTTATTTTGTCATAGAAGAGATCACAGTCATAGTGGATGGAAGAAGATGGTCAGGATTACATACCTGTGGGGAGGAAGGGGAAGTAATCCATCTGAAAGTTAAGTGAAGGATAGAAAGGGAAAAGATTTAGTTGTATGCACAAAGAATTCAGTGCCAGAGGTGTAACTGAAGTTCATCCCTGTAGGAAATTTCTGACACAAACCAAGAAAGGAATCAAATAGATAGTGTCACTTAACAGTATTTATCACTTTGTTAATTTGTATAACTGCATGCTGTGTTCTGCTAGTAGTGGTACAATCTAGTGCAGTATGTATGCTGCAAGCATCCTTTGTTTAATTGTTATTGGTGTAGGAAATACTAAGTGAAATTAGTGCAGCTGTTTAACTATACTGGTATTTTTGAGAGTTAAATTCAGCCTAAGAAAAATGTACCACTATCCAAATCAGAAGACAAAGTCATCAGCTACACTTGCTAAAGTTTCAAGCACTGCAGCATTGCAGAACACAGTAAATCAGCAGCGGCAATCAAGTCATATTTTCCAATCAATTACTCCAGTAAACATGGTGTAACAATTAGCGACTGAATACGTAAAGCTTCAGTGAACCAGTTACTATAAAAAATTTACAGTCATTAATATGAAACAGAATGGTCTTAGCTGAGAATGAGCCTTGAGGCTGCATTAGGACAAAGGTAAGCAGTTCTTAAAGACTTCTTAAGGAGGTGGTTTAAATTTAGCTGTAGTGCAATCAGGAACATAAGAGTTGCTTAAATCAACCACCACTTGATAACTTATGTAGGACATGAAAAGCTTGATTCAATTTACACTGGACTGTAAGCCTCTGGCTGTACCAATATCTTACCCACAGCTGAGACAGAGTCCTGGGCACGACCATTTAAACTGATAAAAAGATCCCTGACCATTTTGAGGCCAAACCAAGTTATTTGCTACTGCAAACAATTCCTATACATAGCTGAAAGGTTAGCACAGGCTGGGGATCACTTTTAATATGCAGTTTGGGTATGTCTGTCTTTTCTGAGAGACTACTAATGGTTGCTTAGACACCAACTATTCTGTATCAGCTGGACTCAGTGCTGGACAGATCTTGCCACAGCTCAGTTTGTGAATACAGACAGCCATTATGTGCTAACAATCACGTACTTCAGTGCCTCACATGAAAATAGTCATTATGATCCTCTGGTTAACAGTCTTTAAATCTTCAGGTTTTACAGGCTGAAGTTTTAAAAGTTCAACTTTTATGAGTTCACTAACTGTTGGGATAAAAACTGACTAAACAAACAGAAACTTATTCAGAACAATTATTAGATTCTTAAGAAACTAAAGGGCCACACACAGTGTTGTAGGAATTGTTGCATCAGTGGCATTCTTCAGGTTTCACCTTCCTTGACATGTAAAATTACTCCTTTCAGTGATCTTGCAGAAGACCTTCTGATACCTCCTAGTAGCTACAGTGAACACAGAGAAAAAAAGAATTTCAACAGAAAGAAACATTTAAAATACAGTCGATTTTCCAATTCTGTTCCACAGTCAAAAATTCCTTTTTTTTTTATATATATATTACACCTTTATTTTGCTTTGATTCATGTAAGAGCACAATAGAAACATATTCCAAACAAGGCATGTGTCAAGTGTACAAATAAAATGTTACAACAATTTCTTACATTTGCTTACTGCCACACCATTAAGCAAGTTAATATATTAAAGGCACAATAAGACTTTACTGTGTGCTTAAATTGTAATAACTAGAATATTAAAGGTTAGAAATATATATATATGGTAGACACTTTCAGTTTAATTCCTTATTATAAAACACACCATATATACAGTATGTATTGTATAATCATATATATATATATAAATAAATCATACATATACAAAATATAAATCATAGAATAATTTCCTGAATCTCATCCAGCACTATTGTGAAACTGGTTATGTTCCTTCTACCTTATTAAACTTTGAAAAGCAGTACTCAAGCCACATTGTCCACACAATTTGAAATATTGGTATGAAGTTTAGTCTAAAATTATAAATAGTTTATAGCTGGTGTTGTCATGGTAGTACTGCCTTTCAGTTTAAATAATACTGTTATTTACTTGATGTTTATGCTACACTGTATTCACGAAGAGCAATCATATCCACTTTTGAACAACTTTTTTGAAGTAAAATATGAGAAGTTCTTTTAATCTCCTCCTGCTAGATAGGATCTTTTTTCCTTGTTATCTTAATAACCATTTTCTTTATCTACAGTTTGACTTGTTTATAACATCCTACGTAAGTTCTTACAAGGTTGAGTAAACTGATATTATTATTGCCCAGAAATACCTGTCTTACAATCACTTTGGTTTTTCTTTTGTCCTCTAAGTCACTCATAGACATTCTGAATCAAATAAAATTACTGGATTTTTCATAAGTTCAAACATGAGTTCTCTAGTGTTAAGGAAAAATTGTATTAGCCATATCTTGATCACCATAGAACTATTTCTCCTTCCAGCCCTACAACTATTATATCCATGATGATTCAGTTCCCTACTATATAAACAGTGGTCCAAGTTTGTGTCATTATCAGTCATCAACATATTCCTAAGTTTTGCACCAGCACGGTAAGGAAAACTTTGATAAGATCTGTAACAAAATGAATCCTTGAAGAATACTCTGCTCTATTCAATAAGACCTGTTTTTGCTGTTGCCATTCGCAATGCAGAAAAATTTCTGAATGCCTTAAAGTTGTTTACAAAGTTGAGATACAAATTTTCTGTATAGTACTGCATAAAAATTATCACTTAAATACTAAGATATTGCACCTATTTCATTTTCCTTGCCTAGAAAATGGCTTTCCAAAGGAATTTTTTAAAAATGCATATGGAAGACAGAATTTTATTGATATGTAAATGAACCAGACATGAGAAATAACTTCTTACATAAAATTTCTATAGCAGTTGTTCTGACCATGACAGCAGCACTGTAGGGACATAAAGCCTGGCATGGTTTCATACAGCCCTGCAGCACCTTCCTTCTATTTAGCAGGAAGATATATGATGTCTTACTGCCTGGGTCTAGTATATTTAAACTGGAAAGAAGAATACTCCTTGCTAACAACACAATTATACCACACAAACCAGAATTTCTCTTTTAAATTAAGTAATTTTAAAAGGAAAGATGGAAGGACGGACAGAAGGAAGGGAGGAAGGAAGGAGAACACATATTTTAGCCAGCCACAGTCTCTTGATCATATCTGGATCATTTATCTTCTGTGCAAATTGTAATAAGGTGTGGGAACAGCCAGAAGCACAGAACAGTTAAGCTAGTAGCAGCTGCATTCAGGTAATTAGGATCAAAAAGGACTGTTTTGGCCTTGACTGGTGTTTTTGATAAGGAGAGTGCTGTATTCTCAAAGCGAACACCACTTTGAATGGTCTGCATTACAGTGTGTGTTTTTCTCCTGTGGCTGAATACAGCCACCCCATGATGTGTGTGCAAATGTGTGGGATCAAGGCACTGGTTTGTGATGATCCTGGGAATTTTGGTTAACTAAAAGAAAAACAGCGGGTGCTGTTTACAAAGGAACCCTAATAAAAGGGGAACACGGAAAAGTGTCGGTGGATAAGTCCCGAAATCGAACTCTGTTTTTCTCTTTCAGTGCCCATATTTGGTGACCCTGATGAGTGACCTGAGTTATGGGACACTCTTTCAGCGCCCACGACTCGACAGAGGTGATAAGTGCCAGCATTCATCCAGTTAGAATGGAACAGTGGAGCCTGCGGGACAGGAACCTGCGGAGTCGTGCGGTAATAATGAGGCAGGGAATTTCCCAAGAACACAGACTTTATTTGAAGATTTTGCAACGGATACTGAATGCAGCAGGACATAAGGTTACAGATGAACAATTGGAACGTTTACTTTCGTGCATGCTTTGCAACAGTTGAAAGCAATAGAGCCTGATATAGGGACAAAGGGACAATGATGGCAATATTATATTTAAAGTTGGACACCTTGAAAATACACTCTTTTAGGCTTTTTGGATGGCCTCTTCGAGGAGAAGGACAATGTATTACCTGCTGGTTCTATCTGCTCTTCTGATCAGCCTATTTATATCCCCCACTGGCGGGGGCTTTAGGACATCTGGTGAGGGAGTCTATCTTCTATCTTTACTCATTGTAATCTCCCTCCGGCGGGGCAGGGCTGTCTCCTGCATTTAATCGTACTAATTTACCTTCGGCGGGGAATTTCCTCCTTGTCCTTAATCATGGTGTTTTTCGTGAAACATAACTGGTTTTTTTGGCTGCAGTCTGCCATGCCAGGGGAATCAGCACCGCCTGGCACATCAAACCTACCCGCAGCACACCGCCCGGGGCCGAGCTCAGCCAGGATGCCGTCGGGTCGGGTCTGAACTTCAACTACGGACCTGAAAGAAGAAAGAGGAGAGAAGAAAACAAGAAAGAGACCAAAAAAAAAAAAAAAAAGGTGGTGGTGGGGAGCTTGGATGCATGAGTCACCTGAAGAACGGACACACAACATTGGAACCATAGAATCTATCTGATAAATTAAGTGCCTATAACTTTTTCATGGTAACTTTAAAAAGGGAAGTTTTGTGCTTTAAACCAACAAGCACACATGTACAATTAGATGCCCTCACACACATGCCATAGTTGAGATTTAAAGAAAAAGGTTAAGAATAATATTAAAATTGATGAAAAAAAAAAAAGCTAAAACTTCAGACTGATTGATTGATTTATGCCTTGTCAGAGACCTGAATGATGTCTGAGACCCTGCCATAGTGAGTCCGTGATTGCGCTCATTGATGTGGCATGGGAAAATATTGTGTAGTTTCACTGGAACTTGACTTTTGGAAAAGAAACAACAGAACCGTTGGCACAGAGTTGGTATCATAAGCCATTGTGGTCTCGGTTCGTGCACTGGCCACATGTGAACCAATGTCACAATTGGAAAATTCCACTCCTGTAAGAGGGATATAACAGGTGGTTCTGGGTTGGACGGGGGTCAAATAGCACTCCCTGTGTTGGACAGGGAGATGCACACTGCTTTGATCCAGAGGACACCCTGAAAGGTGCATGGCCTGCCTGCCCCTGCCGCTGAGTTCCATGCTCCATCTTCTTCTGCTCAGCGGCTTTTCAGAAATTCAGAGGTCAGTGTGTATTAATTGCTATTGCAAGTAATAGGATAAAGTTGCTTTGCTTCCCTCTTTGTGTCTCAGTGTTTGTGATTTTGGGAACCATAATGAACCTAGAGCAATGCCAGATTATTTGTTTTCTTAAGAGATGTACATGGAGATTGTTTGAATATACGTATAAATCTTCCTTGAGAATACAACTGTTAAAAAACAATGTAAAAAAAAAAAAGGAATTCGTTTGGGATAATCCTGGGAATTACGGCTAACTTTGGTTAGAAAAACACCAGATTCTGTTTACAAGAGAATATATGAATAAAAGGGGAACACCAAAAATTGTCAATGGACAAGTCCTGAAATCAAACTCTGTGTGTGCAGCCTCTTTTCTTTAATCCTTCAGCACCCACAGTAGGGGAAATCCTTCTCCTTTATAATAACTCTTATAATTCTTCATAATCATTCATTCTTTATAATCCTTCTTTATAATCATTGTCAGGTTCACAACAATTAGGTTAAATCATAAAAAGCCTTGTTTAAAAGCTGTCCAGATTGATCTCAAAAACTTTTCTGGACATCAAGAAAGATTATGACACATTGCATGCTGGCACATTTCCTCAGTATATTTCAAAAAACTTTTCAAAGCAGACCATGATTTCACTGCCTTTATATTGTTTGGGAGATGTGAATATGGAGCAGAAGTGACTAAGTATAGGTCAGTGGTATTCCCAGTTCTTGAGTACAGACCAAAAGACAAGGCTGCAAGTCTTTCCACCATCCACTTTTTTTCGGACATCCACACATTTATATCCTCATATTTTCCTTTCAGTTAACCACTGTAGACATTCATTTGCTGTATTTATAAGCCTACTAACCTGAGTTATGTGATTCTATGGAAATTAGAAATCCATTTTCAACTGAAAACTACAAATAAGCTGATTGTAAAACTCTCATAAAGACAGCAACAGGTTTCTCCCCATTTAGAATTTTTTTTAAATTACAGTTTGTAGAATTGAAACTTGATCATATTTCTGGGTTACAGCTATATATTATTTTCTGTACTATCATCACCTCAGTCCATTGCAGGTCTCAGTAAGGAGTTCAGGGATTGAAATTTGTTTTTTACTAGGTAACTCATTGAATAGATTTTGCAAGACAACCCTTTTGTTGTGCTGTCACCACAAAACTCAATTTGGAGAACAGTAAATATTTCTTCATCCATAAAATGGTGGCTTCCACTGGTTTTGAGTCCAGAGGTCCACATTAAGGTTATGGGCCAAAGAGCAATCCCTAGCACTGAGCTCATTTGTACAAAGAAGCAGTGCGAATGATTCCTGACACAATCAAATTCAGTGAGTTAGATGTAACTTGGTTCCCTTCATATTTGACTGCTCTTCATCTTCCCAAACCATAGCATAGAAGCATAGAAGTCAGAACTCTGGCTGGGAAGACCAGAAGAAGCAGAAGAAGCTTTGAATTACTTTTTCATATCATTATTCACCATGTTGATTCTCCATTGGAAAGACTCATATTTTCTCTAAAATACCTTTCGTCTTAGGAAACGTGTAAAATCCTCTCTTGTTACATATTGCGCCTAACTATAAGTAATTTCACCTCCAAGTGGGCTTTGACCTTTCCCCTTTGTCCCATAATGTTTGAAAAATGTTTTTAACACTTCCTTGGTTGTCTATCCTTTTTTCCACCTTTTATGTCCTTTTTGCACTGTAATCCTCCTCTGATATTACCTTTTTAATATTGATGGATGATAATACTTTTCTTTGATTGTATGGTAAGCATCAATGAAACTAGCAAGAAGAATGTCAAACTAAATAGGCAATAAAAATGTCATATTTGACCAGCACTCATTTTAATCAGACTTGCATTCATCTTATTATTTCCAGCAACTCTTTAAACATCAGATGAAATCAAAATTCCCCAGCGATAGACAGTTCCTCAGTCACTGTCTATTAGATGAGAGAAAAGTGGTTGGAATAAGAATGAGTTGGTAGACCTGAGGAAGCTTTATTGATGGATCTTTGGATCCAGAACAAAGAGTGCACAAATTCGGTTGAATCTGTCTATGAAGTTGCACTTTAAAAGAGGCTGAAACACTGACAATTAGGAATATTTACATACAAGCATGCCTGTACAATGATTTCCCAACATGCAGACAGTTACAATGCCAGATTCTGACTACGTTGATAAGCTGAATCATAGGATTCAAGACCATAGTAGTCACAGGATTCAGCAGTGCCCTCTGTGAGCCAAAATCATTCAGATGTTTATTTGGAGTGTTGTTTTCAAATAACAAGGTAAGAGATTGTATCAACACTCTTGAAGTCACATATCCTTCGGGTAATGTTTCAATAGGTCATTCTTTTACATAGGAAATGTTTCATACATATTTCCTGGAGTGTTTGTGTTTACATTTAGACGAAAAGGAATGAAGCTTTCAAAAAGGGAAGACTTAGGCCTCTGTCCTAGACTAGCTTGAAGAGAACATTTATAACAAATTATGTCCATAAGAATCAACATTGCAAATCACTGCTTTTGAATGTGACAGTTCAACACTGCAAGTATTAGATCTGTTGGGGAAATCAGTCTTTGGCAAACAGCCATAAAACTCAGACCTGGTGGGAAAATTTGTGAAATCACTGGTGTATCTGTCTTTTATTTCACAGATACTGAATAATAGTAGAGTATGTTTCAAGAGAGTGCAGGAGATGCCATTTTCTCACAAAAAATGATACTAAAACTGACTTTAATAAATGTCAGTGCACCTGATCGAAAGATGGAGGGAGTTTTACACACTTCAAATGTATTTCATTTTATCTTGTTTTGAGTTACAGTTCCCTTCCACAAACATAAAACCAGTTCCCTTTTACTCAGTATGTTTACTAAGGCATATTGCTTCCTTGATTTTGCCTGTATGTTAGTGGCATTTCAGTGTTTATTATGTGCCAACCTCTAGATCCAGAAACAAATTTATTCTAAAAAAATTTACGCACTATGATACTCACATAACTGTCGGGAGTGGACCTGCTGAATCCTATGGATGGTGGAGAAAATTTCAGGAGCACAGTGATTACATTAAAATGCGCTAAAACCAGCTGCTACAAATGCAAAAAGAAGATAGTATTAAGCATTACTCTGAGTGCATGTTTTAAGAGTTGAAAGTTGCATGAAATATGTTGTAATTTCTTAAGAATGTTTAATTCCCCTGTTCATGTACCCATGTTAAATCTTT
>JAWWES010000115.1:83459187-83490277 GCA_035583135.1 Lophotriccus pileatus
TACCTCATTACTGTTTACCAATGAATGATCCCTATTACTGTTTATGTCATTCCCCAGTTATGTTATTGGCCTTCCCCGTGCATGCTCCTCCCAATCTCCTCCCCTGTTCTAGCCCTTTCCATGCTCTCCCCTTTATAAGCCAGTGCCCTTGTTAAATAAATGGCCATTTTGTTGTCACATCTGTGACTGCCTGTGCAGAGTGGTCCTTCTGGGTCTTGATAGCAGGGGGACAGATCCTCCCCCGACACATAACTTCCAATTCATGTGAATATTTTTTGTTGTGTATGACAAACATGTTGTAAGTGATCCTGAACTGTCCTTTGGGCAGAGTAGGAAGCCAGTTTTAATAATCAGGAGATGAGGACCTGCCTGGTCCAGAACACATTTTTATAAAGGCATTCATTTTGCTGCTTGATAGGACAAGCTGTATGCAAGCACAGAAGCACTATTCAGATGCATAGCAGTTCTAACTTATTAGTCTAATTCTTTTCCTAGGCTGGCCAGAGTGCTGTTGGATCCTTTTGTGCAAAGAAAAGAATGTTCCTTTTCTCAATACAGCATCTATTGTTTAGGGTGTTAGCTTCACACACCAGCAGTTTCCCAAATGAACCAAGAATTTTTTTCATTTGAAGAGTCTTATCTCCTGCAATGAGTGATGTTTAGCACTTGCTTTTAAACATGCTTTTTTAAAAATTATTTCTAAATGTAAAATTAAGTTTTATTTTAGTTCTAAGGGAATGCTAGCTTGTTTTGGAAACAACCAGAAAAAAACAGATACTAGTTAGAAAACCTCATACAGAACTGAAAAACGCTCAAGGTTCTTGCCAGAATGGTGTCATGCTGAGCAACTGTAATATGTTGAATTACTTATGAATTTTAATATAGATTAAAATTCTTGTAAACCTTATATGCAAAGTTGCAAATTGATGACTGACCAATGTGTCCTGGAATGGTTTTAGCCTGGATATTTTATGTGACTCAGCAGGTCTTGCTAAAGGGAAGAAAAGAGGTAGCAGGTGCATGTGAGCAAAATGGATAGATCATCAGAAATGGAGACTTAGCAGGTTGTCAGTCAGCTTTCACTCCAGGATACATTGACAGCATCTACTTAATTGTACTCAGGTTGTGGCTTCCTTTTAGAAACTTTTAGAAAGCACAAATTTCATTAATGCTTGACAGTACTGGACTTCTTCATAGTAGTAAGAAAAGGGCCAGCAACCTGAATCGCATTCAGCTCATGCTGGTACAATGTATTACATAGCTAAGAAAATCATTCTAGACATCAGGCACAACAGCACCATATCAACATAGCAAGAAATTGATGTTTCGTAGCACCCACAGTATGGCATTTGGTTCCTGCCCATTGCTTTTAGTGTTGATTGTCACTACTTCTTTGTCACTGTATCAAGACTTAGCAAAGTTCTCTCGTTTCTACAGTCAGAAAATTAAAGTACTTGAATAGTACCATGTATATCAAGTTTAAGAGAATGTGATAATAACTCCTGGTGTCACTGAAGGGGCACTTACAAGTCATCTTACTAGTCTGTTAATTACCTGCATAAGTCCAGTCATCACCTTCCCCTCAAGTTCTTCTGTATAAAAAAATAAAAGTGATAATTTTTTTACCTTTGTTGCTGTGCATCAAATGACAGTCCACCAAGACACAATCAGAAGTCCTCCCTATAAAAATCAACTTTTTGCCTACCTTCTGGCACAGCTTCCGCTGCTGCGGAGGTAGTCGAGCATGCTTTATGTTTCAAATCTCTTCTTATCACATTGTTGTCTCTGGGCCATATCAGCTTTGTCCCTCAAAACTTTCAAATGGCAAAAAACTCTTTTAGCTTCTGTCAGTCCACTTTTCTTAATGAAAATGCACTCTGTTCTCGGCAAAGTTAAACTAGAAAGAATCCAACTTTGGTCTTATAAGGTTCCTATATCCCAGATCACTCATCATTCTAGAACTAATGTCATCAGATGAGGTCAAATCATATATTTTACTTTCTGATTTTTGATTGGGGTTTTTTTCCCCTGGTTCCACCACCCTGATGATTTCCTCCACCCACCACTTCACACAGAAAGTCTCTGGTGAGGTGGAAATATGTAGCTTGCTGTGGCTTTCCTTTTAGCATAAGTCCCTGGATGCTTTTCCACTATTTTGCTGCTGTGCTGCACGAGTTCTAAAGCCTATGTCCCCTCTCTCTGTAGTGGAACACATACCACATTCATAGCAGAATGTGATCTACTATGACCACCCAAGATTTTTGCCTTTTAGTAAATGTAGAATTTTTTATGGTTGACTGCTACATCTTTGCATCACTCCTAGGGAGGCTTTATCATGCCAGTTGGTAACAGGATGCAGGTCCTTTCTGATATGATCCAGTATTCTCAGAGTATCTGAGAAACTGGCAAGGAGGTTTACTTGAATATCTGCTTTAGGTAGCCTCCTTTTCTAGAAGCTTCCTTTCCAGTCAATCACCATCAAAGCTGGATTCTCTCTTCTCTTGAATACCTGGCATAATTTCCATATGTAGGACTCCATGAATCTTAACTAGGTTTCCTGCTCTTGTGGGATATGTACTTTCATAGGGAATTCAGAGGGGTTTCTCCTGACACTACTAATTATATAGGCCAGTACAATCCCATGCAAATAATTCCCTTGCTTTTTTCTCCCCCAAATCATAGTGCTACTAAATTTTTAGGCACCTTGTGAGTCGTGGCAACAATTCATAGTAAAACACCCTTTAGTTTTAAAGAATACATGACCTGGAGGAAGGCAAGAGAAAAGCCTCAGGGCCAGAAAAGAGCTTAGCAGCTTTATTTGAAATTCTATTATCAAATCTGAAAAAAAAAAAAAAAAAAAAGGAAAAAAAAAGAAAGTGTTCTCTAGGCTTCAGCTGAATCATTTCCCAGTTGTACTTAAGCAGCAACTATGCAAGCAAGGTCAATTAGTCTCATTTTAAAAAGTTATGAGAACTAATCAGAAAGTTCTTCTAAAACCTCTTGTAAAAAACATACACACAGGATAAGGATGGAGACTGGGAACTGTATTCATCAATAAAGCCAGAAGAGCAAAATTATACTCACTTCTAAGTGAATTCAATCAAAATAAACATCAGTGAAGAAGAAAAATCAAATCCCCACGGTGTTCATAACAAGGAACTTGTAAAGACGTGAGGGAAAAGTGATGTTGGCACAGTATTTTAGGCAATTCACCTAGATCCCTTTGCAAGGAAACAGAGGCTGAGATCATGCTACAGAAAAATTATTTTTATCAGTGCAGAAAACTTTGCAGCTGCTCAGAGTCAAGGTATATGCATCACACATGTCTATTTTAGTTTGTAATGTTGCTCTTCTATTTTCCCATTTCTTTGCTGCTTTTTGCCATTCTTTATTTTATCAGTTCTATTTTATATATTTTAAATTTTTTTTAAAAAGTTATTTATTATTTGTATTACTCTGTAAAAACTCATGCCAGCATATGAGATTATGAACTTCCAGTCAGTGTCTTCAATAATTTCTATGTCATTTGGCACAAAAAGAGCATCAAGGTAGGATTAACAGAAATTGCAATCAGCCCCCTTGAAGAAAAGCAGCAATTTACTTATGAACTTCTAAGAGTTCATAATAGACTTCAATAGAAAATATTTCTTATGGATTTATGTAAGATTCAGATCACATAAATACAGCCCTTTAAAACAACATAAGATGGTGCAGAAGGTGTCATATAAGGATATTCCCCACATGGAGGGAAAAAGCCATACTAAGGACTGCACATTCTCTCCTTTCCTGTTCAGGCAATCTTACTCAGTCTGCAGTTCCTAATGAGACTTCTCAAAAATAAACATTTTGGAACGGTTTGTACCGTGAAATCATCTGTTCATGTCTTCTCAGCTTTCTCTGTACATTGTGTTTGTTGTATTTCAGATGCTGGTAACAATTCCAACTATGTATGCATACACAGAAATGTGTTTATTCATTCAATCTTTTCTTGCTATCTTCTGTTCTTATTCTTTATTAACTGTTCCCTCTTCTTCAGAGCTGAGTAATAATCCCTTTATCTACTCTACTGATGTTCCTTCCTTCATAACAAAATACAAATTTACTGATGATATGAAACTCCTACTGTTTTTAAGCTTAGAGAGTGAAACACTGACCCAAATGAAATCAAAAGAATTTGATTCTTGCTGACTTCATTTGTACCCGGATCTTAACTATGATTTCAAAAAGGAGCATGAGAAGTTAGCTACCATATTCTTAGAAGAGTGCCAGAGGCCTGTGAAATCAGACTAAACAAACTTGACCAATCTGGGATTTTTTCTTATGTATAAATGCAGGTGCAGTTTTTATTCATGGATTTGATGAATATACACCCAGTATAGAAATATGTTCAGTTCCAAAGTTATACGTGTAAGAAGATTTCGATAGGCAGTGATATGCAAAGTAAATACACACATTTATTTTTAAATGTACATTTACAAATCCATCAAACTACTCATTTGTTTGCAGTGCCTACTGACTTACATCATGTTTTATCGATATACAAAGTTCTTTAAAAAAAAAATTGTGCCTTTCCTTGCCTTGTCTTGTTTTCTGATTGTACTGACTAAGTTCTGGAGTAAAAAACAGAGGGGGAGACCCAAACCAAAGTCACCAGTGAGTTACCAACTCCTTAGTGTCTCTAAGTTCTTGAAATTTTTTTTTTGTTCTGAAAAACCTTGACAGGTGAACTACAGAAGGCTACTAGAAAGGCTAAGTAGTCTTGAAGTAAAAGACAAAAGAAATCATCAATCCATGACTGGGTAGGAATTGCTAATGAAATCAGGGGATTCAATAGCATTATATTCCCTCCTTCATTAAAACTTTATGAAGATATATCTTTACCTTCTGTACCAAGTTTGATATTCTTTAATATATGTGCAAGTGATTTAGAATGTGGCAAGGGGGAATCTCAAGGTACCTGAGTTTGTCATGAGATAGAATAGTTCAGTTAGAATCAGAAAGCAGTGTGAAAAACCTTCAGAAGACCTGACAAAGTGCAGTGAATCATTATGACAAATGAACACCCCTACCAATGTAAATAAACAGTAGAGGCGAAACAATGAAATATTTTAACCACATTTAGGGTTTAAAGTAATGGTTGCAGGTTAAGAGGTATACATGAATGTCATTGCATTCTAGTCAATTAAGATTTCTACCCAGTGTGCAGCAGTAATTGGAGGTAAAAGAAATATTTAACAAGATTGGTGAAGAATGGGATAAAAAAAATAAATACAAAATTGCTATAATACAATAATAGCAGGCAATGTCTCACCCTCAGTTGGACTGCCATCACCTAGTCCCATAATTAATGGAGGAGAAGAGAGTTTTCCAGGAACACACAATGCAAACTGAAAAGGTTACTCACTATTTAAATGAAAATTTTAACTCTTTTCACTAATGGGAACAGATGTGAACATGATATAATATGCAAAGCTGTTATTTCTACACAGAAGATCTATTAGAAATTTCTATTTGCCCTGTTTAGAGTGCAAGAATATCAGTCATAGAAATGAAAAGATGGATAGGAAATACAAATTCAATACAAAAATCCTTTTGTATACAACGCACAATCACACTGTGTAATCAGTTAATATTTCTGAAAACACAAATTTTAACAATACATTTTCCATTGTATTGTAAAGTCACATGAGTAACATCAATATCAGATGTGTGCCAGTATCTCACCTAGCCCTTGCAAGTGTTTTCTTCTGGTAGACTGCAAATAGCAAAACAGGCTGCACAGTGAATGAGGTTGTTTTCATGCAATGGCAATAAATGTGCATTTGAGAGACCTGTGCTGGCCACTGGCAGAAAGAGAAAGAAAAGATAAACAACACACATTTCTAATTCCTCTTCTACTATTATGATAGTGACCTATTATGACGATCTACCTAATGTGTTTGGATGAATAAATCCATCCAAAGAATATCTAAATCTAGAATCTTGTGTCTATTAGAGTTATTCACCCTTGTACTTTCTTGTCTTGCCTGCTATCATCTCATGTCATGCTTCCTATCCATGGTACAAATGCATAATCCCAACCACTTCCATTCATAGTCCTCCCACAGAGGTACATACTGAACCTCCTGGAAAAAAGGGAAAGGCTGTTGACATCATAATAAGCATGCCTCTCCTGTAAGCTCAGTTTGTGACCTACACTAGCAAGTTGAAGAATAACCTCAAACTTACTCTGACTAAAAATTCACTCTAAATTTACTTGACTCTATTCCAAGATTTAAAATAATGCAAAATTAAGATTAAATCTTTTGATTATTGAGGCACAACTATTTTAATGCAATTTCTACCCTTCTCCATTTACCAAGACTAGGAGTGGCCTGGATTTTTCATCTCTTTTTCTACTCATCTTTTAGTACAAATCTTATTGTTTCAGTTTCCCCTGTTTCTTGAGAAACAGTTCCAGCCAAATACACACAAAAATATGCTGGCCACCTGGGCAATTTTATTTTATGCTTTTCATATTAAGGGTAACTCATAGAAAACTGTTGGTTTTTGAGAATCCACTTCTGCTGACTGTCCCACAGGTGAGATAAGTAGCTGGAAAGACACTGGCGTAGTCATTGGGTCAGTTTAGAAACCCAGTTTTCTCTGTCTAATGCTGCCATTTTTTATTCCTGTTCCATCATAAATAAAACAGAGACAAAAGTTGCAACTTGATAGGATCAGTGGGCTGTCTTCTTGTTACTTGTCATATAGGATCCATATATCCAGAAAAGAAATAATCTACACTGTTCTGCCATTCCATTCTGCCTTCATGGGGAAAAAAGTGAAACAATTTTTTTCTTGTTTTAAATAAAACCTAAATTCTAAATATGGATTCCTATCACCCTTGAATTCCTCATCAAAAAAGACGTTACAAAAGAACTAATCCAGGAAATCAAACAAGGGTAAAAAGATAGTGTTTTCAGTTTCTATGGGTTTAGTTCCATAATATTTACTGACTTCATAATCATCTAATTAAAGAAGCAATTTCCAGAGAAATTCAGATTTCATTTTTATTAGACTTTCTCAATGTTTTGGCTGTGGTGAAAAGCTGAAAGACTATGTAAAAAGGTACATAAACAACAATAATTCTCAAATGTACTACTATTGGTTTTTGTGTTTGGTTTTGGGGTTTTTTTAAAAGTCTTTAAAGGTAATTATTCCTTTTTTTAACCAGCTACATGGGGTTTGTATGCTCAAAGGCGACAGATTTTGAAAAAGTCTGCAGTCCTTACCTTCAGGACAAGTACATAGTTCAGAAAGACAAAACAGACTCAGTTTTCCATCAATTTCATAGAACAAAAAAGTAGTAACTGTATTACTCCTACTCTCACAGGCAAAGGAAGCTGAATTGCAGCTGTCCCTTGGCTTTCTCTCTAATGTAATACAAAGCCTTGAACTGTACCTAAGCCATGCAGACTTAGCTCTCAAACCTCCATGGTTAGACTACAAAAATGAAAAGCAAAATAAAAGCTTGCGAGAATGAAGAGGTTATTTCAGGGAATGATACTGCAGCAAGAAGTGCCACCTGCTGTCCTGAGGTTACAAGTTCTCTGCTCCTCTGTCCCCTACAGCCCTCAGTGCAGCACACCCAGCTGCATCCCACAGCAGCACACCGACCTCAGGCACCCTCCGCATCAACAAGGCAGAGGTGTTTTCCAAGGCAGCTGCTTTCCAAGGTAATACTGATAGTGATTAGTCAAAAGAGCAATTCCCCATCAACTTTGCAAGGCAGTTAAAAAGCACAGCTAATTATAAACCAATTAAATTTCTGTTTAAACATAGAAGTTTGTGAGCAACTAATTTAAGTGAAATGAATTCCATAAGAAGGTTAAAAACTAATCTTCTGTCAAGCCAATCAACTTAGACAGAAGTTTATACTTCTGTCATATAATGAATGGAACATGCAGATAAAATTAAGCATGACTGTAAGAGAACTTTCATGTAGGAGAAGAATCTTAAATTAATTATGTATATACAGTAACATAATGCAATTCCTTTGCCAGTGAAATAACATGAGCATGAAACCTCCTAAAGAAAAACAAGTTTTCTACTTGCAAACAACCCAGGCAGGCAGCAAGAATCTCAACTTATATGTATCATTGTTTGCTCCACCTGTGCACAAGATAAACTCAAAAATGTTAAATCTTTCTAAAGAATGACTCATCAGCATGTTTATGTTACACTTCAATTTTCTGAATATACATTATTCATCTTTTAACAAAAACAACTCCATCAACTCACTGATAAAAGAAAGACAAATACTAATAGCTATCCTCAATAATTGCCACATAGTGCTACTTCAAGTAAGGAGGAAGAGAAACTAGTAATGGAATGATTTATTCAAAGTTAACATTATATTCAAAATGCAGTCCTAATATACTCAATTATTCTTTTTTTCCATGGTACATTTTACATATATGTTGTAGATGGATTCTTTTTCATCTCCTAATGACTTTCCAGCCTGCCCTTAAATCACATACCATCTCTGCCACGTCAGCTACTTAAACAACTGGGGTACAATTTAAACAGCATGTTTAGATGTAATATATCTGGCAAAAACAAAGAAATATTCTTTGCTTTATATAAACATTATGAAAACATGAGCATTTTTCAAGCATCCAGCCCCACGTGATCAATGCAGACCAATGGCCACTGACAAAAGCAGAGCCCAAAAATTTCACACCAGTCAAATTTAATTCACTGTGACTATTAAATACCTTAAGACAATTCTTAGATAAAGGAATTATTTCTAATATGAAGATATATGCAGTTTTCAAAAAATTGTTTCTGAATGCTCTCCTAGAATTACAGTATTCTAAATGCATTAATTCCTAGATCTACTTTTAGCAATCAGCATGTTGGGAGTTGTTTGACACTAAGCTGGTCATCTTCATAGGCTTTACTTTAGAATACACCACAGATCTGTATTTTGCACTTTATTTGTGACTTTTCACAAGATAAATAGACCCTCAAATGCATAAGGATGGCAGATTGCAAATTTGTCTAAAAATGAAGTTTTCAAAATTCCCCCGTTAAAGTCTATATCCGGATTATTTAGCTTGCCATATGCATTAAATCCTGATGAATTTATATCAAATTCAAATATATAATGGATGATTTATATTATCAAAGGAAACAAAAACACTGTCTTTTTTAAGAGTTTGAACAAGTCAAACAGTTTTCTGCATTGACTTTTACACGTTGATAACAATATTTTTTAAGATAGCTTAGATTAATGCCTGCTGATTTTTTCATAATAACCAGTCTGCTTTACCTGTTGTTACACATTTAGAAAGAGAGAACACAGTTTATAACACCCACACCAAAAAAAACCAGCCATACCGAACACTGTATTAATCCAAGCACACCAACTCTAGGAAATTACTATTATTAAAGTTATATCGATACTGTTCCTTACTCTCTGCTCAGCCGCTGCCGAAAGCAAATATTCATAAGCATATAAGTGAACAATAAGAGTATTAAGTTTAAAACTGCTGATAAAATTCAACAAGATTTTCAAGAAACATATGTGAGAGATGTCCAGATAGTTTACCTCTCATTCTATGTTATTTGGCATTTTACGATAAAGCTCTTTGAAAATAAAAACATATCACAATTTTTTTTTACTGATTCCTATGGAAATTGCAGAGCAATAAACAAGGCTCACACATACTATATATAAGGTTATCAATATTCATAAAATAAATCATATTACTTTACATTCCATAATATATAGGGCTCCCAGTGATAGGCTGTGATTTTTTCTTAATAGGTTTTCCCAAAGAAATACTAACTTCTGACATCTACCTGTGATATTCTTTTTATGCTATTCTTTCTCCCACAGAAATAAATCAGTTTACTCTGACCTGGTCACAAGTGGTCACAACCTATAGGATTTCTTACAAAGAAAAGTCAAAGGATTTTTTTGTAATTAAAAAAATTCTCCCAACTCTTAAAGCCCTCCTTTTCCTATTTTGTACTTCAGCATCAAACTAGAATTGTATCCCTGTTACAAGGCAAAAAATTTCTTCTATAAACAACACTCATAATAATTGTAAGTTACCAGAAAACAGTTCTGTGTCTGTAAATGCTTTTTCTCTGAGATAATGTCACAGGGACAGGGAAATGGATATTGAGAGAAGGATGGGACAGGGTGTGGATGTGGATCTGCAACAGAGTTTCATAGCCTTGCTTTCATTTCTTTGAGAGCAGCCTTCAGTTCATATTTCATGACTCCTATGTCAGACCACTGTCTATTGCAGCAACAGGGAAAAGGTGACAATATTCTTGTCTTCCATTTCAGAGACTCTCAAGCTTCAGGAGAGGTGGGCAGGGGAGAATAATATTGCAGGTCTACAACTTAGCTGACAAGCTGCTCTTTTGCCATCACTTACCACCATCTTTGCAGATTTTAGCTACTCTTCTATAATGTGGAGCTTACAAATCAGCCATATGGAAGAATTTTTCTCCATAGGTTGGCTGGAATAGCCAACTTCTGATTCACCTTTATGGTAAGAAATACCCTCTTTGCATTAGCTTCTTTAAAAATTTCCTTTCCATAGATCTGTAAAAGGCCACATGTTGGCTTGGAATGCCATGCTTTCTTTTCAGATATCTCTGAAATATCAGTATTTCTGGTGGGCCAACACGAAGTAAAAAAAACAAACCCACAATCTCCATCCCTCCTATCAAGCTAAAGGTATTTTATTAGAATTATACTACTCCACACTGTACCTCCAATCAAATATTTTTATTTCTTGGAAATTAAAAAAACAGAAACCCCACAAATTCTTCCTTTGTTGTGACAAGTTATTTCACTACTAGTTTTTCATTACCTCTTTAACAAAATCAGGCTCACAAACAAGGGCAGGTGAAGCACTGTAAATAGTGTTCTGCCATGTTTGACAAGTGTGGGAGGAAGCACATTTTAAAAATAAATATCTTGAAGGACAGGCTGCATGCCCTGGAACCTGAGTACACAGGCAGTGCTGCAGTGAGGAAAAAGAAAACAAGTCACAGACAATACTGTGGCCAGTATAATGAAATAGACAGTACCAAGCAAGCACCACTGAAAACTAACGAAGCATCTGCTCAGACTGATACCAAACCTCTAAAATCCCCAGGTGGACTTACACATAAGACCTTATACAACAAATGTAATTAAAATTAGTCAAGTTCAATAAGTACTGGTTATCAGTTTCCTCCCAACTCAGTACAAAAATGCACTTCATGCATAAGTGTAAGCTGTTTCCTGTGAATATTCTTCTACTCACAGTTGTAGGGACCTACAGTATTCATCTAATTTCCTGCCCCAAACCCACTTTTTTTGTACTTGGTATGAAAACACAATTGCCACATCTGTCTTGTCCCTAATGCATGTTTTGTCTACATCCATTGCACCCATCACTTTACTGGGTTTGGATTTTTACTGCTAGCTGCAAGCACCCTAAATAGCAGTCTTATACTAAGACATTTTATATATTGTTTGATGAGTAACAATCCCAAAGCCAGAGCTATGGAAGACAGCAGCTTCTAAAGTCAGAAGGCAAATTATCTTTCACTGACTAGATTGGAATGACTCCTAGAAAGCCTGTGGAAATGCTAGTTTGATATATGAATAGCCAGCATGTCCAAAATAAGTTAAATTGGCAGAGGCTTGTTTAGGGTCCTTTCAAGGTAGGACTATAGTAAACACATCCTGTTTTAGAACATTTGCACCCCAGGCCCGAACAACAAGACACCGTCATAGTCTAAGTAACCCTCAAGCCTGGAACCTTGGAGAAGCTCCAAAGATGGTACGTGCCATGAAGAAGAGGAAGATGAGGAAGAAAGAGGTCTCGGGACCCCTGCCTCAATTCCAGAGAGGTGTGCCGGGGAGGACTTGGGGGGTGGATAGTTCTAGGATTGGATGGATAATACTATAAAGATGACAACTCAGAAACAAGAAGAATCAGGCCATTCAGGGTACAGCAGAGGCCCACTCTCCCCTTCCTGACTTATGGTTTCTGGTCAGCAAAAACTCATTCTTAGCTCAGTGGAGACAAAAAAGCATAGTAATGCTTACTCTAGGAACTCATTAGTTCTGACTATCTATTGCACACATTCAACAAATAAAAAATCCACTTTATGCCTTTAAGCGGTGTCTACCATGCTTACCTGCTTTAAAGTTACTTGAACAAGTTGATACACTGAGGGACAGTTACACAAACCATCCAAAACAGCCCTGTGTTCAGGTTAATGTCCATACAGTGACACCTCAGTGCAGCCATCAAAGCCCAGGCAGATATTCTGCTCAGTGTTGGCTGGATCTCCACTGACTGAAAAAGGAGCTTAGACATATAGCACTCATGTAGATGCTGAATTTCAGGTCTCTGGATCTCACCTGGCCATGGTGTCATAGGCAGATGCATAGCAGCAGATAGGGCCTTTTTTGCCTCTCCTTTTTCAGCTCTAGTCTCCAGACTCTAGACGTAGCCTCAGAATCATCCTGGTGGTGCAGCTGCTACAAGGCAAAGGAAAAAGAGACAAATCATGTGGCCACAGCAAGATGAGACAACAAAACTCTCTTCATATGTCTTGGTCCATGTCAGGAGGTCATTCATCCCAGTCACATGGCTTCAGCCTGCTGTAGTCATGACCTTCACCGTGCTTTCACCAGGTCTGGGCTCAATCCCACCCTGAGCTCCATCCCAGAGTGTTCCTGTCATCTCACAAGTATCTCCTTCTAGGTATCATAAAGAAAAATTATGATAAAAACACTAAATGCTGGTAATTTCAGGCACTTTGAAAGAAATTAGAGAAAAATAATATTTTTTTTTATCTTGGGGGATGGCAGTAATATATTTAAGCTTTCTCTCTATGCAGTAGGAATTTAAATAAGTCTTTATGCAAGCTCTTTGTTATCTAGCCATTATTTAATTCTTATGCCAGAAAATCTGACAATTTTCTTAAAAGATGGTTTTATCCCCTGTAGACAATAAAAATAGTGACTTTTTAAAGTGTTTTTCTATATACCATTGTCATTTTCTTAAAGAATAATTTTCTATTATCTGTTATCTCATCAGAACGTACAGGCAATTATCTTGTTATATTACTGCTTTCTATAATTTAATTTTCAGTTTGATTTTTGGCCCAAAGCCACTCTTTATATCTCAGAAATCAATTTTTTATGGTCACTATTACTTATTTTCTTAACAGCCTCTATCTGCAAGTCTTTTTTTTTTTTTTTAATCCACTAAAGGACATAGTGAGAAACTATCACCCAAAAATCACATTTTCTTTTTTTTTTCATTAACTTTTCTCTAGACTTCCTCCACTTTATCTGTCAGAAACATTCCACTTTTTTCAGAGGTCTAATATCACAATTCTGTTTTTCTTTTCCCTCTTCCCTCCTTCCCACTCATAGCTTGTAATTTGATCTGTGACAGCTTTAGAAAAAAAACAAGTCTGATTTTAGTAACTCTCTGTCATTCCACGTTTTGCTAGATAGTTATGCAGAACTGAGATCCGAATACTCCCAAATTTGGAAAAAAATCAGATTCACATTCAAATTGTTCTGCATTATGTTATAGAGAAACCCTCCAAAACTCCACTGTAACATAGGGCACAAGTCAAGACACTTCTAAGAGCTTCATTCTTTCCTAAGCCAAAAAAAAATTAGTTTACAACTAATAGCAACTAAAGCAGAGTGTACAAGAAGGATGAACATTTCTGGGCACAGAAATATTTATCAGAAGCAAAGGTATATTTCATAGTCACTGTTAAATGTACAGCTGAGACCAATGTTGCTATCTGTTTTGTATGTTTTATTTGCCCCAGTATGCTTGTGAGAACCAGGTCACCCTCCAGTACCACCTGTTGAGAGCGCTTTGATCATGCTATATAGATGACTCCAGCTTTTTCTTGGAGGCATTTTGGTTTATCCTGAATGTCTTTTCCCTGAATATCACTCTCTGCTCCTTGGATTATTAGTTATGTACCTGGTTACCGGCTTCTTGTGGGACACTTCTGTTGTGTGTTGCCACAGCACAGCAGGTGGCAGGGATCAGTCTCTCTGAGATTTCACTGGTGACCCATGAATGCTGTCAGAGGCATCTCATCTTGTGCACAAAACAAAACCAAGTTATTTCTTTTAAGACTTAGACCCTAAGGACAACAGGTGACCCATAACATGTGGGGCACAGCTCTCCTGACGCACTGTAGCTGAGACACTTATTAATTGTTAATAGAATAAGTCCATTGCAAGGCACAGAGAGTTTTAAATTAGAAAGTAATTGGTTTGACTAGAAAACTCTTGATAGCACAGAAATGAAAACAGAACTGTACATTTTTCTAAGGTACAAATTAATGGTTTAAGAAGTAATGACAGAAATACAAGGAATACCAATGACTCGACAGTGCCATTTTCCCATGACAGGCATTAAGATGGAATTAAAGGACGACAGGACAAAACACTCTGCTGTTCTTCAAAGAGAGAAGCTTGAGGGCATGAATTGTGCAGGACACATTGCTGCTGAAAGGGTGACGTATCTACAGCAAGCTTCATGTCAGCTCATACTTGAAAATCTACTACATGTCTCTTTCCCACATGAATTCCAATCCATCTGAAAACAGAGTTCAAGGTGATCATACAGCTTTCTAAATGCAATGTCATTTACAGTCACCTTATCAAAAAGTAAATTTGATGGGAATCTCTTTTGCATTGTAATCGAGTGTTATTCCTTCTTGAGACTACTTGAGACTGAGTTTTTTTACGTGCAATTATTACATGTGTAAGAAGTTTTGATTGCACTTCTGGGTGCTCTGCATACACACTATAATTCAGTCATCTTGCATATAAAATCAATCATTTGTAGATAAAACAACACCACATTATATAGCTTTTATTTATATAGCCATCCTTGATTTGTCTTAGAAAACCAAAGTAAATTAAATAAACTTTGAAGTCTCCTTTAGTTGAGTTACAAGTTGAAGAGAGAAAAGAACAAGGAAAAAAAGAACATGGTTTGCTCCAGGTTAAGGTTTGAGTTTGTCCTTTTTTTTTATTATCCTTATTCCCTTAAAATCTTAAATTATTTGTTTGCTTTACCAGAGCCAAATTTCTTTGATCTTTTAATTATCTGAATTATTTTTCTGTGTTCTTTGTTTCTCTGCCAATCATTAATTCATCTTGTTGTGAACAGATTACTAAAAAATTAGGTTTTGCACAGCATGGCAATGGCATATAATATGCCTAGTTTTTACACCCAAGAGTTTGAAGACTTCCCAATTCACTGTATGAGCCAATAAACACATTTATCTAATGCTTTGCGAAAGAAATAATCTTGTTCTGTCTGTTGTCTTTGTTTCCCTTTTGACTATCATATTCTCTTGAGTACCACTGTCAAACTGATTGTTGTCAGAGCTAATTAATTCCTCTGTGATTGCATCTTTAAAAGAAACACTGACTCCTAAAAACCTAAGAGCTGATCCTCTTAGTGTAAACTGCCAAACCTAAGGAGCTACTCCTTACACTTGAGTAGCTGGGAACACCATATGTTTTAGAAATGCCCTGGCAGGGCTCTGCAGTTATAAGTAGTTTTCAACTCTGTACTAGATATTTAACCCTCTCTTCTGCCCCAGTCATCAGTTTGACTTCTTTCCTTCTATTGCTCTTCTTCACCTATCTCAATCTCTCGCTGTCCTATGTTTCCTTTTTCAGAAAATTCCCTAGTTTCTGTACTGCTTTCTAACTCCTTTCTGAAACACTAATTCCATTCCAGATATCTCCCCAGTCTCTAGAATCATGTGATGTACCTCCTACAACAAATGTACCACTTTCATCTATTGCAGCTGGTTACCTTCCACCTTGACTCCTAATATTTCTGCTCTACTGAAGATACACTCACAGCTCTCCAGGTGCCTTTCCAAAGTCAAACATCAGGATCCTTTCTTAGTAATTTTCCGATTTACCTACTCTTATATTTTAGATATGAATCAACATTTTAGCCTTTAATTAAATTTTCTTCTGTTACACATTTGAAATGAGGCCCTTTTCCTTCTGCATCCTCCCATGACTTCTTCAGAACTCCTCAAGAAGGTAAAGCAATTTCCCTGAGAAGATTCCCAAGGTTATTAAGCTTGTAATTTATCTTTTAAAGATCCACTTTATGATCACTCACCTGAATCAGACCTTCAAGGACCATGAACTGTCCCTTTTTAGAGATGCAAAAAACGTACAGCATGTACTATAAGTTTTGCAACCAAATATTTTGTCCTGAATTTGTTATGAATCATCAGTTTCCCCAAGGCAATTTCTATAGTGTGGGAATATTTCCTATATAAAAAGCATGTTAAAAATATTGTTTTTCTAGCTAAGGAAGTCTCGAAAAGATTTTCCCCCCTCTTTGTGTATTAAGAAACAAAAATATCATGGCTGACCAGAAAGTCATTGTTTGCTAATAAGACTGCAAAAGCAATACGAAAGGCATGCCGTTAGGAAAATCAAGTTACAGTAGTGAAAAAATAAATGAAGTGAAAAAGAAAAGAAAAAATGCAATGCCTTTGACAGAGCTCAGACTTTTAGGAAACAGAAAAGACTGCGGTTAATTCCTAAAACTGAACACAAATTTCAGTGTTAGAGAGAATAAAGAGACCATGGAAACATTTATCAGCTTGAGGAAACAAAAGTTCTGTGCAAATATGAGTCCATGAATCCAGTAGTGGGGATTTTCACTACAATGGTAAAATATAAATGATCATACATAGACCTGGAAATATAGCAAGGAAATTGTTTTGTTATAAATGACTTAATTTATGTTTATGTATTAAGGAAATTTTTATGAATTAAGGAAATAATTTCAGACATCATGCTGCAAACATACTGCCAGACTAGTCGAATAAAAACTGTTCCTACAAAATGGTTTGCTGTAGAAAAAGTGCATCTCTCTGTATGTCAATCTTGGTACAATTGTTGCTCCACATTTTATGTACGGGTAACTGAAAATATCTTGATCAGAAAAGGAGAGGGAAAAGTTTAGTTCAACAGTTGGCATTATTTCAAATTAATGTGTCAATATTTATGATATAGTCTTCAGAAATTAGTTTTTAAAATATTATTCTTAAATTATATTAATTTAAGAAATTAAATGCAGACTGAGTCTGCCATGCATTTCTTTCCCCTTTCACTCAAAACAAAGAAGGCCTGATGAAAAGATTTAGAGTTGTTCAAGGTATTCATCAAGGCCTGGACAGTCTGATATTTTCTTTTTCAATATTTCTTTCTACTGACAGTGTTAATTACAGCAGTGTACTTACAGAAAAAATCCCTGGTCAGATGCTGATCTCAGGTAGTCAAGCATAAATCTGGAGTAATCTGATTGCTCTTGAGAGCGTAACTCCAGATTTATGCTCATATGCCTAACAGTTCAATCTGGCCCCAAGCTTTAGTAACTAGTGAACCCCTTCTGTTCATTTTGTTTCCCATTTCTTTCCATCCCTTATGGTCTAGAACATGAAGTCCAAAAATATGGCAAAGTATTTTGATGATTTAAATGATTATCTATTTTATTATTGAATGCACTGAAAGAGGACACATCATATTAAGAACAAAAATTTATCTAAATAAAAGATTTCATTGTTACCGTTGGGGTTTTTTCTGCAAAATAAAGTCTTCAGAAGAACACAAGAAAAGCTAGTAAAATCTGGGAATACTTTTTTCTTAAGGTTAATATTTGTGGAATCCGTTTATCACATTCTGTTTCAAAGAGCATTTTGTTAACTTGGCATTTAAAACAAAACATTGACTCTGATATGACTACCCAAATATTGGCAATTCTCTGTGCTGGGGAGGTACGAGTCTGATTGTGGGATCTGTTGTTTTACAGACAGATTCATCCAGAATGTGTAACCAACATTCAGCTTGTTGTGCCTGTCATCACAATACAAATAACAAATAAACGTGGCAGAAAGAGTATAGGAAGAGATTCTTTAACACTGAGTGGTTCCTTCAGAACTCATTATTTTAATAATGAACACAGCCCATCCATGACAGGTACAAGACTGAATTTTTATGCAAATAGATTCATCAGTTCTGGAGCCACTCTAGCCCTAAAAATCAAATTAACATTATCCATCAAGAGACATAATACATTTGCAATCACTAAAAAGGAGGAGGTGTTAACTCCTTAGTAGCTGAGAAGGTTAGAAATGTAGTTTATGGTTGACAGGGTCCTTCTGTAAGGAGGAACACCACCATAGCAACAGTTACTATTGTTTAGGTATAAATGTTAAAGTTTGAGTACAAAAAGTACTGGATGAAGGTGGAAAATAACACATGGGAACAATTTAAGAAATAACAATATTATACATCTAACACATTTTGTCATTGATTAAATTATAAAATTGTGTGGACAGAGACACTGAAATATTACTTTTTTATTTCTAAAGATACATCAGCTGTAAAAACTACAAATCCTAATGGAAACGTTATAGCAAATCACATTAATTATGCAAAATCATAAAGTAAGTTTGAGTCTATAAACAGGACCTACCTGTTGCAAAGAGAAAGTCTGAATGGCACCACTATGGTGAATAGGGATGTGAAAAGCAAACTTTCTATTGGTCACCTTATCCTGGGGGTCTGGAGAATGTATTTCCACATTTTTTTAATAACAGATACTCAGGCAAAACAGCTGCAGTTAAACAAGTACCATGACTCGTAGCTAGGAAAGGATAATAATGTCTAATTTTAGTCTGACTTGAAGTTTATACAAGTACAACAAGCCATATAGTTACAACTCTAGCAAAGGCATGTACTGAATTTTTTGTAGACCTTCAGAGAGAGATGCACAGAGGACAGAGGTAATTGTGCCCCTGCCTCATTGTGTAGTTCTACCAGCATCAGCTGTTCATTCTTGGCATCCATTCATTTCCTAAAAATTACTTTTTTCTTTTTTCCCTCATCTTCTAGCTGTATGTCTGAATGAAGCCAAAGACAGCAAGTCAGCCAAAAGGCTCTAGGAATTATGCAGCCATGGAGTGGACAAGACTGGCAAAACAACATGGAAGTAGTCCAGAGGAAAAAATCAAAACCAAACCCCAAAAAAACCCAACAAAACAAACAAACAAAACCCAAAACACATAGAAGAAGAAAAGAAACCACTTGTTTTTGTCTCACAACAGTGAGTCAGACATATTCAAACTATATTCATGGGATGACTAATGTCAGAGCAAGAGACAGGGTAGAAACACCATGGCAAGCCTAGAAGAGGATGAGACTGTTCAGCCTCAGTGCAGATTTACATCAGCTTAAACTGCCTAGAAAGCTCAAGCTGCTTCATCTTTGCACACCCTTTAGGAAAAATGAGCTCAACTGCCATGTCCTAGTGTTATAAAAATCACCTTTCTGTGTAAAATCTAATGCCTCATGAACTGGCACATCCCTCCAGAAAACCACACCAGCTATCCACTGCTTCCTTCTTGTCCTTCATATGTGGGCGATGATGAAACTTCTCCTCTGTAGCAGTGGCTGAGAATTCACATTTAAAATATCCAAAGTTACTCGTTTCCCTATATTACAAATGTTTTATTTGGTGCCACTTGTGGGGGACAAAGGGAGAGGGGAAAAAAGAAAGCTAAGGAAACAAGAACATATTCACTCAAATTATAGGAGGCAGATGCATTTTTTTTCTGTTTCCTGAAATCTGAAGCCATGTCTCCTCAACAATGACCTAGCTACAACATTGTAAGATATTCTAGAGAGGTTTGTTCACAGTCTCTCCCACTGATTTTGTTCTGTCTTGGATGGACTATTTAAATATTCATTAAGCCAGTGAGAAGGAAAATGACTCAGTATTAAAGCACTTTCCTGAGCACTTTCCTGGAAGGTGACAAACCTTGGCTCAAATCCATATTTTGATTTAGAGCAGAATTTAGAATGAAGGTCTCTCTTTTCTCAGGAATGTACTCTAAGCAAGTTGTACTTACTCCTTTTTTTATCATCTTAAAAAATATTTAGCCTCTATAACCTGAGAGAGAGTCAGTGAAAGGTGTTGTATACACAAGACAGGATAACATGGTAGATAAGCCATCCTGGAAATTGCAAATTTAAATATCCAGAGGAGGAGCTGGAGTGAACATAAGATGAAATGGACAAATTCCTCAGCTAGAGGGCATGCAACCACAGTGCAACTGGCCTTTCCTTCCTCACATTTTCAATTTTGCAGTTATACCTACGTATGCTGTTTTAAGCCTTATGTCAGAGTTCAGCCCTACAGCAGAAAGCTACAAGTATTTTTCTGCTGGCAATTAAAAGAAAAAGAGGACAGTTTGTTATGCTGTAGCTTGAGTCTGCAAGATTTCACAAGAAATCTTAAATTTATATCTCACAGTGTGAGGATTTCTGGGGAAATGAGTGGTAGAAGCAGTCCAAAGAAAAGGTCCCCTTTCGCTTCGAGGCCTATGAAGTGGAAAATGGTTAATAAACTACATTTATGTTAATCTATGGTAAATGTTTTAACAGTACTGCTGTTAAAAACTGACTGTCTGTCATCAGCAACCGTGATGGCAAAACCCAAGATATCACTGCGGGACACATATGTTAGTCAGAGGCTAGGATAAAGAAAAACATTACTTGCCATGGCTACCATAACCCTGAAAGCTTTTTTGAAAAGAAAAATACCATTATTTCAGCTCACAGAAGAAATGAGATCTTCTGTTTTCCTTCCTTCAAGAAAAGGACAAAATTAGAAGGATATCTTGAACAAGAATATGTTATTTTAGATGTTTCCATTCTGAAACATCAATTATTTCATTTATTTAAGTTGCAGCTAGTGCAATTTTTTTATTGTTTTAGATTTCCCCTATAATCCTGAATGAAAATTCAGATTCCTTAGAAATTGTAAAAGAAATTAAAAAAAAAAAAAAAAGAGGCACAAAGAGACAAAAAATATTACTCCTTGCTACACTTATTTGGAGGAACGGTAGGTCACATTTCACGGCATTCAGCCAGGTTACAGCTCAAGACCTGAGAGTAAGAAGCTTTATGTTCTTCCCCTTGCCTCAGTGCATAAACTTGAAAGGCAAGAAGTCGCCAGACGACGCACTGCAGTCCTAGCCTGTCAGCAGAGAAAAAAGAAAAGGGAGGTCAGTTGTGCAGAAAACAGCAACATCACCATCTGAGCTGCCCTGAGGGGACTCTACCACTGCACAAACTCAGAGGCACACAGACAGCACAGCCTGCCCACTGGCCTGCCATTCCCACTGACCTCCCAGCCTCCACCCTCCAGCATCAGAACATACCCAGAGCCCTTCAAAACCTAGTAGGAGATCCTTGACTTGAGGTTTCTGCTTAAGACTAGGTACTGACTGCTCCAGGGCCTTTATAATGAGAACCAAGAGGAGGAAGGACAGCAATTAGACTGGTTTCTCAGCCTGTGTATATGCAAAAGTAAACCTTTGCCTTTCATTACTGTAGAAAGCTTTCTTTTCCTTGGTATTTTAAATACCTGATGTTCATAACTTAGTGATAGCTTTTAGGGCTTTTCCTTGTCTTTGCAAGAAAACAAAAGGATTTTTATATCATGCATTTTAAGATTTGTTCAAGAAGGTCTTCTCCGAATGTAAGAACTGAATTTGCTCTCTCACACCTTTTCATTGAAGTAAAAGTATACTCAGATCTCACTGTAACTTGGCATTGTATTTACCATATTCATAACATGACAAACAGCTTCATTATTAAAAATAAGTCCTGATTTCCATCAGTTGTGATCTGATGAAATCTTTCAATCTAAAGCAGATAAACAATAGTTTACTCCCATGGACAGATTAATTCTATATTGCCCAGGCAATGAGTCCAAAGCCCCTGGAATGCAGATTTAGCACGCTTGCACAGCAGAGTTCCTCTCCGTACACTAAGTGTAAGATGTTTGCCTTAAATGGCTATGCTTGTCTTCATGAGTTACTTAGATTATTCTTTTTCTTATACATAAAAAAATAATTTTGTCATCAGCGGACAGAACATGCAGAAAATGAGCATTACAGCAATTTTAGACTTTCTTGCTGACAGGAGCTCTCTGTTGAAACCTTCTGAACTCTGTTAATGAGACGGAAAAGGATGCATTGCACTTCCATAGCTCTAACATTATACTAGTGAGATTCCACTGAGGTTGAAGCTTGCTGAGGGTTCAAAAGCGTCCAGCTGCCAGCTGGAACTCTGCTAAATGCGCATCATCACAGCAAAGTTTTACAAAATTTGCCTTAGAACATGAATGTTTTGCAGTGAGCTCCAAACATAGATTAAACTCAAGGCAATTTTAAACAATTTATCTAAATAGAAAAATAACATCTAGTTTTAGAATGCCTCATCTTGTCTAGGAAAATAAGTTCAGGAGAAAGGGACACATTAAATTATAATTACGGCAACATGAATTGACTTCAATTAAATATAGTCCCAGTATCTTCCTGGAACTGTCTAAAGCAAGTTTTAGCTTTAGGTATTCTATTCATAAAGGAAGCTGAATGTGAATTAATCTAGACTGAGTATTAGTTTAAAAAAAAGCCCTGACAACGGCATGTACAGTGACAGCTCATGAAGATCCATACTGATCATATTCAAGGGCAGAATGACATTTCTGAATTATAATGAAATCACCTTAGAAGCTAGTCACTAGATAGAGAACTCACACAAAAAAAAATGTTAATTTTGGGAAACAGCATTGAAACTTACCCACTTATTTTATTCTTTATCTTATGCAGTTAAAAGTTCAAAAGTTCTATGCTATCTACCTGTTTTTGAAGATATAGTCCATTGCCTACATATAATAGACTTCTGTAAACATTTAAACATTTTTCTCATAATTTACAAGTACAAATATAAACCAAAATATCATACATTAATCTGCATGTATCCACACAACTAAAAATAGAGATTTGGCCTTAGTTTTGTCCAATCACTGATAACTAAATGGCATGTGGTTATGCAGAGATGAATGGGATGGGATCTATCTATCTATCTATCTATCTATCATCTACCTACCTACCTACCTACCTACCTACCTACCTACCTATTATCAACCTCTCTATCTGCCTATTTATAATAGAGGGCTTTTTAGTGACCAAAGCATGTAACCACACTTTAAAAATGGTCATAAAACTTCAAATGTGGACTTGACAACTTTGTTTTCTGTTGGGGAGCACAAAAAACAGAGGCAGTCTTGGGAAGTTTCATTAGTCAATGAGTACACCCCATGCCATTATGTCTTCTCTCATGAGCCCAGAAAGAAGCAGTAGCCACAGCTTCAAACTCCACTGGCCATGAAGTGCTTACAACCACAGCTCCAGCAGCTCCAACCTGGGTGTTTGTGGGGACAGATGGAACTGATCTGTGTAATATCTGAAGGTGTGTCCAGAGCTGGTAAAGAGTGGACTCTGCAAATGATTCTTCCTTTATCCTTCAGTGGTCAATAATACTGTTAACAGAACAAGGAAAAGTTGAGGGGTTTCTGTCTTGATCATAGGATCAAAGAACCATAGAATCACATCCACAACTTCTCTGGGCAACCTGTGTCAGTGCCTCACCACCCTCACAATAAAGAATTTTTTCTTAGCATCTAATCTATACCTAGCCTCTTTCAGTTTCCTGTTCAGTGTCCTATCACTACATGCCCTTACAAAAAGTCCCTCTCCAGGTTTCTTGTAGCCCTCTTCAGATATTGGAAGTCTGCTACAACATCTCCCTGGAGCTTTTTCTTCTCCAGGCTGAGAAGCCCCAACTCTCTCAGACTGGCTTCATAGGAGAGGTGTTCCAGCCCTCTTATCATTTTCGTGGCCCTCCTCTGGACTCTCTCCAACAGGTCCGTGTCCTTACATCAGGGTTCCAGGGCTAAACACAGTACTTCTCGTGGGGTCTCACTGGAGCAGAGCAAGGGGGAAGAGTGACTCAACTTGCTGGCCATATGCGGCCCATGATACAGTTTGCTTTCTGGCCTGCAAGTGCACATTGCCAGGTCATGTTGAGCTCGTGTGGACACTTATTTCATATTAACTAGTTATATACTTTATGAGTAAATGCTTCATCACATTTGGACCCTAATCTTTTTTGCTGTCACTATAACTGAGTCACTAAAGCAAAGCTTGCCTGGCAGCTAACATCAGCAGTAGTCATGGTTACTTCCATTTAGGAAGTAAGTCCAAGTCATAGTTCAAGGTACCAAGCAGAACATTGCGGAGATGCTTGAATTACTAATGCTTAGGACTTGCCTGCTCTACAACGGAAAAAAGCCCAACACGTATTTGGCTCCACTGTCAATCAAAGAACAGATATTCAACTCTCTAAACCCTAACATTTCTTCTGAAATGGAAATTCCATGGTTGCATTTTTTTATGCATTAGCTGCTAGATAGCTCGTGATACTACAAAAAATAAAGGGTCTCAGAAAAATGAGACCACTTTTTCCATGGTTTCAGCTTCATCAGCATCATAGTCTTCACATTTCTCAATTTTCATATACAGGCTTAGGGAACAAGTTGACATTATACTGGAATATATAAAATATATGCAGTGTGTAAAATAACTGAAGCAATGCCTTCTCTCTGATTAAGCCTAATAAGGACACAGATGTCTCTAAGTTCAGGCAATGTCCTTCAAGAAAGTTGTGGACCAGCTGAGCAGAATCCTTAGGAGAGCAATGAAGAAGTCAGAAAATCATGATCTATAAAGAAAGGTTTAAGGGTCATTTAAATTAAAGCATACCAAAAGGCAAGCAATGCTGTTCAAATACATAAAAGGCTGCTGAAAGGAGAAATAAAATAATTGACTGTGCCAATGGTGGATAGTGCAAGAAGTAATTGACTTGAATTAGCATGAAGAATTAAATTAAATACTACCAAAAATATCCTGATGTTAAGTGTAATATAGCACTGGAATCAACATGGGGAAGCTGCTGGTGTTCTGGCACTGGAGACTTTTGGGAACTGCTTAAACAAACATTAGACAAGAATGACCAAGACCCAGACACACTCACCATGGAGCAGAAGAACTCACAGAGGCTCTCCTCAGGTCCTTGCTGCTCCTGTGCTGTGATGCCCATGATGATTAGGGTGTTCCTCCATGCAGCAAGTTTGGGAGGAAGAGCAATCTTAGTTGTCATATTGAAATTCAATTATAGTTATTATGTGTAATTTTTGGAATACTGTCTCTGCTGGAAGACAAAGCTTGAAAACAAAAGTGTATCTCTTCTGTACGGAAAAAATTGTGTGATCATGATCAACAGGAAAGAACCATAATATTCCATCTGCTTACCTAGTTTATATTTTAGGGTTTGTGATTCATACCAGCTCACTTTTGACATCTAAAAGTTAGATAAGCACTGTAAGGCTCCTTCTTTAGGATACAAGACAAATCTTTAGGTGAATTCACTCTTACTGCCTAGATTAAACAAGGTGGTTTGTTTACTGTGTGTGACTCTCTCTTGGCAACACAGGAAGCCTTAACAACTAGACAACTATTTCTATGGGTTACCAAGATAATCCTTGAAGCAACTGAAGAGATCTTGAAAGGAACAAATAGCAATCCTAGTGTGAAAATGGCAACTGCACTTCAATTGTAAATGATCAAATCTATTTTAGGGGTCATGCTGAGGGTACTGCTTCTTCTATATATCCAGGCATATTTACAATGTTTTACAATTTGGCAGGGATTGTTTGAAGTAGGTTATGATGTTATGACACAGTACATTCAAATCAACCGGACTGCTGAAAAAAAGGAGCTTGCAGAAGGCATACGTGCAAACCAATTTCTCCCTAAAAACAATATATGATTGCTTCCTCAGCTATGGGGCTGGATTTGAAAGCCTAACCCTCCTGCTGTGACACTCCATTGCCCTCTGCAGAATGTGATATTTCAGTGTGCCTTCTACCAAAAGCAAACATATCTGATTTCAGCAAGCTGAGAAAGTCTTTAAAATTTCTGTCAATATTTCATAACAAAATTAAACTAATGTACATTTAAACCCAAATATTAGTTTAAACAAAAGAAAAGCTCCAAATTTTATCCCTTATGAATTCTCTGGGACATCTTGGGCCAGATACCAGTAAAGATGTTTCTAATTAGTCTCTATGAATAAGGAAGATATATCAATATATAGGGTTTTATTATAGTTCTGTAATATTAGTAGCCTTAATTTATTAGCAACCTTACTTTGAAGCAGAATACATAATTTTAAAAAATAAATTAGTATTAGTTATATTTTGTGGTGCAAATATTATTCAATCAAATTTCATTGTGTTAGAATGTGCACAAACACACAAATCAGTCTTTCATATGATATAACTGATGTTATATACAATATGTAATTAACATCATTACTTTCCCTAGTGATGGAAAATAAAAAATATTTCTTATTTTTCATACTGCTTTGGAAAATTTTCATAAATGCTGTAATATGAAATTCAGTTTTGGTTTGGATGCTCTAATATCTTTCATAACATGAGCTCTAAATTAATTCCAAAATCAAAACACTACACAGCAGGCAGCTGCAGCTGATAGGCAAAGATCTGCTCAGTGCCTGATATATTAATTAACAACATTTTAAGTGTGCCCCTACCACTGAATACAATGTTAAATGAAGGTCCTGCCCAACATAAAATTAGCATGGCAGAAAAACAGATCATTTCCACTTGTCAAAGTGGTCAGTGAAAGTAATTTGGTTGCTGTCAGCTCAGATGGAATTCCAGCAATGGATATGTCCTTGAAGAAAGTATTTTTTTCCTTCATAAACTCTGAACATATTCAAAACCTCACTGCACAAGAGATTAAACAACCTACTCTTTTTAACCCTCCTTTGAGCTGGGTGGGCAGACTGGATGACCTCCAGAGGTGCCTTCCCACCCAGGTCATACTGTCCTGCCATTCTGTGAGCAGGCAGGCGGACTGAAAGTAACTGCAATGAAGTGATGTGTGTGTGTGAACCTTCCTTTCTCTGGAAGGTTCTTTTTCCTTTGGAACAAGTTCATTATTTTGGTTAGCTCTTCAGCAGTGTCACCCCATATCTCATGTTTGAAGATGTACTAGCTGTCCCAGAGGGGACTAAATCACAAAGAACAAAACACACACCAAAGACAATGCTGCATAACACTTTAAGAAGAATACATATACCTGAGCAAAATGAGAATAACATTCTCTTTGAATTTTATTACCTGAAAATTTGGCATATATTATAGTCTAACCATTCAAGATCACACTGTGAAATAGGTGGTATTAGGGAGTCTTTAGAAGACGATATGTTTACCAACTTGAAAAGGACCTTAGAAGACTGATGATTTGTTTAAACTGGGCACTTAACTTTTAGAGAGCAAAGGTTACGGAAAAGTAACCTAATTTAAAAAAATGAGAGAGAGAGAGAGAGACACTCAGTGAACAAAAATCTTAAGTTAATATTAGAAATGTGGTGTTAATTGGAGAGAAGCCAGTCCAAGACATATCGTACAATGAATTTTTATGTGTTCAAACCTACACAGAGATTTATCATCTGTCTTTATAATTATTTAGACTTGAGTAGTTCTTCTTCAACAGCTATTTTTAAATTTAGACTAACTCCCTTTTTTGAGAAGTAAACAGTAATAATTCAGCAGGCCAATATTTCTGCAGTGTTGGCTATGCATTTTCACCCTCTTGTTGTTTGAATGCTTATGTTTATGTTCACATTTGTTCAGAGCAACAGCACAGCCTGCGTGCTCTCAGGCAGACCAGAGCAGACATAGATGTGCATATGCCAGTCAGCAGGAAGGCTTTAGAGAGATCAGGTAGGATTTGCTGTGAGAGCATGTCTCCAGTACACTCCACTCAATAACATTTCTCAAGGTACAACACAGTGTAACTTCCTTGCATGGCCAGCTGTTTCTTCTGAACAGATCTAGACAGTCTTATGAAATGCATCAAACTCCCCATCTCTTTGTTCCCTCAACCAGCATTTGTTTTAAATGAATGTGCCTTTCCTCCCTTTTTTTGTCATTCTTTCCAATTGTCAGGTTCTTCTGCTATTCCCAGCCTGAAGAATATTACCCTTGGGACAAAAGAAAACCTATGAAAACTGAAGAACTTCTGTGAGGTGAGACAGCAACACTATTAGGTCTGAATCATTGGTCAGAACTGAGGGGAACGGAGACCAATTTATATGTATTTGGATATGATATTTCTGCAGATTAGTGCCATGTTAGTAAGCAGAGGAGAAGTATCAAAATTAAAAATGTATTTCCTGTCCCCATCATTTCCATGTGCTGTTCACTATAACAGTGCTTATCGCCCCAAAGACTGCAGTTTGAGGAGAGAACTGATGAAAAGGGGTGTAATACCTGTGACTGTGGTGCACGAGGGACCTCAAGGAGTGCACTCTAAATACTCTGAAGCAGTGTCCAACACTAAAGAAGATATGGCAACAGAGCTTCCACACCTTTTTCCTAGATAAGGCTTGAGAAGTTTTAAGCATACTGGTTAGAGGCAATTATTTGGATTTCCAGTGTCTACCTCTACCTCCCTTGAGTGCTGCACTGATTTTAAGGAGAATCCTTAAGAATTAAATTCTATGTGTCAAGAGTGAAACCTGACCCTACTGCACCACAGTGTCTAGCAATTATGGAACACAACACAGTCAATGGACAAACAAATGAAATGTAAAAGAAAGATTTGTCTGGATGATAAAATGCAGCATTCAAATAATGCTCCAGGGAGCTCCGTGGGTCATAGTCTAATGAACAGGGAAAAGTCAGCTTCACCTTTTTTTCGTCATGCTCTGCGGATGCCTCACAGCAGGAATGGAAAACAAAGGCTCCGGTTCCTATTAGAAACCAATCCTAAATGCAGTCTTCTAGCTGGCACCCGGCAGTTATTGAGCTACAGAATGTCAGCTGCAGCAGCTGGGCAGGAACTGGAGAACAAGGCAATAAAGGACTGATGGTGAAGGAGGGTAGTTTGCTATCATCCACCACTGCAAGAGACACAGCCTTTTTTTGATGGAAATCATCAAAACTGAACTGAATCTCCCTCAGACCCCAGGCTTTTTTCCAGAGGATGTGCAGGCAAAGAATCTAGTTGCACACCCAGTTGGGCACCTAATACTCTATAAGTGAATTTCACACTCAATAAGTTTTGATTAGGATTTCAGCAGACATGCACAGTGTAGTACCATTCAGAACCGATGCAACAAAAGAGAAAAAAGAAAAGGGACTCCTTAGAAAAGGGAGGTCAGAGCCAGTGCTGATTTTTGTCCTGGCTCCTGCAGAGCTCATCTTGAATAGGAGCCCTTCCAGGAAGGCTGTGAACTCACAATATCTCCCCAACAATGGGTGCTTTTAGGAGTGGGAAAGAGAGTAAGGAAGGAGGGACAGAGTCAAACTAGAATTGTACTGCAAGTTCCTTCTTTCACTGTAGCAGAGCGAAAATTGTTCCAGAGAGAAAATTATGAAGACGTAAAATGGAAAGTAATCCTGTGCAGGATTTCTGAGCTTGTGAACCTGCTAACATCAGTTCTACTTCATTCACAAAGTGAATCAAATCATCATGGCAAAAATGACATTAAACCTTACCAGAGTGTAGTTCTGCCATGCACCACGAGCCACTTTCCATTACACGTGTCACTCCTTCTCTCTGATGGGGAATGGATGCAATAGACTGACTGTCTGACAGAGTGAAAGTTTCCAACCACCCAGTCAATTCACTCCTGTATCACTGCAGGTCAAGTGGGCTCCCCAGAGGCTTCAACTGCTTCTCACTGTTGCATTGAAACACAGTTAACTGCTTATGCCGTTGAAAACTTTCATCCGTTACTTCCAGCTCAGTATTTCCATTTTGTTAGAAAAGGTCATGTTTTCCTTTGGTGTAAAATTTTTATTTTAATTTCTTACCAAATGCAAGTTCAAAACCTAGGACAATTAGGAAAATGTTTTCAAGTGAAAGATGCTTATCAAATGAATGTGCTGTTCAAAAACTTTTTTTTTTAATGAAACTGTTCAAGACAAAGCATTCCTTCTAACCTGACCACTCTTCCAGGGATCTGTAAATATTCCTCTCCTGAATTGTTCTTATGCAATTCTGCTGGACTGCTCAATACTGACATCTACATTTTCTAATAGGTCAGCCAGGTTTGGTTGTTTGTTTTTCTTGTTTTTTTTTTTTTTAATTCATTTTCATAATGTTTTTGGCACCACTTGCATTTTTGCATTTGCAAATAAGCAAATACAAAAATGAGCTCCAGTTCTGGATCGTATTCTCAAAATATAACAAGCCTCATTCACAAATTTTCCATCCTGTATTTTCTTCACACAAGCATTCAAATTATATGCGTACAGGTCACAATTATTTTATGTCTTATAACAGAGTTGAAGCATATATTTTGCAAGTAGTCTAAACATTGTAAGAATATAATTAAAAGAAATATTGTAAGAATATAATTAAAAGCAAAGTTAATAATAATTTGAAACTTCAAGTGAGGGAAAAATTGATATTGTGAAGTTTGTATTGCAATTTGATTCCATTTTAGAAGGAATCATTGTGAAGTGCTGTTTCTAAACAATACAGGAGTATTTAAAATATTGTTGAGTATAAGTTGTGTATATTTATCATTGATCACCGTACTTTGTAAAGCAGTCATGTTTTAAGGATTTAATTTTTTTCCCTAAATTAACAAAATTGGTAATGTTACATATTATAATGACTTACATATTTTATGACCCATTACCTTTTAAATGCATACAGTCTTATTTTAAAATATGATTCAATCTCCATTGACATAACCTCTCTCTCTCTACTTCATATTTGCCTGACTGCTGTTCATTAGCATTGTCAAAATACCTAGGTATATTTGAGTGATTTGGAGCTTTTAGTGATTTGGAGGACATAGCAATTTTCTGCACCTACCTAGAGGCTAACAGCAGTTCCAAACTCATGTGACTCATGAGTCATGCTATCAGCATGCTATCAGCAGTTCCAAACTCATGGAATATGTCTGTATTTAGGAATACAAGCCACAAGTCACTTAGCAAATTTAGAAAAAAACTACCATAGCTACTTCACAAAG
>JAWWES010000115.1:83492166-83503420 GCA_035583135.1 Lophotriccus pileatus
ATCTTAGGAACTTCTTTGGTACTATGCACAAAGGTGATATTCAGCATCACTAACGATACTAAACCACACTTTTAAATTCTAGTCATGATTTAGAAAAATATAAAGAAAGTTACATTTTAACTTCTTAGTCAAATTATAGTGACAAAAGGTGTTTAGATATGAATCTAAATTCAATTTTATCTAGTAATAATATGATGACTGTGACAATCAAGACTGTGCTAGACAACTTGCTAATAAATTTGGAAATATAGTTTGAACAAATATTGAAAAACTGTTGCTTCATTCAAATCCATTCCAGCTTCCTTGGTCAAAATACAACAGTATTCTCACATCATAATTTTCTTTCTTGTGTGATTTCTGCTTTGTGTTTTGACTGGCCCACCACAGTCAAAATATACCAAAAAAAGGCCAAAACATTCAAACTTAAAACCTGGGGCTTATTTGGTTTCATTAAGCATAAAAAATCAAGTTATATTTATTTAAATTTTCTGAAAGCTTGTGCATTAAATCTTACCAAAAAGCCCTTTCCTTGTTACAGAGAAATGCCTAAAATATCTATCAATAACATGTGAACCCTCAGTGTTCATCTTGCCTTTAGTCCATGTTTATATGTTTGGTGTTTATATCAGGAAAATATAAGAAAGATTCTGAGAACTTACTTACACTTAATGAAAGAAAGATTACAGAATAATTTTATTCTGTTTTAGATTAAAGTTTTAGGGGATTGAAACTAGATGATTTTTAAGGTACCTTTCAACCCAAACCATTCTATGGTTCTATAAATACACGAGCAGAACAAAATAATTTTACTGAATTTTTCTGATGGCTGTTGTATTTTACATATGTCATTGCACACAATGAATGCAAATGTTCATTAAGAACCTTTAAAATACAGTGAAAAACATTTGTGCAGAAGGTTGGAGAGATAATTACACACTTTAAACACAAACTGCCAACACAGTAATAATTGCTTGCCTTCACAGGTTTCCAGTCAATGATGGTGAGAGCATATATTTACCAAATAATGGTATGTTACCAGTGGTTTTCATTGGTTAATACAAGGCATGGGGACATTGCCGGGAGCTTTCTTGTCCCCAGTTCATATCCTAAGGTCCTTAATAATAACCTATGGCAATCCTTTCAAAATACGTATATACTTTTGCATATTAAGGTTGGAGGTTCGATGCCAAAGGACAAAGGGTTCTCCCTGGCATTTGCATTAAAAATGAGATTCACAGTTTCTTCTAATTATACATTTTATCAAAAGCTCTAGTTTCGGTTGTTAAAACCTGGCTTCATTTTCACATTGATGTCCCTCATCTCTATTGCTCAATACAACTTTCTTCTTTCCCAAATGTGAATTCCAAATTAGGGTGTACATTCTTATCTGCACAAGGGAAATTAACATTCGCCACAGTTTTCCAGGTTGTTTTTTTTTTTTTTTTTTTTTTTGAAGCTAGCAAGATCCCTACTGAGTTGTGTAGGCTAAAATGGCATATTTAGCCAATCAAAGGGAAATATAATAGGCTGAACACACCAACACACTCTGATTCTTTCTGGAACAAGACATTAGTATTATATACAAGAAATATTTGTGAATGCCCAAGCATATTTAGAAGAGAAAGTTTTCATCTTGTGTTTTAAAAGCTGAATTGTATTCTGTGTCCTTAAAAGTATGCTAACATTGAATTTGTCAAGTGAGTTTCTTAGGATGCAGAGGTTTATACGTAAGTAGAGGGAGGAAGGACACAGTTCAGTTATCCAAAATGTTGTCTTGTGACATTTTGTTTAGGATTCTAAGACACCCAGGAAGCTGGTGCAACCCAAGGTCCTTGGGATGTTTGCATGTGTCTGGAGTTGCAGGTACAAGAGTCTGGACAGTTAGATTCAGGTAATGGATTTCAGACCAAGGTGTCCCAGGAGTAACAAAAACCACATTCAATATCCTAGGTCATGTATTTATTGTCATGCTAGTGGATCCATATTCACAAATGGATCCACACTTTGATCCAGTCAAAGTGTAAAATTCCTGTAATTAAATGAAACCATAGGCACATATAAAAAGTGGTACATAGAGATACAACTGTGCAAGCACAGTAAAATATAGTTCTAGCTCCAGTAAGATATTGCTTCATGACAGAAACTGGTATAGCAGTAGAACCAAGGAAAATTATTTTTCAATGTAGCAAGAAACTATGATTTCTGAAGGAACTAGATGCAAACCAAAAACTGATTAGTAGCTTGAAAGGAGTGACTAAACAAACTGCCAGAAAATAAAACTGAACTGAGATTTCAGAAGTACAGGAGTGCTGACACAACTGAGAAGTTGCAGAATAGCTCAGAAGAGGAAGATGTGCTTTAAATAAGCAAGGCAGAACAAACTCATTTGGAAAAAATGTCAGCAGCTTCTTAATAACTTACATATTAAGTTCTCAAGGAGAGCTGTTAGAAGAAGCATTACCTTCACCAAGCACACATGAAAAGTAGATGTGATCAGTCTAGGACAGCACCAATATGCCTTGTCCCACAGATCCTCCCTGCCCATTTTTCTGTAATTTGAAAAATAAGGTGACTGATTAAAGCAGGAGATATGACCTTGTCATAGAAGGATATCTGGTTGGTCAAGCAGAACCTGACTTTCCTAAACTCATGCTGGATGGGTCTGATCCCCTGGCTGTTCTGCATGTGCCATGTGATGGGCACTCAAGACAATCCTATCCATGACCTTCCCCAGCACCGAGGTCAGGCTGACTGGCCTGTAGTTCCCTGGATCCTCCTTCTAACCCTTCTTGTAGATGGCCATCTCTCTTGATGAGACTGTCAACCAGGCCCACATTTTCCCCCAAGAAGTCCAAGGTGTCTGGCCATTCTGCTACCCACCCTCCTTACTTTTATGAGAATTGAAATATCTACCATTCATGACCACTGTGCCCAAGAGGCCTTCAATTGTCACATCACCCACCAGTCCTTCTCTGTTCACAAGCAACAGGTCCAGCAGGGCACCTTCCCTAGTTGGCTTCCTTTCCAGCTGTGTCAGGAAGTCGTCTCCCACACACTCCAGGAACCTCCTGGACTATTTCCTCTCTACTGTATTGTACTTCCAGCAGACATCTGGTAAGTTGAAGTCCCCCATGAGAACCAAGGATACAACTTGTGAGATTTCCCCCAGCTGCTTATAGAATATTTAATCTTCCTCTTCATTCTAGTTGAGTGGTCTAGAACAGACTCCCTCAAAAGTGGCCTCCTGCTCCTGGCCACACTGTCCCTGCACCTTGCAGCAAGGTGAGTTCAACACAGCAGCTGAAGAAACCATGGGTACAAGCCAGGTGCTGGCAAGTAGGGGCAATGTTACCATTCCCCCCAACTCTTACTCATAAACAGTCAACCATCACCATCATTAAGCTCCAGACGATGCAGACACTCTCTAACATAGAGGGCTACCCCACCACCTCTCCTTCCTTGCCTGTACCTCCCGAAGAGTTGGGCCCACTTCAGTTGGTTGATTGATCCTACCACTTTTTGGGTGGAGAAGCCCTAATTCCTCAGTGATCATTCTCAGGTGCATCTGTGGTTTCTAACCCTTAAATAACCCTTGTGTCTTTGCTGCTGCCAGTGGATCTCCATCCCCTACCTCCACTGAGACAGAAGAGTGAGGCACCTCACTAGCACATTGTCCCTCAAACGCTGATGTGCCACCCTCAGTTTTATCTCTAGAGAGCCTGGTTTTATCCCCCTACCCCTTCAAATTTAGTTTACAGCTAGATTTCAATGAGCTCTGATGACTTCTGTGCCTTTTCCCCTTTTCAGACAGGGAGAATTCACTGGGAATCACTTTGTTCCATCCTTTGCCCCTTTCCCCACCTTTTCCCCCTATCTTTTCTTCTTTCAGTTCTATCCTGCATCTTCATTTTTTCCTTCTACTTACTCCTGCACTAACATAATTACAGCTTTCATTCTAAAAATAATTTGACAATAACATAGTTGGTGTTTGCAGCAGTGGCAGCTCTGATTTTTGTAACCCCCGGAATACTCAAAGGAAAATTTTGTCTGTGTGTTATTTCTCTGTGTGCACACCCATAAGACAACAGAGGTTTAAGAGAGCTGTTTTGTAAAAAAGATCGGCATAGCTTACTCATAACCAAAGTAATAGTAACAAGACAAGAACATCAGAGAAAATGGAAAAATTACCTATTGCCATGCAAAGGATGATGTTATTTTCCCTAGTGTGTGCCTTTCTGTGCTCAGCCTAGGCTGAGTTCTGCCTATCTCTGTGAGTTTGGGATGACCAATGAGATCCCAGGGGATGTTTACTGAACAAACACAAATGTTCCAGAATTAGGTAGCACATTTAAGTGCTACTTAAAATGCACGTCTATGGAGTTATGCTAAGTACTGTAACAAGTCTGTACCAAGTTTGCAATAACCCCTGTTGTATTATACCACTACTGCTTGTCACTGTTGAGACAGACAAGAAAAAAGGGGTGTTGGAGATGATTGGGATAGGCCCTCTCTCCATCTTTGAGAAGCTCTTGTTTTGACTCAGTTTCCTTTATGATGAATCAATAAGATGATGCAGAAACAATTAATTTCTGCACTCAAATCTTCTTTCATGTGAATACAGGCTCAAGGAAACCACATGGAATCAGTTACCCTTAGGTCACATTTGGCAATTTTTCTTCTTAATTCTAAAAAGAAATAAATATTTCTGCACAACCTGAAGGTGTCTTGTGGATCACAAAACAAACAAACAAACAAAAAATGGCAAAACAAAAACCGACAAACAAACACAACCCTAAAGTAGGAGATGCACCTGATGCTATCTAATGGAAAGATTTTAAAAACAAAATCAGCTTTCCATGGAATAGATTCCTTGGAAGTTGATGTCTTCATGGGACTGTGAAGAAAACAAAGAGCCTCTTGTTTCCATCTAGTCACCTCATAACAACAGAGATGAGGGCAGCTAACCTTCACTGTTTTCTAAAAGCCCTCTGGGCTGTTGAAATGATTTGGCAGCATCTGTGCTGTTCATCATGCCCAAGTTATGAATATTCACAATGTGCTCTCACTGGATCACTCACCCCTTTACCGAAGGATAGTTTTGCAGATGCATATTCCCTCTGTCTCACTGAGCTAATCTGTAAATAATGGTGGATTGTGCACTGGAAGTCTGCATCAGCACTACTTATATGATTACTGTTTCGTGGCCTGTCATTCCCTCGGTGATTAACCATTCATCCAACTGTTCACTGAACTGGCACAAGCTGGGACTTAAAGAGATCCTCTTGTGGTTCCTTGGACTAGCTAATGACAGATAATGGGCAGACAGGAAAAAGAAAAGTGGAATATGAGATACTTCTGTGTCCATGGTATCTGTCATTTTTAATTGGGTGGTATTCTCTATCAGAAACACAGAGATGTGAAAACCAAGCTTTTCCCTTTCTTTTTGATCTGAGGTAATGGTAAATATATTGAACAGTGAGTGTTCGCTCCTGGTTGAAGTTTTATTAATAAATTCCAGCACATGGTAAGAGAATGAGATTAATAACTATAGTCTTCCTCGACAAATATCAGAACAGGCTTTTCTCTCCATGATATTTTTGAGCTGTGAAATATTACTTACTCAGACCAAGTCAAAGCACTCAGAGACATTAAAAATTGGAATCTGAAGCAGAGCTATTTACAAACACCCAATAGAAGCAATGCATGAAAGGTGTGCGGCCTAAAGTACACAAATTTGCAAATGCACATTACTTACAGAATTCATCCTAGGCTAAAAGAGGGTAGGGAGCTCCTAATTAGCAGGCACAATGCTTGGACTTATGCACAGAAGTTATTAAACAATTTATAAAATGTTAGGAGCATACAATCAAGGCAACCAACATGTAACATAATCTTTTAGAAATTAGAACACAAGGAGTGAGGAAAAGGGTAAGCATAAGGCTGGAAATAGCCACATCTAAACAAATAGGGATGCTAAATGTCATTCTGAGTATGACATTTGGCTGAAGTCAAAACAAAGGGCTAGTTGAGGAGCAGTAGTTGTCAAAGAACATTCAGCCTATGTAAAAGGCTTGTCAAATTTTTTTATATTGTTTAAACAGGTTCTTGTGTCAGCCTTAATCCTTCTAATACATCAATAATACTTTGAAACTAGTTGTTATTTTACAGACAGCATCAAGGCCCTACAAAGACCTTTTCTATAATTGAGTTTACCTATGAACAGATGTGGTAAAGGTGTCAAATTTTAGAGTTTCAAATGAAGGCTGGCATCCTATTGTCAATATTTTCCTAGAGGAAACTTGGGGTTTTGAAGGACAAATAGTTATTGATACAGAATTTAAATGTAAGCATATTAGGCAAGTCAATCCAATATCAGGAGAAGATAAAATCTGGATGCCATGCACTACAGAAGAAACGTATGGATCTTCTGTAGGGTTAACAGCATTTGTCGTTTTCATATTAGTCTCTCAGATACCCTACATCCTCTAAAATGTCATTGGATGTCAAATTTTAGGCATTCACATTGCTTGATCATGCTCAGGTCTTTTCACATTGACTCTCTACTCTCTAAAATCCACTTTGAAGAAAAACTTTTGTTTTACTGCCAGGGTTGCCTCTACATTGGTAGGGTTTTCTGTTACACCATAAAACAAAACACACATGAAGTAAAACAAAAATGGAAGCTATCACGATCTCAGAAATTGTTCTCTCACTGACGTTGCTCAACCAACGCTCAGCTTAGCTTATATGACTGTCATCTGAAGAAGCAGAGAGATCAGTTCATCAAATACAGTACTACATGCAGTTTTAAAAATTAAACCAAACGAAAATCAACCAGTAAATTTTGTCGGCAAAAAAATTTCCAAAATGTGACACAGGCACAGAATTTACTTGCTTCGTAGCAGTGAAACAAAAAAAACTATGACTTTCAACTGATCCCTTCTGTAATATCAGCAAGTCACAGTTCAGAGAGGTATCAAAAAATATGTCATCTATATGAGATATGACAATTCAAGCCCTTCAATGAAGCCCTTAAACATATTTTTAATTACAGTCCCATTGATTTCTAGATCCTTTATGTTAAGCATTTGGGTTAGTGCTTTGCTGATTCATTAGACGATAAAGTCATTTCAGTCAATACAAATGTTTTAGGGGAGCAATTACATCTGTTTAGGCAGAGAGAAACAAAACTGAAAATTTAACTAGAGGTAATGATATAAAGTAAAGGTAGACACACTGAAATAAGAAGTAGTACATACATTTTTAAATTGATGGTCACTATGCACTAGCACAAGAATACCTGACCATTTCCTTTTTAAAGGCATCATGTCATAAAGTCAGATGAAGATTAAATTTTATTTATTCATTTATAATGTTGTTCACAGTCTCATAAGTGGTATTAAAATCTATGCATTATATCCTTTGGCACTGACACATTGTAAGCCTATACATTAAAATCTGTACATTATATCCCTTAATTCAAAGTTCATGGTTTAGTTCTAAGTTATTTGGAATAATGTCTCTTTTTTAAATATCATATTTCCTTAAAATTTTATTGATAAATACTGAGTATTTCTATTTTTAAAATGACATTGTTATATTAAGGATTAAATTTAGTAATCTGCACTCACAAGTGTGAAGGCATAGTCAGCAAGTGTATGAAATCAGCAGAACTTCAATCATTTGAAACACAAATTATGCAGTTCTGCCTGTACATGGTAAAATGGTGAACTTACAGGTAATGAATGCATTTTGTCTACTCCTTAGCCTGGAACAAATTGTAGTATTTTGCAGAAGTATTTTCTTTCTAGATGATTTCGTTTTAGTATGCCTCATGCACTGTTAGTATTGTAGCTATGGCTGCAAGCCTTGCTAATGCTAAACTGTTTTGCACTTATGTATCTTCAGCAGAATCACCTTACTGTCAGTAGAAGTAACATCTTGGAAAGATTGTATAGAATGCTGTATTTCAAAAGTATTTGTGGGAATGGAAGTCCTCATTCTGCTTTCTATTGGTGTTAGGCTGCCTCTTGATGACTTTAGAGTTTAACATTAGTAAATTATTCCATCCCTTTCACTGCATCATAGGTTGTTAAACACTTCTTATTTTTTTAATCCACTGCTCCAGCATTACTCCAGAGGTATCTTTTCCCTTAGCTCTGTTGCCAAAACTTATCTTGGTGTAAAAAGACCAGAAGCATATGCATGAAAAGGAAGGCATAGCAGTAAACACCTCCATAACCTGTACATGTAAAGAAGAAGATGTACATAGCCAGTTTTAATCAGATGTCAGCCTTTTTTCTATTAATACTTACCTAATATTCTTGCATTGCACCTACCCCGCCTTAGGTATTGTGCTTATTGTCAACACAATACAAAATGAACTACCTTAATACCAACAAACAATGTTTGAACAACGAGAGGATGTTGCAGGTTTCCCATTCATATGTTTTTTTATGCAGAGTGGTAAACTACGCTCAACTCTACAAAACCAAATAGCACCTCTAGGATAACAGCATGCCTGAGTGCACCAGAACAGAAATAGTGATGGAGAAATGGTAAAAGGGATGAACTGTTCAGAGAAGGAAAGTGACAAACAAGCAATTAAATTGGCAAAAAGTGGGAGGGAGGGAGGAGGGGGAGGAAGAAAAGGAAATGTTAAATGCTATAGCGTAGTTCAAAACTTTTACAATTAAACACATAACTAAATCAGGAGAAAGCTAAGGTTCATCACAACAATGGTTATGTTCTATTTCTGAAGATATATTGCAAAGTATTACAATAATAACTACACTGTCTGAAGCTAATATTTTAAGGATCCTTGTACTTTTATTTCAGTATCTCAAGACATACGGATTTGATAAAGAATGATGAGCTCAGTAATTGCTCTGGGTCTAGGATGCCTGAAAGATTTCTTTACTCAGTAATACACTTTCAAAAATCTTATTAGTAGAGGACATATTTTGCACTGCCCTCTCCCAAGGGTTCCCAAGTCTGGGGAACTGAGCAACTGAAGAGGTGCAGTGTCTGAGACTTCTCAGTGCTATTTTCACCTACAAATGAATTTGTATTCTTTAACTGTTGCTTCCCTAAGCAGAGGAAAAAGAAATACTTTCATCTTTTCCATCTAAAGCTCAAACATTAATAACAAAAAGCAAATTTTTCCCTTCTGTACCAAGTTTTTTTTTCCCCCATCATTGTTAACATTGATCATTTTGGGTATATTTATTTAAACAAGAAAATCTTGTTCATGCACATCAGGTCAGCAGCAGTGGCTGGGACAGAAAATCAATAGGGGAAAAGAGCAATGCTTTGGCAAAGGGAATAAAGAGATTGCTACATATTTTTGCTGTCACTTGCCTTGTTTGTTACTTTCCTACAGCCAGGGTAAAAACTGAAAATTAAATTCTAGGTGTCAGCTCCCATCTTATTTTCTCAAAAATATTTTGACATATTTATCACCTAGGAAATAATGGAAAACTAAAGAAAACAAAACCAAAAATCTCCTTCCTTTACTCTTTTTTTTCTCCGTGGAATTATAGAAGAATATTACTGAAAATGCGGAACAGTTCTGGCTGCTGTACTTCATAGAAACATATGTCCAGGCCCCTAAGCTGGAATAGTGCAGCTATCATGACGGATAATTTTAAATATAACTCTTGAAATTGTTCAGAATTTCTCTTTCCCCCTTTCAGAATACAGCGTAAAGAATCTCTTTCAAATAAACATTTAAAGCTGTCATAGGACAGGGACTGCCCTAGACAGATGCAATGTAGGTGGCTGCCTCTGTTAGCAGACTGCTCGGAGAAATATTTTCCTCATTACTCAGGTGCTGGCTCTGCTCTGGCTCACTATCACCCTTTCCCAGCTTCCCTACGCCATGCTCTCAACACAAAATTTAATTTGCTGTCATTCATGATGAGGAAAAAACCTTTTCTTCCTCATCCTTGGGGTGTGTGGCAGAATAGACCTACCCTGATAAGACCTAAATTCCAATCAGGCTATCTTGCAAGATCAACTGCTGGAGCCAGGGTGTTGTCTTGGTGATAATTACGCTAAAACCATCCTGCTTCACCAGACTTAATACACATTCTGCTTTTTGAAGTCTGATTTGACAGATAAGCTGGTAGCTGGCCTGCAAATATGTGACTAGCAGTCAGTCACTTTATATTATAGAAGTCCAGTCCCCTCTCATGCAGTCAGGTTCTTCTGACATAACCCTTCTTGGGGTATGTGTGAAGATTCCCCCCTTTGCTGGGGATGCCCTCCAAGGATACTTCTCAAGGCTGAGAGAAAGAGATTTCCCCAGGAGTGTTGGTATGGGTGAGTTACATCAAATCTCTACTTAATATTTCTTTTTTGTTAGCTTTAATATAACTGCTTCAATAATTGCTCTGTTACAGTGCACTATACTACTTTATGCTATATTATACTCTACTAATATATTTTTAGCATTTATATTGTGTAGTAAACAGTTCTAATTAAGATATTTTGTCTGATCATTTGTAATAATAAAATATTGATTTTAAATAAATATTCTCATTTTGCCAATCATTAAAGTCTGCAAGACATAAGTGGTTCAATCTCACCTCTATAATTCCTTAAATTTAAACTACTGAGGCTAAGATGGGATGCAGCCACACCTAGACTCCTCTCTGAGAAGGCATTTAGAAAGCAAGGCAGCCCTTTCTGCACCTCGTGACTCAGCAACAGAGCTTCTCAATAAATTTTATCTAATCCTTAGACCCTCCCATGACAGGGTGACAGAATTTAACCTTCCTTATACTACTGAGAAGATTTGGGTCAGGTTTACTTTACCATGCCCATTTACAAACAGCAGCAAATAAGTTCCCAGCACACATTTCCAGTTGCAAAAACTCTTTGCAGATTCATTCTGACTTCAATTATCATTCAGTGTAGAGCCCAGTAAATACAGGACCCAAGAGTTCTTGCACATTATTTTATCTAGAGAGAAACCTAAAGACTGTGCCAAACAATAGTATAGAATAATCATTGATACAACAGAGTTTACACCCTGTATTTGCCTGTCAATTGACTTTTGAGGAGGAAAAGGAGGGCTAACAGCTCCAGAGATTAAGATCAAAATCAAAATCACTGAGTGACTTTTCATGAACATCATGTCTGTGATAAATTAAATTAAAGCTTTGTCCACAAAAATATGAGTAACTGGTTATAGTTACATAAAAACCATTTCTTTAACAACTTAAAGGAGACAGATTTAATCCTGCAGAGA
>JAWWES010000115.1:83503520-83549241 GCA_035583135.1 Lophotriccus pileatus
AAGGGAAGGATTCACTTCTAACAATTTGGGAACTTTGTCCAGGATTTCCGTCCGGTGGCTCTGAGCTAGAGGGCCTGCTTGCCAGGGAGATGCATCCTGCTGGAGTTTGGCAGTTCTGGAGGCAGACCTTCTGTTCAGAGCAGCCATGACGGAGGATCCTGAGACAAACGGCTGCAGAATGAAAAAGACAGGAGAAAAATTGGACATACTAAATTTGGTAAAGTACCACCAAAGAATATTTTAATCTAAGAGAATATTCCATTCGTAGGACTTGTGAGTCCTCGATGGGTGTCCAAAATATTATACTGGTTTATTTTCTATTATGTACGAATAAATATATTTTTTATAATTTTTATTGTATACTAATAAATATTTTTTTATTATAATTTGATTATTTCGAGTATCTCTATTAACCTATAACAGTGTTATTATTTAAGATTTTATTTTTCACTAGTTTGTAATTCAAATTTGAATATGAATATACTTAGTTTTATGTTATTATATTTTCCCTGGATCATGGAAGAGGAGTTCCTTCAAATTACTACTGCTATATAAATGCTTTAAAGGTATTTTATTTTATAACCTCATTATTTTTTGCTAGACACACATTCAAATTATTCAGGATTAATATAAATGTAACACTTTTCAGAATATTCATTACTTCTGATTCTTGAACATCTGGTAATCTGGCAATAAAATTACTAAAAGCAAACAAGATTTGTTAGTTAGACTCTTCAGACATTAGCATTCAAACAGAAGTGAAATCCTATAAATGCAAATTGGAAAGACTGCTGGCACTTCGAAACCAAAATGAGCTTCTAACACAAGTTAGTTTTAGTGCCCGAAACTACCTTTTTATTTCTGAGCTCTTCCATGAACTTTTGGGGTTTTTACCATAACATTTTATATGTTTTAAAATTCTACCTTCGTTGCATCATGAAAGCTCTGTGGAGGTTGCAAATTAAAAACTGCTTACTATCCCCGAATGCAAGGAATCAGAGGAGATTATTATAATTATAGCAATTCCAAGCACAGTTTAAAACATCAATTAAAAAAAGCTTTCACTTAAACAATTATTTTAAATCTTATATTTACTTCTTGTTGCAAATATGCTAATATAATTATGTGATTATGTGGTACAGATTTATTCAAATCCTTAGCTTTTGTGTAGTCCAATGATTGGAAAGGATGAACAACTCAATTATAGACAAGAGATCAATCTGTTAATGTTGAGTTCCATTTGAAGTTGAAATTGGAATTGCATTCTTACCCTGAAAAGCATTTTTCTGTTGATCAGGACAGATTTTACACCTAAAGCTGGTTTTCTAACTAGCAGCGTAATCCCTATAGTTAAGAAATGTAACTGATTCATTCTCATTTATTTGCAATTCAAGACTTTAATGCAACTAGATCCTACCTCTCTTAATTCATTCCTATATTTGGAAGTTTCTGCCTTTCCAAGTCAGTTTGACTTGTGATGTTCTCAGTGACCACAGGTTAATGCAGCTAAACTCCATGCTCCACTCCCAGGCGCTTTCGCCTGAAGATGAAGTCACTAGACTTGAAGCAGCAGAGCAGCCAGCACAGGGACAGTATGGATGAACAGTGAGCCCAGGTTCCTTTTGCCACAAACATTAAATAAAGAGCTCAGGCTTTTATCATGGACACCTAATTATCATGGGCAGGTCATCTGCAACACAGACTCATTCTGCCATGAACAAACCATCACAACCTGGCCCTCTGCAGCCTCCAGCCCAGTGCTGAACACTTACACTGCCAGCTATGGTTGATGAGCAAGATTGCCATGTTTGCCTACAGCAGATCCCCTGCCAATAAATATTGAAGATTGATGCTGGCTCTGTGCCATAGGATGGATCGGCATTTGTCTTCATGCTGTCCCCAGATTTGCTGGAGAAAATTGTATGCAGGGAGGCCCATAAGCACCTCTGCAGAATCAAGTTCCATTTTTCAAAGCTGGCACTGACTTGAAACCAGGGCACCAAGTACATCCAGATGGTTCTGGGCAGAGCCACGTGGCTCAGTCTGTGCTGCATACCCACAGTGCTCCAGCTTCCAGTGGGGTGTATTTGCTCAAATGCAATGCCAAGCTTATGATGGCTCCCTGTGTTTGCTTGGAACATGATGTAGAGATGCCCAAGTGACTTTTCAGGGGCAGCCGGCAGAGCAGTGCAGTAACGCAGCCTACATGGCAGCTCTGCAGCAACCAGTCTTCCTGTTACCCAGGGAATCCTTAGCTCCCACAGAAGTGCAGGGGTGACTACTGCAGGAACAACAGTTTTTCAATAACTCTTTCATGACTGAACTATCTAACTTCTTATTATATATGTCATAAAATCTGTAGGCTGGGAGGGACCTATGGATGGAGATCACCCAGTCTTAACTTCCTGCTCAAAACAAGCCCAGCGCCCCCAGACTGAACCTTGGGCAAGCTAGGCAGTTGGATCTACTTTCAAGACACTCAAATGCACTGCTATTTCAGTTGTCTTCCATTAAATAGGTATAAATAGAATATTTATTATTTCAGGATCCAGTCTTCTTTTCATTCAAAGCAGTTCTGTTCTATATAAATCTAAACAGAAACTTCTTACACTAACCTCACTGACTCATTGTTGTACATCCAGTGAGCTCTGTTAGAATCCTTCATCTGAAATTTATTTACAGATACACACTCATCATAAGAACAAGACTTTAAACTCTTGCAGGTTGCTGTGCTCTCCATGTACAGGCAGACACTGGCCCACGCAGTTTCACATGCAGTGCTGCACATAAGTTAACATAGAATGTACAGCCAACAGTGTCTATGAGATAACACAAATACCTTTTATAGGACAATAAGGTAAGAAACCTGGTAATACTTAAACACAGCACAGAAGGCAGTTAATCTGCACAAAAATAACAATACAAACCAAAACATTAACTTGACAAAAAGACTAGTTTCAATAAACAGTGGTTTAGTTGTTTGTTGTTTTTTTGAAGTATTTCTTCCTACCAATATCAAGACAGCGCAAGAGCTTCTAAAACAGATATGGTTCTGAATTTTTGGATGACACAAGCACATATACAAAACATATAATGGACTCTATCTTGCACAACATCATATTCTTTTAGTTATTCTTGCTAGACTAAACATGTTTTAGAAATCTCAGTGTGTTTTATAAAAACCACTCTAGACACAAATTTAGGAGAACAAACATTCTGCAGCTTGAGAAAGGTTACAGCATTCTGTACAAATTTATCAATCAATACAAGGAATACACTGTTTGACATATAGAAAAAAACCACACTACCTCTTCTTCTAGAAATTAAATGTCTGTGAGCTAGCAAAGAATAGCACTACTTTAGCTCAGATTTGTTTATAATAGAGATGTCATTTCAGTTCACTTGTTCACTTCTTCCATTGAAACAGCTGCCAGTGTTTCTGAAAAAAACATATGGTGTCAGCCAATACCAAGAACACAAAAACTTTGCAGCAATCTCCTTAGAGTTCTCTTGTCAGTTGAATAAGCGGCAATTTCACTTCAAGGTCAAATTGATCCAAAGAAATCGAGAGAATAATTTTCTCAGATGTCCTGTGTCTTTGAAGCCTTATTTCCTTCTCACAACAGATGTATTTCCATGGATTTGAAGTATTGCTGGGGCCTTGCTTTGTTTTACATAGTTGCTTTCATATACGAATGTTTTTCAGGGACTGGGAGGGAACATCAGCTATTCTAGTTTGCACCCAGTGACACTCAAACTCAAGATCATCCATTCAGTAGTACCCTAAGTAGCACTGCTCCTGCGGTGGCCTGAGGCTGCCCGTGGGCTCGCTGGAGGTGTTACAAACCTCAGCAGGTGGGTGGCTGAATTCATCAGCCTTGTGAACTGCCTGCAGGCACTTCAGCATTACTCTTGGTCCCACCATTTAAGAACAGCATAGGCATACCCAGAGAGGCCTTTTAAAAATTTGTATGTTAATCTCCCCTCTTTGTAATGTGCTTGTAAGGAAGGAGGCTTTAACGCTCTGTCTCATTCCTGCCTTCTGAGTATTCCATGCACAGAAGAATAGTTTATTCCAACTACCAGCTGGCGCAGCTGCTTGCTTATCTTAAGTAACAGAGCTTCATGTGTGGGCTTCAAGGTTCCCAGGTTCAGTCACGGAAATGTTTTGAGTAGAGAGTTTTTTTACTCTGTTTTGGTTTGGTTCTACCCGAGGACAACTTTCAACAACTGTGAATCAGACCTCTGCCTAAAATATAGGATGACAAACATGAGGTTTTGTTACTGGAGCACCCCAACAGAAGACATTGAGACTAAAGCAGGACACAACTTGCCCTATTTTGTGCTACAAAGAGGTGGTGCAATGTACACTTGACTGCTGCACATTGTAACCCTCATTGAATGGAAAATGGAGATATGCAGTGCAGCTGCAAAGTAGATGCTGTAATATTTCTTAGTGCCAGACTGTAATTGAGTCAGGGCAACAAGGAGAAACAAAAACTCAGTTAGCACTTCATTTTTCCCCACCAGTAAATCAGCAGCTGATTTTGCCAGTAAATTACTCAAGTCTTTGCATACTACAGCAGTGTCCACAAAGAGTATGTGAAATAGAATATAGCTACAGCATATTGCGAGAAATACCATGCAAATATAGAAATAAACCAGCAATAAAAATGGACATTCTTTGTACTACATTAGCTAAAAGCTAAGTCAGATTCTGTTTAATCGGTAAGCAGGCAATCCAACTTAACCCCTTCTCACTAGGTAATTAATATTAAAGATGAGAGACTTTTAATCCTGCAGTTAAGTTCTGCACAAAAGCTAAAATATGACTTGATTCTTCTCTGGTTTAGATGATTCTGATATTGGTTTAGTGACTTCCTCAATTATACCTTCCCAATGGGCCAAACTCCAAATACATCTCATTCTTCACAACAGAAATTCATACACACAGGCCCACCTAAGGGTCATGGTCAAACAGAGAGACATAAGATAGACTTAGTTCCTTTCCTATTCTCTGTTATTGATGCCTGTTTCAGATATAATACTTGAGACTTACCATGCTTGTTTTCTCATCTTTCTTACCAGTACCTTTCCTTTTTAACAGTGATGCTAACCTAAGATTAGGTTAGTACAGACAATACGCTTATACTTCTTACTTTTAGGTGTATCTCCAGTTCCCAGTGAAGTTCTACTGGAAGAGCTTAGCTTCCACAGCATCCTTACCTAGGTTATTGGAAAAAAGTTCCAAAGTAAAAAGACCTCCAGAAGAACCTCTGCACCTTAAATCAGTATCTAAAATTAATTTCCAGAAATGTTGACAAGCAAAGCCTGATGAACAGAGCTTTAGGCCAATTAAGTTATTTTATTTGGTTACTCTTGTCTCTGATTACTTTGATTATATAATAAAAAAATCAAAACAAGGAGGCACCTGCACAATTTGTAAACAAAAGTAAGAGAATATCACTGAGCAATTACTCTAAACCAAGTCCTTCCCCTGAAAAAGTTATAGGTTTGACTAGAATTTTCAACAGAATTTTTCTCAGTAGGTATGCTTTATATCTTTCTGTAAGCATCCCTATCCTTGATGCTTCCACGTAAGACATCACCAACCTACTAGTCTGTAGTGCAGTTTAAAAGAAGGAAGAAATTTCAATAAACTATGAGTTGATATATATCATAGACTATTATTAGTATTCATGTTTATATATTGTAACTTAAGTTTTAAGCATATTAAAAACTTTACTGAAAAAATTATTCTAATATGTTATTTCAGTGAGGACTATCTTACATTATTTAGTGACTATTGAATTCACACATGCAGATACCATAATGGATGCAACAAGCTCTACATTCACTCCTTACAGTACTACTTAGTAACCTATTTAGCTAGGACTTTAGATATATCTTTTTATTGTGAGAGTGTATAGAGACTGTCCCTCAATATAGTGTCAGCATGCTGGGCTATAGCGTTGTACTCACAAAGACAGCATAAAGCAAACCAGGCCATAAAATCCAGGAAATCTAAATCAGAGGGCAGGGCTGGCTGGGAAGGGGCAGTGTTATCTATACATGCTGGTGTGGGCAAGGAACTAATGCACAGGCAGATTAAGGCCATTGTTCAGCAAAACTCTTAAGCACACTTACGAGTAATCCCACTCCTGTTCAGGATGGCATTACTGCCAAAAGGAAGGTCTACAGACCTTTACATTAATTCAGGGCCCTGTTGGCCTGTTCAAGGTCATACAATAAATCTGAGATAATGCCAGGATTTGGACTCAAGCCTCCTGCTTGCTACCAGTATGCCTTAAAAAGAAATCCAGTCTCCACTTTTTAGTTTGGGTTTATCATCCTTTTGTTGCGCCTCTGTTTACATATCCATACAATAGATACATATTCAGTGTCTCAAATAAGTCATTGCAAACTTCAGTCTCCATTCCAGTGCATCTGAAATCTAACTAACATGAATTTATGAAACAGGTGAAAAAAAGTAACAGGAAAATAGCACAATCATAGACATAAGAAAAAAACCATTTCTTGCTATGTAGGTATGTACACAAGTTTTCATAAAATTGCCATGACTCCATTAAATTGCCATGACTCACTTTATGTGAGGTCACCATATAAGTGAGTCTTCAGTAGAAACTGAAAAAAAAAAAATGATAGATAGATAGATAGATAGATGATAGATAGATAGATAGATAGATAGATAGATAGATAGATAGATAGATAGATAGATAGATAGATTTTGCAGAAAAAAAATTGTGAAGCTTCTTTCAGGAGAAAGAAATGTCAGAGCAATACATCTTACAAATACAACCCTCATCACAGAATCATGAAGTTCTATAGGCCTGTTTTACAGGAAGTAATATCTTACAAAATCAGACTTTGCTATTATGAAATGGGCTTTGTTGTTAAGAGGTGATCACTTAAGTTTTATGTTGAGTAAAGAAAATAGTAGAGTTTAAGCTGAATTTAATTAACTTATCTTACCTAAATTAGTCGTTTTCTGGTGAAGATATATTACAATGCCTTCATCTTTGTTATATCAGGTCACGTCTCATTTAGAAGCCCATGCAAATCTACAAGGATACTGTTATGTACTCAGCCTCCATGATTTGTTTTTAAGCCAGGAGCATAAAAAATGACCACTAGCCCAAGTAACGGAATTCCATGTACTGTCCCAAGACCATCTGATCAAAACAACTACAAGACAAGTAACAATTTATTTGAAGTCATTTAGAAGGCTTCTTTTTCTTTCAGACAAAAGAAGCTGCTCAGGAAGTGAAGTTACTCCTCATCTTTTGCCACAAATCTTGAAGCAAAGTTTAGATTCAAATAAATTGATAAAATAGATAATAGACAGAGGTTTATTTATGAAGTGGAACTTGTTCAGCTTCACTGCCAGGCTGACAATGAAAAAACTGGAGAAATGAGGACCAGTTACACAGGTTGTGCTACTAAAGGAAACCATGCAAAGAACAGGATTCCATAAGTGGTCATAGCTTTACTTAATGCAGTTTTATATCTTCAAGGTCAGTAACACAAGGAACAAAAAAATCCTCCTTTTGGATATGAAGCCTGTCATCATCTTAGCAAGAGTTAACAAGCAATTTAGAGAGCCTCAGTGCACAAGGCAGGCTGCAGAAAATCCCTTCACCAACATTGCACGTAGTGGTAAAAGCTCTCACTTTGACTTATTCAAAGAAGGCTTCCCATTAAGCTTGCTCAAGAGTTCCTACAAATCATGTGATTACTCCGTTTGGGAGTCTGCCACTGAGCTTCATTTTTGTATGCATGCATCACAGAATTATTATTGACCCTTATGCATATTGGTTGGCACTACCCATTACTAATGTTGTCAGACACTTTCCACTGTAACACCTTGTTTACTAAAGTTTTTAAGCTTGCAAAAATAAATAGGCAGAAATTTTCCGGTTCAGATATCTGCCTGAGATCCCACTTTAACGGAGAAATTCCAGAATATTTCAGCTACGGACCCATTCAGAAAAAAAAATATTTTTGTTTAAATGTTAAAAGCATTTATCCTTTCTTACAGCAGTTCCATTGGCCTCTGACCTGCAAAAGGACTGTTACCTTTGGCAGGGCTGAGCTTTTTCATCAAGAATGTGCCTTATGCCATTCTGTTGAAAATCACCCCATACAGCTTCAGCCAATGCCTCTGCAAAGTAAGAGGGTGTTTTTGCATAGGTAAGTCCAACAGAAATTGGCCAGAATTTCTGAGGTTTAAAAGCCAAAGTTTCTGAAGACATCTTTACTAAGAGTTCTTGAAAGATTCCTGGAGGTGTAAGAAACTAGATCCTGTGTTCAGGCAAAGAAGACCTTTCACTTTCTTTACAAATAAACAAACACTCATCAAAGACAGCTGGAACTTTTCATCCAAACAGAAACAAGCCATGAATTTTAGCCAAACAGGAGTGAAAATAACTTTTGCTTCAGTACTGGTTCCCTTCTTCTTAGGAGTTTGACTTTCTGCAGGATACATACTCAGAATTTTTAATTTAGTTGGAAAGACATGGGTTGCTACTGATCATCAGCTTAATCAGTCCATACAATCTCAACATCAGTATGCAATACTGTCAACATTTTTTAAGCTTTGATAAATTAATAATATAATTCTTTAGAAAATAGGGATACTGTGAGGTAACCATTAGTCCCTGTAGCTTTTCTTCTTGACATCCTGTTTTTGCTCTTCCAATTGAAACTATTTTTGTCTACAAAAGTAGTTTTTGAGCATATCATAAATAAACATATTTAAATCCTACCATCATCCGAGCAGCAGCAGCTCCTAAGAAGGCAGGGGCTGTGGGATTTGAGTGCAAATCCAATTTACTTCAGTCTCCAGCGGCCACTGCTCATAAAACTGAACATAATTTGTTGCAATTGGCAACTTCTACAGAAAGAAACTTTCAAGTTCCCCAGCACAATAAAGTATAAAGCTGCTGTCAAAGTCTGCTTTCTGCAGGGGTAGGGGATGGAGAGAACAAGAGTCAAATACAGTTTTCTAATTCCTTTTCCAGGATTTAGGCATACATGTAGTATCCTTATTAAAGTCTACTGTGAAACATGAGCAATAGGAAAATCACTAGTCTCAATGCAGTCTGACACCTCAGTATTTAGGGTTTGCTTGAGAGCAAAACAATAATTTACAGAACTGTGTTATATCAAGTATATTGATAATCTAACTCAGCTATAGATGATACTAGAACAGTTGCACAAAATCAACACACATACATAGTAGAAAGCAAAATGAGCTGGTCACCATTCCTCTGATGCTGAGGAAAAGCACAGCTGATATCTTGCAACTAAAGGTACTTTCTCCAACCCAGCACAGAGTGGTTTCATCTACATGAATAATTAAAAGCACTACACTACTCACCAAGAAATTCCCAGATATCCTTTTTGAAGATACTAGAAGGCAAATGCCAAACCCAAACCAAGGAGCATATTAACACCTATCCATATGGAGACCAATGGCACTACACTTAAACATCTACCTTGTCATCTTAGTGTAAACACGAGCAAAGATCCCCAGCCATGTTTTGGTTTGTTGAATAGTCTGTATTGTTAATATTGTGATCTCTTTTCTAACCCAAGAGCCAGCCTTCCTTCAACGGACACCAGGTGAAGTTCTCAAGTTCTCACCAGTTACTCCCCAAAGAGGCACGTCCTTTAAATCACAAGGGCGACTTGGGTAATCAGCACTGGTCTTGATGCTTCACAACAGGGCACATTTTTTGAAGCACAGCCTTGGTGTCAGGAAGCCTTTCCAAATTTATTACTCCCAAAGGAGTTCTCAGGAATAATTTTCAGAGGAAAAAAACAGCAAGCAAATTCTCCACTCTGTGTCATGCCATCTATCCCAAGGAGCATATTAAAAGTAAGTGCAACAGTACACATAGGTTAAGATTTATTAGCCCAGGTGTAGCATTGTCTAACATGACCTCTCTGTACACAAACAAGAAACCACCCAATATTTGCACAGCAAAGGTCTCTGCTAGTTTGGGGTCTTTGAACCACTTTCCGTATCATGGTGTAGATTTTCCGTGGAGGTGGCAGCATCAGTAAGTACTGCTTCCTTGCAGGGGTACAGGGGGAAAAAATCTCTTAAATCACTGAGGTTTACAGTATTTTTCCACCTATGTAGAAGGCAATTTCAGCAATTGCTGATTGATTTTCAGGCAATTGCAGCAAGTAGCTTTGACCACTGAGATTGGGAAGGCAAGGACACAGGAGTAAGAACAAGCACTGCAGAGAAAGTGGAAAAAGACTTTGCATAGAAGTGGTAACAGAGTCCCCTGCTGGGTAAGCTTCTTTATTCCTTTATCTAAGTTCAGCTGCAATGTGACTGAGAGCAGGCCTGTTCTCTGCAGGCAAGGTTTTAGCTCCAGTCTGCCTCTTGTGTGATTTGCCTTGTGTAGTTAGATGGGAAGGGTTCAGAGACATAAGCTAAACGACCAATGTGATCTTGCAAAATGTCCTATTTATTGAGGAAAACAACAGTTTTTATACCCTTCTTCACAGAGCATCAGACACTGAAATACATACAATTGGGTACAAGTTGTAAACAGGTGTTACAGATAGCTTCTAATTGGACTAAGGCACTTTGTCAGCTGTAACGTGACCTTTGATGGAGGCAGTAAGGAATTTTTCTTCAATAACTCCCACAGGTTTTCAACGCCATCTTTGCTGGACCAAATTGCTATATCTATAAGGCTATGTAAAAGAATAAGGCACACCCAAAAAGCACAACAGGAATTGTTCACTCAAACTCAGTTTTTGTTCCCACAGCCTTGTATCTGTGACATCACTTGATTCTCCAGCACTATCCATAGATTCCAGTTTTGAAACTCTTGCCTGTGGCCCTGCCCTCCATGAAAAAAAAAAAAAAGGAGGTATTTTTGTCATTGATTAGTGTTAATGAATGGGTTAAGGACATTCTTTATACTTTGTTTCCTGATAAAAGATTTAACACACAGAAGCAAGCAGCTTTCAGTGTTGACATTCAAGACATAAAAAGAAGAATGTGAGTTAACTAATTAACTAGTTAATATGCTAGCATACACTGCATTTGGAAACACAACTATACCCCCTTTTTCACAAATTCTGTATTACCTACCTGAAAAGAAAACATGAAATGGGCTAGGGAATTTTCAGTGTTCTTATCTGCCTCTGACTTGTCTCCAATCATTCACATAGTTGGTGAGAAATTTTGTCTTTGGACTGCCAGAAGTATCAGCTTAAAAGTCTTTGGTCTACTTTTCCACTACTCTTCTTCAAGTAGATATTCGTGGAAAGAAACCAAATTTTACTCTCACTTAAATCAACAGGCAGGATTTGAACACAATGTGGCTCAGGGTCTTATTCCAACATGTTCTGGAGTTGTCACGTTATTCCAATCTCTTTGTTCACCTGTTGCTTTTTTACATGTTTGACAGTCTCCTGCCATGAATTAAACTTATAACTTTTTCCCCTTTTTATCTTGCTTTCACTAGAACTAAAACCTTCCATGACACAGTCTTACCCTGTCTCCACTACAAAGCTTTCAGCTAACAGATTCAAATCACCTTTTGCATCCCTTCAGCCAGACTTGCCTTTCATTTCTTGGGTTGGCAGAGAATTTTATGAGAATCTTTTCTTTCACTGAATTGTGTTTCTTAAACTGTGTAAAATTATGATGAATAAATCTTGCCAGGCAAACATATTTAGTTCTTATGATAAAATTAAATAGCCACTAACTACTATGGGGAGTATTTGTCTACTGATCAAAGTAGGGAATTTAGGGAGGAAATATTGATATAATGGATATAAAGGATGTGATTGTTAAGTAAAGTACTGATACTAGAGGGAAAAACTTTTTCAGCATACTAGTTCAACTTAGCTGAAACTTTTATTTGCTTTAATAGTAATAAAAGGTAAAGTTCAAACTTGCAACAGGGAAAGATTTATTTATAATTGTGGGTCTGAATAGCCGCAATGTCCACAGAAATTTGGCATAATCAGTGTTGAGCCAAGCCCACTGCAGATTTATTTACTAATAATATACCAGCATGATGAAGTCATGCCTTTTATTTCTGAAAGCAAATGTAGATTAGCTTGGCAGAACACAAAAACAGTACATGGAAATTATTTTGATAGAACATGAAAAAAACACCAAACCTACAACTAATTTCTTTTCCATTTTTCTGTTTAAATTCTTTTTCCAAATGAATTGGCATATTGTTTTCTGCTCTGTGAAGTCTGACCTTTAAAACTCCAAACATCAATATTGCTTGTCTATAATTTGTTTTTTAATAAATTTAATTAAGTCTTGGTCATTTACATTTAAGTAATCACTTATTTTTAGTTCCATGAAAACAAATACTTTCTTCTTAACAGGAATTGAGGGCAAAGTTCCTCCCTGTAGAACTTGTCTTTTAAATTTTATTTTTATTTTTACTTGCTAGAAAATTCCTAATCCTGGCAGCATAAAGCCTCCTGAATATGCTGGCCAGATTAATGTCCTCCCTAATATCAGATATTTTTTCCTTTTTCTTGTAGATGGGTGTTTAAATGATTGATCTTTCTGTTTTCCAGTCTATGCTTTATCTATTAACACATTGATCTATGCACATCTGAGATTATTTGCTTTACAGCTGTCTGCAATTCTGGAACACACAATGCTGTTTTGACATTAAGTTTGTCTCTCCCCTTTTCTCTCTTGCCTGTTTGTCTACAAAGTCCTTCCCAACAAAGGTTTATAAACTGCAAGTAATATTCCAGCGATGCTCAAAGATCTAGTGCTACTCAATAGGGTCCATTTTATGTTTAGAAAATATGAACTCCCTCTTTGTTTAATGATCAAGCTTATAATATTTATGAGCAAGCAAATAAAAAATTTCTTCCCTTCAGGACCACCAAAACCTTGACTTTTCCTGTCTTGAGTTTATTCCCTATCACTCATAGGACACAGACTATAGCTACATAAAATCCTCAACTTCATGTTATGTACCATTAAGCTATTCCCTGGTAGTCTTCTTTCTTCCATTCACTCGCTTCTAACATAATGCATGTATTAAAGTAAAGCTGTTTAGTTTTGTGTTAATAATTGTTTCTAACTGCTTATCTATAGGTTTAATTTTCCTCTTCACTAGATAGGTACATTCCAGTGAATGCACTAGTGTTGAGTACCTGAGTAGAATAAAGCCATTTACTTAATCTTAAATGGATTGAGGTCAGTATGCATATCATGGCCACAGATGGAATCAGAGGTGAACTAAAGATGTCTTGAAAAAATCTGCTGTCCCATGATTGGATCTAAGCAGTTATTATATTCAAAATAGGAGTATAGTGAAAAAAATCAAATTTGTATTCCTTTCCTGCAACAGTGTCTCTGGTTTTTGGATTACAGAAGCAGTGCGAATGCTATTGTCTCCAAGGTGAACCACAATGGAGCTGCAGAATCACCTGACAGACAGCTTGTAACACAGCAGCATCGGTTGCCAGTCTGTTAAACAAGGTGTTGCTTTACAGTAATGGAAAGGGGCTCAAAGTAAAATAAAACATATAGGATAGAGAGGAATAAAGATATTTAAAAGGGATTCTCTGAATGTACACTGGCTATGGACATCTGATAAATTGTAAAGTACAAATAAAATTTGCAACCACAAGATAGAAACCAGGGGTTTGTGGTAGAACACTGGTCAGTAGACAACAGAAATCGTATCATTACAGCAACACATTTCCTAACAGTGCATTACATATTAATTAAGACTAATATTGCTTCTACTCATCATTAAAGAAAAGTTTCTTGGCAAACATTCTCTCTTATTTTCAGAAGGGCATGTTCACATCTTTCCTGACACTGTGCAATGAATATATAGGTTGGAGCTGATATTGTGGGGGTTTTTATTATTTTCCCCATCATACAGTTTGTCCCTTTGCAAGTATAATTGCCATGTACAATTCAATTTATCTAGAGTTCCAAACACTGAGGCTTTGTTCAAATGATACACAGACAGGAATGGCTTTCATATCCAGATGCTTATAATGTCACTATCCCGAAAGGTCTGGGTTTCCCCCGTCTTTTCAGCAGCACTCCAGTACAGGCTCACATGCAGCACAGTCCCTTGGTTCAGGGGGTCGTAGTTTCTGTACCCTGAAATCCTGGCTCAATTGGTAAAATTCTGGCTTTTCAGGAGAGACTGCATTTTGTGGCTTAGCAGTACCTTTCTATAAACAGGAAAGTCATTAATAAGATAAACAAGCTTCTTGAGGAAGACAAACCTTACCACCCAAGGTAAGAAATTAAGACATATGATAGAACTGGACAGCCAATAGGGAGGAATTCTCCCAGGAACAGGAAATAGCAAGGAGTGTAGAAAAAAAGGCATCTAGCTTTTTTTTTTTATTATTTCTTTGATGTTTAGCTACATGAAGAAGGTAATGCACAACTACCATGGATTGAGAAAATAAGATACGTAGTTATAGTAAAACTCACTCTTTTTAAATAGTATCTGGAAGCTGAGAAACAAAACAAGGGCAACAAAATGTTCATCACCAGTAAATCTGCTTCCTTGACTCAGGATTTTATGTCAGAAGAAGAATTATCAGATTCTTTCATTTCATTCATCAGATTCATTGCTTTTCAAATCTCAAATCTTTTTGATAACCATGAACATTTGAAAAGTTTTTCACCTTTGCTGATGATTTTTGCTGCTCATTAATACTTCTGGATGTGCCCTTGCCTCTCAGATATCTTTTCTCTTTTAATGACATACTTGCCATGAGTCAGGTATCTATCTTCCTTTTGTTGTGACATAGCCTTTTTTCCCCAGAATTTTACCAGATACTTAATATTTCCTATACTGATATTTAATATACCAATTTATTTTTTCCTGGGATAAAGAATATTTTAGAAAGAACAATAAACAAGATATTAATTTGGCTTCAAGTTTGCTTGTTTATACTTTCACTTGATAATGCACATTCGATATGGTATTGAGTTAGTGAAATGTCTTTCACATTTTTAGGTGAAATGTACTATATTTTTAAGTAAGTAGCATACAGTACGCTATGTTTGAAAAAATTATAATACAATTTTTTTTTTTGCAATTGATAAAAACTCGGCTTTTGCTTCGATCTAAATTTATTTTTTGAGCACAGATGTATCTGAAAACATGACTTGGTCATTCTAAGAGTAAAGTAAAATTGTAGGTTAACTTTGAAGGACATACTTGCTGTGAGTGCCTGATGACTCTTCGTGAGGCTGGGACTGACAGCTATTTTGCAGTATTATATTTGCAGGCTATGTAGTATTCAAGCAAATAAGAAAGAGATACACAGATTATTTTCAGAGATGGTACAGTCTCGCTACTCTTGGGAGTCTCAAACCTACATTGTAGTGGAGAAACAGGTGGAGACAGAACCCTACAGGGAAATTAGTCAAAGGAATCTCAGTCAAGGGTCTGTTAAGATGAAGGCTGGAAGCTGGTCACTGCATGTACCAGGAGGAAGGTTCCTCCTCCTTCACCAAATCTGACATATAGGACTGGTACCTTCTACAACATGTATGAGGCTCTGGAATAAGAATATCAGACAACTGATGAGGTGGGCAAAGGTCCTTTTAGGATAGTGGGGCCTCCTGAAACAACAGCACCTCCTGAAACCTGTACCCTGCATCAAGACCTCTTCAGTTAACAGGAAAAGAAGGGTAATTGTAACCAAAAACTCCCTTCAAAGGGAAATGGAGGGCCCAATATGCAGACTAGACCCAATTCACAGGGAAGTCTGCTGTCTCCCAGGGGCTTGGGTAAGAGACATTACTGCAAAAGTCTCGAGACTAGTAAGGCCCTCTGATTACTACCCACTATTGGTTGTTCAAACTGGTAGCAACAAAATAACAAAGTCAGGGGCAATCAAAAGAAACCTCAGGGCCCTGGGATGACTGGTAGAGGGATCAGAGCACAGGTAGTGTTTTCCTGGATTCTTCCCATAGCAAGCAATAATACTGATAAGAAAGGGCAGATCCACTAGGTCAATGAGCGGCTCCAAGGCTGGTGTAATTGGAAAAATGTTGGTGTTTTTGACCCAAAATGGGTCATACTCCACACCTGGTCTGCTGACATCTGGCAGGATACACCTATCTCAGTGAGGAAAAAGAGTTCCAGTACAGGATGTAGCGGGCCTCATTGACCAAGCTTTACACTAGCTTGGAAGGGGGAAAGGAACAAAAAAAAGTCTCACCAGTGATGAGCAATGGGATGGTGTGCCAAAACTTTCACTAATGGGATCCCTGAAACTGCTTGACTGGGTATTGGCTACAATGTACCACACCTGAAATGCTTCTACCCCAATGCACACAGCATGGGGAACAAATGAGGAGCTTGAAGCTTTGGTCCAGTCCCAGAGATTTGATATCTCTGGCATAAGTGAGACTTCATGGGATGAGACCTGTGACTGTAGTGCCCTGTTGGATGGTTACAGGCTCTTCAGGAGGGATAGGCAGGGCAGAAGAGATAAAGGGGTGGCTCTGCATGTAATAGAAGGGTTAGAATGTATGGAGTTCACAGTTGGCAATGGCACAGTTGGGAGCCTCTGGGTAAGAATCTAGGGGCAAACAAATAATACAGATGTCATTGTGGGAGTCTTTACAGACATCCCAGCTAGGGCAATGTCACCGACAAATTATTCTTTGAGAACTAAAGGACACTTCCAAGTCAACTGCCCTTATCCTTGTAGGGGACTTCAACTTGCCAGATATTAATTGAGAGCATCACATAGCTGGGACAACCCAAGCCAGAAGGTTACTAAAACACTTGGATGATAACTTTACGGAACAGATCCTAAGGAAGCTGACTCAGAAAGGTGCTCTCCTTGATCTGCTGCTTGTCAACAAAGAGGATGTCGTGAGCAAAGTGCAGATTGGTGGCTGTCTTGGCCACAGTGACCATGAAGGAATTGAGTTTAAAATCTCTGTTGACAGGAAGAAAAGTGCCAGCAAAGCCTCAACTCTGGACATGAGGAGAGCAGACTTCAGGCTGCTCAGGGAGTTAGTAAGGAAGATCCCCTGGGAAAATGTTTTTGCAGGTGCTGGGGTCCATCAGCGCTTGTCACTTTTCAAACATCATTTCCTAAGGGCAGAGCAGCAGGCAATTCCCAAATGCTGGAAGTCAAGAAAGTGAGGTGGAAGGCCCACTTGGCTGAACAGAAATTATCTCTTGGAGAAAAGGCAAAAAAGGAAGGTGTATTCCCAGTGGAAGCAAGGACAAGTGACAGGGGAAGAATACAGAGATGTTGCTTGCTGCAATAGGGAGAAAAATCATGTGGCCAAAGCTCAGCTGGAGTTGAAGGTGGCCAGAAATATGGGGGACAATAAAAAGAGTTTTCTCAAATATATTAATGGGAAAGGAGGGAAATGAAGATGGTGAAGGGCCTTGAGGGGAAGCCATATGAGGAGCATCTGAGGGCATTTGTTCAGTTCAGCCTGGAGAAGACCCAGGGGAGACCTCATTGCAGTCTGCAACTTCATTGTGAAGGGAAGAGGGGGGGCAGACACTGATCTCTTCTCCGTGGTGACCAGTGACAGGACTCAAGGGAATGGCCTGAAGTTGTGTCAGGGGAGGTTTAGGTTAGACTTTAGAAAAAGGTTCTTCAGCCAGAGGGTGGTTGGGTGCTGGAACAGGCTCCCCAGAGAAATGATCACAGCACCAAACCTGGCAGAGTTCAAGAAGTATTTGGACAATACTCTCAGGTAAATGGTGTGAGTCCTGGGGATGATCCTGTGCAGGGCTAAGGGTTAGTCTCAGTGATCCTTGTGAATCCCTTCCAACTCGGAATATTCTGTGTGATTCTGTGCTTTAAGAAAATATCTGCTAAATCATCTTGACCATCCTGGAAGTGCAGCTGTTCAGTTCCTACAACTCCTGTAATTAGCTTGCCCCTGCACCCTTTCTGTTGGTGAGTTTCTTTACACTGCCAGATACGATGGTCCAGCACAGGAAATGCCTTATGGCTATGAGTAGATCAAATAGTCATCAAAAAAACCCAAGTATCTAAGCTTACCTCGGTACCCCTGCTGCCATTTGGAATGAAGAATGGCTGTGTATAATTGTTAGCAGTTATTTCAGATCAATCAATTTGTGAAAATGAATCTAATTTTCTCTCTGGGTCTGTTATTCTTTTTCGCAGTGTCTCTTTCTTACAAAACTGTTCCTTTCTACAAAGAGTTCATTTTTATTTCCCAGGGACTTCACAAACTGTTGTCACAGACATAATTTTAATTACTTTAACAACATAAAACAAGATCAATATACCACAGCAGGCAGAAATGCTATCTAACCTTTGAGCTTGTCTTGACAACATTTAATGTCAGCATGCAGCTGGAGAAGGACCAAGCTTTGATGCTTTTATTCACTCTTAGCAAGTGCTAGGAGATTCTAAATGAAGGTGGATGATGTGTGTCCTTTAATACACAGGGCTGAATGCATACCATGATGACTCACCTTCATAAGCAAATAGCAATGGTTTGCTACGTAAGTAATGGTGATTAATTCCTAGAAAATCACAAGGCAAAGAATCACAGTCAGCAGCAGCAACAGCACAGCAGACCACAGACACCACCCTGCTGAAAAGGACAAGACTGGTGCTTATGGCAACACCTGCTTTTGTGAATCCAAAAGTCACTTCTAAGCCCTTCAGCTCACATGTATCTGCCACAGTTGAGACCCAGACTCAATGCGTGCCTAGGAAGGAAATGGCACTCTCCCATCTCCATGGCTGGAAGATTAGCTACAACAGTTCAAAACCACTGTAAAAATTCTGTGCACCCAGTCTTGCAGATAAGCTGAGACTTTGGAAGGAGGGAAAGAACACCGGAACAGGCAGCACTTTGACAACAAAGCCATCCAAACTGAGACAAGGCACAAAGAAAAGATAATACAACTCCTTTTCTAGGAACCATAGGGATGCAGTATTTCATAGAGATTAGACCTAAATCCAGCACTCTCTCACCCATATATTATACCTTATGCCAACTTTTAGGGGAGCACATGCCTCCCATATCCATTTCCAATTCTTATTGGAAGAATAGTCCAATGATACTCCTACTTGTAGATGAACATTTGCTTAAGTATTAATAAAAAAAAAATCTCAGCCAAAACTTCAAACCTCAGAACAATGTAAAGCTACATAAGGCTTTTTTTGTCCCCTCAACAAAATTAAGATAATTTGCAGCTCTTGTTGCTCTACGTGCCTATTTCCAGTTTTCTCACTGCTCAAATAGTGTTGCAAATCCAAACTAGGCCACACATTGTTACAGTGATAAACATGGCAATATATTTCTGCAAAAATTACATTTCTAAGGCAAAACAAATCACCAAAATATGTAAGTTTCTTGCAAAGCAAGAGGACTTATACAGAATCATTGCAACTATGTACAATATTCCTGGAAGACAAATGAATTATTTTTAGAGATTAGATTGTCTTAAAATTAATGACAAAATATTTACAGAAGAGAAAAAATATGCATACATTTTTTACCTCGGAGCAGGAGGATTTTGATCAGTTTCTAGGATTTCTTGAGCTCAGAAAGGATTCTTGCTAACTTACAAGCTATTATGTGAAGGCCCAGAGGTGCTCTAATGTGATGCTGTGCACTCTCTCAACGACCTCCCAGATGAGAGGAAGGTCTGTATTTTCTTGTGGTTATTCAACTGAGTAATTTGGTCCTGTAATTGATCAGGGTTTATTTGAATTACAGAACTGGTCAAAAGGACTTATATTTCTGTAATACTTTGTTCTAGTCATTTGGTTTTCACTTCATACCACCTGTAACCAAAGACACGGCATGACTGTGTTTTCCAGAGGGAACAAAAGAGAAAAAAGCACTTGTCAGTCATTTTGTTAATAACAACCTTGAGCTTTTATACACATTTTTATTCATAAAATTTACCACATCCTCTTTATTAGATGATGATTGCTTCTACTGCAGACACTTTTAGTTCTTTCGTGGCACTGCAGCAAGCTGTGCTGTGTTAGGCTCTTGTTTTAGCAGGGTCATCACCTGAATTCACTTCAGACAGAAATTATTCGCTATCTGTTCTCCATGATTCCAGGTTTCCAAATGCATTTTACTGGTATCGCATCTGCAGTACCTTGAGCAAGTCAAATATGAAGTGGTTGTTGCTGCTTTTGTAATGCAGAAATGTCAGGTTTTACTCTTGCCCCAATGCATGTCTGAAGTCTTATACAACTAACAGACAGAATAACTGATTACATAGTTGTCAAAAGCTTTGATAGTTAAAGATGAAATACATCTTGCAGTCACATAGATTTCCATGTACTCGGTTTTTACTTGATAATTGCGTACAAAATTACCTGTCACCTTCAGCATCTGGCTAGAATAAAATAATAATAAAATAATAATAAAAAGGATAAAATATTTTACTGAGTGACATCAATTACCTTTAGTTTTTTACTTAACATGACTTAGCTTTTCCTTAACTCAAAAGAGTGGATACTTGATGATTCAGTTAAATAATGCAAAGTCCACTTATGAAGACATTCTGGTTTGTTGCCCCATCTTAAATCAGCATTTACCTTCTTTGTTAGACCAGACTATCACTGCAGAATTTGGCAGCTTCATCCCCACAGAAAAACACAGTGTCTAGGTTAGTTATTAAATATGCAATGTAAATGCAAAGAAGAATATGCCCAGTGGCTTCATGACAGCAACTGGGACAGATAAAATCTCCTTAAAAAAAAAACCATTGAAATGAGAGGTGTTTGTTTTCTGCTTTTCATCAACTTTTTTCCTTTCAGGCAATTTTTAAAAAGAGGTTGTAAGCTCAAGTGACCTATTGAAAAGTTCTAAAGTGCCTTAAGTAGGAAGATTTATCACAGTCATGATTGACAGATCGTAACAAGTCTCAAAAGGATTTATGGAGCATGAGAGCCTTTGGTTTTCAAGAGCTCCTTGTATCTAACATGTCAAAGGTATAAACTGCAATGCAGGAAAGTCTCTGAATATTTTAATAAAAAGAAAAAAGGTCCTGAGTGAGAACACTGAATGAATGAGACTGGACAACACTGCAAAGCAATAGGGAAAGAAGGACACAGCACACAAAACCAACTTCTGCATCTTGTGCAGTGTTCACTGTTCCAATGTCCAACTTACAACACTTTGTCTTTGCAGAGGAATCTGCAGATGTGATGAAGATATACTCTAAACTTTTTCACAGGAGGGGAGCCACAGAGACTGAGGGTGTGTCCCTCTAATCCTGACTCTCTCCATGTGGTGGGTACTTGAGGTTTGCCAGACCTGAACTCCCTGCTGAAATAGGACAGCTAATTATCTTCTTCACAAAGTGTCAGGTCTTTCTTTCAAAGGTCTTTCTCTTTACCCACTTGCTTTTATTCAGCTCGTATACGTGAAAGCTTCAGTTCTTTACTGATCTCAAGCAGTTTTTGTCAAGTGTTTCATCTTTCTGGAGGGTGCAATAATTTCAGAGCATGGGGAATACCTATTTGTTAACTCATGGAAACTATTTCCACCCTCACAGTAAGGAAATGATTGAATGCTGCTACTCCACAATTGATACAGAAGGCTCTCTTCATGAGCCTAATTGAAAGGGCATGTCAATAATTCTGGGAGAAATCAAATACACTGTAGGTAAACATCTCACATAACAATATGTAGAAATAATATTATTATTTGAAACTATTGCGAATAGAATACAGTACAACTTACCTTATGCTATTCTTCAGACCTCACTAAATGCTTTGAACAGGAAAGACAAATTTGGTCTTCTGTCAGCAACGGGAAATACCAGACATGAGAATGTGAATCATCTTTTCTCTCTCTTCCTCCACCCTTGTCAAAGGTATATCTTTACAAGTTTGGTGCACTTTCACACTGCAGTTTCCCATGGGCCACAAATGAGAGTAGCAAGTAGTCATCAACCATTTGCATCTGGAGCCAATGAATCCTGGCCAATATCCCAGTACAAAATTCATTAATTCACAGCAAGGAATAAATTCAAATCTGCCTAGAGAATTACAAGGAGGTTAGCGCTACTATATTTTCTACAAGCATTCCACTGATTTCTGTCTTATTCCTGGCTCTCTCTAGCCAAGTAGCATAGAAATACTTTGTCCATAAATAAAGAACAGTAAACAGTAAACAGAAAACAGTACTTTTTTAAAATGAAAGGGTCAACATCCTTACAGATTTTAATTTTTACTCTGTGTGCTGGTACCAAAGCACAAATATACAGCCAGAAAAGCTTAATTATGTATGACTGTTTCAATCCTTTTAAAGGTCTTTGTTGCTTCCAAGGCACTGATTTCTGTTAAAAGCCAGTGACTGAACTAGAAGCCAAAGGCCATGTAAATTGCTTATCTATTGATTAGTTAGTAGAAAGTGCACAATTGCAAAGAGTGAATCGGCTTTGCAGGGAGGCACCTTGAGTTTAACAATAACTGTCAAATGTATTTTGGGACTAAAAACAAAGAAATTACTGGCTGCCTTTAGACACAATCTGACAGTTCAAATATATTTGTCAAACTGGAGGGATCCTAATAGTAACTTCTTCCGGCAAATGTGGCATTATCCAGCACAGAAATATGCTGGAAATGGTTCCCTTTCTTTGTATGAAGAAATGTTTTCAGTACTTTACTGATAGATAGTCACTGGCAAATAATGTGTCAAACCTCTCCTTTATTTAGCTTTCTGATTTTTTCTGTTATTAAAATTATATTCCATGCATTATATGATGAAATGGTTCTTATTTTTCAGTTGAAATATCCAGAATATGACAGTACTTCTTGTTATACACATAGTTATTGTGTGAGAATACAGCAGCCAAAAGTTACGGCTTTGAAGTTCTGTCATCTTTTGTCTTGTCATCTTTTTTCTTCCACAGACTTCACTTTTCTTATACATGTTTCCAGTTTAATGGCTGATCAAAATAATGTTGTTAATTAATTTCAGACTGCATCTACTCTTTACTTCCTGCCACATACAGTTAATGTCCTGTCGCCTCTGTCAAAATATACAAATGTTACATTGTATTGGTAAGTTTTATGGCACCATACCCCTGTGTCGCTTCTGTTCAACAATTATGTTGGATTTGTACAATGTGTCTTATCCATTCTTGGAATCCTGTGCTAAAATATGGTTAATATGGTTTTTAGCTTGGGGGTATGGAAATGGTTGTGACAACTATAAGGCTGAGAAATATCAGATGTTACTCAATAAAGTATATAGTATTACATGTTTTAATATGCCACTCTGCACCATTCTGTTAAAATAAAACTACTGAAAATTTAGATGAGCACCTTATGCTTGATCTTTTGCAAACTCTAAACACACATTCCTTTATTTTCTCCCATTAGAAGCACTGTTTATGGCAATTATTTGGTTTAAGATTATGGTTGTTGCATGGTTGCCCTAATTCAGGTTTCTATTGTGAGCAACAAGCGCGTGTGTTTTGTAAGATACTTTACAAATACAAAACATCATTGTCAATATCTAGAAACCTTCATGCCACTATTACGTGCTTGAGTAACAAATTGTTAATTACAGCTCTGTTCAGTCTTGATGTGTCTCCCTCCATTATGAACTGAGGGACAACCAACTGAAAATTCCTATTTATCAGCCTGATGCAAATGAAGAGAACTCTTGCTTCCACAGCAGAGACTCATGCCACAGGTTACTTTTAGGTCCTGTGCAGTCCTTTGCTATTTGCCCTGGTGAGCCTTCATTTCTCCCTCTCTCTAATCAGTTGATACTGGATCTCAATTTTCTCCTACTGCCTCTCCTGATGGACATGGCAAATGCAGTGATGGGAAATAAAGAAACTGTGATAGGGCTAGTGCAGCTCAGAGGCAAAGTGACTGTTTTCTAAAACCTAACACCAAAGCAGCATCTGTAGGACTCCTGCTGCATCACTTTACAGCCACAAGGTTGACGAGGAGAAGCTAAAACTATGTCCTTGTCCTGCTCCATGACCAGGACTACATAGTGCCTTACAGCACCAGGTAGTTTTCTCTTCTTGTGCTCAGGGGCCCATAATTCCAGCATCTGTGAACTTGATTTGGAAGATATCAAGCACCCCTAATTCTACCAAGTCATTAAGAGCTGTGACCACTACCCTACCACTCCTCAGATGGCCTTACTAGTACAGATGGTAAAAACAAAGTTTGTCTTAAGGGCAGGCATGTTAGGGAAAAGGATTCAGGGTTCAGGTGTTAGGACTCCCCATCTCACACCTCTTTTGCACAGTCATACTCTCATTTCTTTCCTACCTTGAGACTTAAGGCAGAGGTTTCAGTACCATCAGTAGAAGAAAATGATCTCATGGAGGATTCCAGCTACTAGATTTGTGCAGGCTCAAATCACCAGTCACCAGCAGCCAAGTGATAAACAAGAAGCTACCTGGAATTAGCTCCAGTGGAAAGGCAATACAGCAGCAAGGACACGTGTAATAAAAGACATTTTCTATGCTGATGTTGATCACCACCATCATTCTTCCTTGCTTTTGATTCTATTCAAATGAATTCTAGTCATTTCTAGCATATTGACTTGATTCCTCTCCAGATTTTATTTTTTCTCCTTGGACTCAGATTGATTTATTATACAATAACACTGCAATGAGTGGTAGGTGGGAATAATTATTCATTTAATTATCTGTTTAGCTTTGATGTAATAGCATTCTGGAATTTGTTGGAGCATCACATTTCTCAAGAGTCTTTGCTATTTTTTTATGATTGTAATCCAGCAGGTGCTCAGATGGGCTGGTCTAGTAAAATATGAACAAAAGATTGGAAATAATGAAAAAACATTTCCATTGTTTAAATATAAAACAAAATAAGCAGCTCTTTCTGTCCTTTTCTCCCTATAGAAAAAAAAAATAAAGACCATTATTTATCTAAATGAAAAGCAAAAAAATTCCCAAATACCTCAGCCAGTACATAAATTTTTTAAGTCATAGAATAATTTGGATTATAAGAGAATTTTAAAGGTCACCTAGTCCCATGCCCCTGCAAAGAGCAGGGACAAAATGAAAAAGTAACAGTCTTTTCATATTCAGCTGTTATTTCAATGTTACAGCTGACTTTATACAAGAAGTTCCAGTTGCAATCTCCCTGAAGCAGCAGCAGAGAAGCAGCGTGCCATTCCTGTAGCCTCGTAGCAAAGCTAGCAGAAAGGTGGCAAAGCCCATGAACAAAATGAAAAGCAGGATCCCTCTTACACTGGTTTCTAGTCCTTCCAGCAAGAGGTAGACAATCTCTTAAAATACAAAATGCTGGAACTGCTCTTTGTAGAGCCAGCACTGCATCTTTGTGGGGATTAGCTATGGTTACTGTACGCACCAGGGTGTGATAAAAACACGTTGGACACAACTCTAATTGCTTGTTTTGGCAAGGAGGTCCCAGTCCCACTGCGTGTCAGATGAATGGACATGCAGTGCAGACTCTATCAGAAATGCTGTCATGTGTGGGTTTAGGGTTTTTATTGATGATTATCTGATCGTGGCAGGAGAGCACCATGCGAAAAATGCCCTTCTTAAAACATTTCATTTTGTACAGGGTACTTAACATTTTGTTTTCTCTGGAACAGTGGGAGTGCCCTCAGAGGTCCTGTAGAAGATTATTGCACTCTCTCTGCTCAAGACAGAAAGGAGACTGTAATCATATACAGTAAGCATTATGCAAAATCTAATGGATAATAAAGACCCATGTGTGGGTTTACAGCTCAAGAAAACAGGGGTTTTTTCCTTATGCAATAGCATGGATGATGGAAGTTTAAAAGTGGATTAAAATCAATAAACTTGCAAAATTATGTGCTAGAGAATAGGCAGTAAAAATGGTAATTTTGCTTGGCAAAATCTGGGTACACATTTTTGACCAAGTACTAAAGTTTTAGAGACATAAGTAAGTTTGAAATAGCTTAAAATAGCTTTTCATTTTGGATAAGTTAGAGCTGTATTCATCACATTTTCTTCAATACAAGAGATCATTGTTTTAAAAAGATGGTAATTGCTTTTCATTACTCGAGGAGAATAATCTTCAGTAAGTGGGAAAACTCTTGTGCACCACTGCTAAAAGTCGTGTTAGAAAATTTTTCATATAAGAACCCTGCAATTGGTATATAAAAGTAATAAACTAAGAAGGTGAAATTATGAGAGGGTAAAATATTCCATTCTCATCTGAGGAACATAAATGTGTATGGGAGAACCCCATGCAGTATCTGTGGGGGTAATCTACCATATCATTCTAGGAGTCAATTCTGTCAAGACCTTGTTATTCACACTATTTTGTGAACATGAACATTTTTTTAATTCCTGCTTGAAAATCAATGTAGACCTTCTCTGCTTAAAGGACATTTCACAAAGCACTGAAAACAAAGGATCATATCCTTTCTGTTGTTAACAGTATGATCTCTGGCTTCAACAGAGACACATCACCACACTGGGTTTTTTTCTTTATTTAGTATAAAGTTTAAGGTGAAAAGAAAAACAAGGTTTGGATGTAGAAATAAATTCAACTGGTGTACTTCTTAAAAATAAGATTTAGTCAGGCTCACAATACAACTGTGGGTTGAGTATGTAGCTATCACTAATAATAATAATTTAAAAAAAAGTCCTTTTAAAATTTCTTCACAGTTTACTATTAAAAAGCAAAATATAAAAGTTGAATAATCAGTATTATCAATATATTGCTTTTTAAATCCTTCTTGTACCAAAAGAAGACCCAATAAAATGATTTTTAAAAAAAGATTAAAAGGCAAACCCCCCAAAATTTAAAACTTCATAGTCCCTCCACAGTATAAACTCTCTGTGATATGAACTAAGCTGGACCACTTCCACAACTCTAAGAACACAAAACAACCCCAAAAGGAAGGCTGAAGTAGTTGGTTCTCTTTGCACAGTGATACAATTGTTTAAGATAAGTGTATCGCTCAGATTTGTAAACCTTTTTGAAAACATTTTTATTCTAAATATTTAATTTTATTTTTTAAATCTCCTACAAAAATTATCTTTAAGATAAAGTGTTTTAATTAAGGAATTTAAATTAATTTTTACTTTTAATTTTAAACTAAATTAAATCAATAATTTAATTTTCTCTAGGAAAAAAAAAAATGCCTAAGCATTTCCAGCAAGAAAGAAATGTATAATTAACATTTTAACAATGCTAAAATGCTTTCACAATGAAACAAGTTACAAATTCATGCCTGCACCCGTTCATTTATATCAATGTCAGCTAGCAATAAGTTCCATAAGTACCATGGGTCACACAAAGGCAGTAACAGTGCTAGATGAGACCTATAGCCTTCACATGAATAAAACAGATAATACTGATGAAAAACTGCTATTGGTTTGACTAAAGATATTTACAAATTCTTCTAGAAGTATTTTTAATATTAACAATCACATCTCCAGATAGACTGAGATCACAGTCCATGCACAATGACTCCAGGGAGAGCGAAAGGCCACTAAAAGCCTTGGCCAGTCTCAGGCCAGAAACCAAGTCTACTTCACACAGACTGGAATAACATATAACATCTAGCAGGGAACTTCTCCCTGCAGAACTACACAGAGCACTGCAACCTTCATGACTGTTTCTTGAGATGTTACCTAAATCAGAATTCCTTTCTTTAGGCATGAATATTAATCTGTACTCTAGTTCTGAAAAACAGTTCTGCAGAACACATACCATTTCCATCCTAGATCAAAAACAACAACAACAAAAACAAAAACAACCCAACAAAAATACTTTAATACATGCTTGGGTGTTCTTATTTTAGGAAAATATTCTAGCAAGTACTTAAGTAAATGCTCAAGTATTTAAGTAAATATACAGACAATTAAAGGTTTTGGTATTTTCAGTAGAATAGAGAAAACTTGGAGCTCTAGTCAAGAAGATCTAATCTGAAAAAGTTAAAGGTCCTCCTAGGGACTACTGGGTAAAATGATATGAGAATGATTTGACTTTGACATTGAAGACAACTCGTCTTCCTTCAATAGACAGAAGGGTAACAAGCTTGTTATGTGTCATTTTGTTAGCACTGAGAGGTGTTTTGACTAAGTAAAATAAATTGATTTGATCCTTTCAAATTATTTTCATGAGATGTTGTTTTGACTTTGAAATCATTCCGTTGTAAGAATAACATTACCTCTTTTATTTCATAAATACAAATGAATCTATGCCTAAATCAACAGAATATGACACCCTGCCTTTATCACAGAGTCATAATGGCCATGTCCTATCATATAATGATTTTGGTTTATCAATAAGGGGAATAGCTTTTGTTTAATTTAGTTTAGTTTCTGCTGTGCAAACACAGGTACATACAGGGGATCTCAGGTAGGGCATATATCTACTATTATTCCAAGCTGGAGAGTTGCTGAATGACTTTGGCTTGCTTGCTCTGAGCCTAGGACAGACAGATAACAGCCTTATCTAAGACACAAACCTGGGCGAGGTTCTGTTCAAAGCCATAAGGCAGGACTGACACGGCAGAGAGGACAGGAGGGCTTTGGGACCTGCAGAGAACAGCTGTATCAAGGTACGGTATCTGAAATGTCAGAGGGTTCTCAGGACTTTGGACGAGATGCAGCAAGACACTCACACACTCAAGAGCAATTGGAGACTTACATAGAAACTCTCATGTCTGAGTGGACCAACAAGTGTAGGCTTTGAAAACTTCTCAGAACTACTTCTCTGGAATGCCTCTAATAGGCAACGGAGAGACATTCCTGTGATGCTGACTCAGGTATAAAATTGATGGAGGCAAACTATCCTTATCCATCACCTATCTTTTCTCAATCATAGGAAGTGCCTTGTGGACAAGACATGTATTTTTCAGATGCCTAAACAATGTGAAACTAATTTTTTTCCTAAATCATGTGGAAGCAATGTACTTTCTATTTCCAGGTTTATCTTTAATCCATGAGAAGCCACAGTAGCCAATCACAATTCAGAGATTATTCATTACAAACTGTAATTATGTAGCCACGGAGGAGTAAGTATACAAAAGACTTTAAAACTATAATTAACCCTCGGAAGTAAAAAATGAAAAGTGACGGAATGCACATTGTAAAAAACTCAGGATAAATTATGCTGCAGTGACAGCTCAAACAAAAGATTACTTTTTAAGTTTAAAAAAAGGTAAGTTCAAATTTAAAGTGAATACTAACTTGAATACAGAGTTTGCAAATGGAAATTAATATAGGATATCTAAGCTTTCAGTGAAATTTCTAGAGTTTTTCTATTATTTTCTCCAGTCCAACACCTTCAAAATATTGTGAATCCTCCATCTGATGAAAGTTTACTCACATCTCCTTATCAAGAGGGGAAAGATACTTTAAAAAATTTCGAGGTTTTTAGCTGCAGTGGAACAGCTCACCCTTATTTCTATTTTTCCATCTACCTGCTCTCATCTCCACCTCCCAAAAACGGGCACCTCAACTGCACCTGAATTTTGCTGGTTTTTTAAATTTCCTTATTAAAATAAGAGGCATTGATCTTAGCTCCATCTCCAACACCTTGAAAAACTTCCCTTTACAATAACTCTCCCATCATTCAACATGTGCTGCTTTCCTATCTCCTGGTTAGGGAGGTCTAGCTTCTTTACCATAGCATTCTTGCTTCAATCCACATACCTATGAACAGCATCCAGGGAAAGAAGCAAGATAATCTACAGCAATTTGGAAACGTTTCTGTTTTAAATGGATCCTCAGATTCTTATGACTCATGGAAACATCTGAATTCAGTGAGAAAAGAAATTTAATTTAACCTAAACCACCAAAATGCAAGTCCTAGGAACCACAAACGGGGAGAAAAATTTAGTGCAATGTAGTCTTTTGGATCAACTCACTTGTCTATAAAAGAGATATCTTCACTTTTCTGGAATGCTATCAATACAAAATATTTGTGAAGCCTTCATATTTGATATGATAAACCATATAGGCACTGAGAAAATTATTTTTTAAAAATTTATTTTATAAGAGATAAAGAATATATGCCATTTATTTTGGCATAGAGTAAATAATATACATATAATAAATAGATGCATTATCAAAATGCAAATTCACACATATGGAAATGTGTTTCCAGCCTTAATTTAATCCTCATTTTTATATATGTGTGAATATATTTAATATAAATATAAATATAAATCTATATGTGTGTTGTAATACACACCTAGATGTAGTCTTAAGGTAGAAAAGCAGGTTTTGATCAAACATTTCTTCATTTCAACATTCATAATTTTTTGAGAGGAGCATTACTTGGGAGTTCTGCAGACAGTTTTAGGAAGCATTAAAAATAATTCTAATACATGTTTGTGTAGGAGCAGGGAGGAGGGAAAGCTATTCAAAGAGGTTGGAATATTTTTGAGAGAAAATGGTTTATGAATATCATTAGACTTTTCTAACTGGAAACAGATTTGAGGAAAAAAATTACAGAAGATGCATCTCACACATTTCTTAAAAAAAAAAAGAAAAAAAATGGCACTTGAACAACTGATGGTTTCCTATCACAAACAAACCTGCTTACTTTTCCATCTTTCAGACCGTTACAGCATAGGAAGCTGAGTTGCATGGCCCTGCTGGATATTTTACTGTCAAGACATATGAAGTCGACATTTCTTTTACCCTGAAGTGCTAACAGACAGATTTTAAGCCATCCCTTGTGCATTACTGATCAATGCCCTCCTGTATTCAGACCAGCTTGTTTTGGAGGTAAAATTCCTTAGCTGAGAGACAATTAAGTTTCATTTGTGAAAGATAAGGCAGCTATTTAAAGCTGTTTAAAGACTTGGAGCATTAAAATTTTTCTAGCCAAATAGGTTCATAGACAGAAGAGTGATGAAGTAGATAAAATAATAGAGGCATAATAATGATCTGATCCTGCAATTTACGATATATTTATTACTCTGCCAATAGTCACTGTCTCTGTGATAGAAAGAAGTAATTGATCAGGCCAAAATCATAACAAGTCATTAATCTGCATTCAGGGATTATTTTACTTAACAGTCTAAAGATCAGGACCACAAAAAAGTAGTTAAACCACAATCTGAAAAAGATATTCCAACAAGACTAAAAAGAAAACAGATCAGCTGATCCTGATAGCCCAGGAAAAGCCAGTCTGAACAGCTGATGCAAACAGCGATGCAAACAGCAATGCAAACCCAATACACACACTGAGTCTCACTTCTCCTGCAGAAATAAAGAACAGGCAAACCCCACAATCTTAGTTGATGACATATTAATTAGCAGAAATACTGATAAAATGTTTCGAACATAAGGACATTTTAAAAAGGCATATTAGCTCACGAAAACAAGTGTGTTAATTTGAGTTTGTGTAAGTGATTTAAGTTCAAACAATATGAATGCTACAAATCAATAAGTTCAGAAGTCGTTTGGTAGTCAAGTAGCAGACAAATCATTAGTCACAATCTACCAGTAAATCAGTGTATGCAGTTCAATCTGTCAGTCTAGGGAGAGAAAGCAAGGAGAAAGTGCTGCATCCTATTACACTCATTAAATATAATTTGTTTATCTTACATTAGTACCTAGAAACCATCGTCCTAGACCACGACCTGTGCTAGAATCTTTCATTGTAGCTGTCCTTAGGGGTGCAAATCAGACTGAGAACCTTCATTGCATGTGATGCACATGGAAAAGAAGCCAACTTTGTGGGCAACAACTATATGTCTTACTGGAAAGCACAGTGATTAACACATTGACGGAAGAAAGTAACAAAGATCTTAAAATTGTGAAACAATGGGAATACTAAAAGAAATGTTTCATTTGGTACAGAGTCCAGAGTTGTAAAGGAGTCAGGAGAAAATCTGGAAATAGACAAGGAAATGAACACAGCATTTGAAAGAGAAGTTAAAATATTACTAAATATAAAGATAAAATATAACTTAACAAAAAAAAAAAAAAAAGGTGAAGAAAAGCAACACGATGTTGACAGGCTATTCAAAACTGCCTTCAGACTTCCCTCCATCTTCTTTTACATTATTCTTTTAAAATACAGTAAGTTTAGTCCTATAATTCTGAAGTATTCCAAAAGCCTCTCCCCATACAACTATACCCATTTTTGCCTCTTAAAAGATCAGTAAAGGTGAAAAGACAAGGAGCCTTGGGAAGAGAGACAGCTTGGTAAGACAGGAGCAGAAGAGCCACCAGACACACTTCTAAAAAGCTGCTAGGAATGAGGCAATGAAGAGAGTGGACAGGAGTCAGCTGGGGAAGAGAAAGGCCAGATATAACCTATAAGAGCAGAAAATAACAGAGGCTACATACTCAGCATAGCTGCCGTCTAAAAACATGGAAAGTAAGCAATTCCTGTTGTCAGGAATTGACCCAGAATTCCAGTTTCTTTCTAAAAGTTCCACATTCCTTCCCTGACCCCTATTGTGGGACCTCAGGAACTCTAAAAATGTCTTTTGAGTAGTATGGCAAAATGCAAGATCAAGTTTGTTCAGATTATTTTAATTCTTTTACTCTGCTGTCTGTCTGCATGCAAAGTTCTGTTCCCACTGATGCAGAGTATCCATTGATATTTACCATGCATATCTCTAACCAGATTTCTAATTAACATTTCTTATTTAACAGAAAGAAATACAGACAGTAACACAGTAACATAGTTCACTTGAAATAAGCTCCTGCTACATAAATTATGTATTTATTGACCAACAATTTTTGCCTGCGATGTGTTGTGCACAAGGCAACCCTAGATGTTTCATGCCATGTAAGAATGCTTCAGCCTGGAATGTAAGCTGCAAGCATCCCTGACAGCAAAAAACCAAGGCTGTCATGCCATTTTAAAAGGCATTTGTTTGGGTGAGCAGCAATCAACAAATTTCGAGAAAGGCCTTCTTAAAGCTAAGCACTATGGAAAGAACCACAGCTTTTAATTAAAAAAAATAAAAATAAAAATTATAAACAAATACGCAGTCTATGTGCACTTTTTAATTCTTTGATGTTTACCAGGTCCTGCATCACATACCAACTCATAAGCGTGAGAAACTTCCCTTTTCCTTCCTCTACAGAGAGTTTTCAACTGTTTAGCTTTCCTAACCTTCAGACTTGCAGATTAGCTTGGAAATATGCCAGTTTCTGTTATTTGCCCTCTTGTTGCTGTTTCTCTTCTCTCTCCAACGTGCTATTAGTAGGAGAGATTAACACGTTTCATGAAAGAAAATGTAATACCGTGTTTGATGATTTCATTTCACAGCCAACACCGTAAGAAGCATTCATAACCCAGTACAAAACAGCTTCACATTGCACAGAAGATCACACCTTCACGTCCTGCTTCCCTACTCTTGCAGAGCATAGTCAACTTTCCCACATAAGGCGAACAGTGGATCAAAGCCTTGTACTCATTCAATATTGTCACCACCACTTTTTACACTGTCCAAGCTGCAGTGCTTTTAAACGAAGGGTACCACAAAACAAACAAATTCTCCAGAGGAAAAACTCTTGTCTAAGCTGTTTCCACTACTTAGCCACTGAGATCATGCAATAATCAGCATGAAAATATCTAGCAAATAGGATTGTAGATAGGAGAATAAAGTTCTATATGAGAAAGCTCAAGGTAAGTTTATTCTTGAAAACTAATTTACAGATTGAAGGAGTTTTAAAACCTCACTCCTAAATGAGGGAATGGGAAGTGTTTTCCTTGGGAAAGGATGATTATAGAACAATGTGTATATGTCAGCATTCTACCTGACCTGTTTAAATATTCAGGAAATAAAAATGTATCAGTGGGTAAGGCAAATAGATTCTATAGCAACAACAACAGTTTGGTGAAGGCAGATTTTTCATGAAAGTTGATGCAACACATCAGTGGGAGATAATACCCATGGAAGGCCAAACGCTGCTAGAATATCTCATAAAGGAAAAACAAAACAAAACAAAACTAAACTAAAAAAAAAAAAGGGGAAAAAAAAAAAAAAAGCAAAACCAAAAAAACACCACCATCTTTTTAGCATCTTCTTTTATTGAGGCTTTTATTACTGCAATTACTTTTTCATAAAGAACTTGTCTAATTGTTTCCATTTCATTACTGAAAAGCAAATGGGATTGAAAAAAGATACCTCAGCATCTTTACCAAAACTCCCCAGACAAGGTGGTGATAATCTATTTACAAGTGCAAACTAAAATATTGTTGGTGTAAGCTTATAGTCTTATAAAAACAGCTGTAAACAAACTACCACATCAGGGTTACATCAGATAGGTGTTGCATTAAAAAGAGCCTTTAAAATCTGTTGCAAATTAAATCATGTTCTCTAAGTGATAATAAAGTTAGGCCTTAGTTGGTCATTGTTGCTTTTTAAAGAGATAACTTCATTGTGTTTATGCCTATGGATTTTTTGGGTTCTTAGCTTTCTGCAGATTTTAGAAGTAGCTGTAGTTAGCTCACCTTTTAGCACAGTAGTTTTTACACATTTATCCAACCCTATTAACCCATTCCATATCTAACTTTCTAAATTCCTTAGCTTGTTTAGACTTCTCTCAAGATAGGCCTCCTTTCTGTACAAGAACATTTGCACCCTGGCTTGGACAACAAGATACACCTTCAAAACCCAGAACTTTGGAGGAGCTCCAAGGACTGGATGTGCTGGGATGAAGAGAAAGATGAGGAAGAGGGAGTCTTAGAGCCCCCTTCCTCAATTTCCCAAAGGAGCACGCCAGGGGCAGAACTGGGAGGAACTGGGGGGCAGATCTGGGATTGGTTGGAATAACACCTTAAATTGTGAAACCCCCTGGACACGTGTGTGCACGTCTCTGTACCGCCGTGGTTGAAGGCCTTCTATTAAAACTGCTCTCTTGTCCTATCTCTACTAATAATTTTTTGGTTCCTGATCAAAGGCAACAGTGTCATGAAATCATAACATACATGACTATATGAATAATTTAATCTCAATTAATTGAAAACATCCAGTTTTACATGGCACATTTATTCTAACTCTAATATGCTCATATATATATATATATATATATATATATATATATTTTCAACCACCACAGTTGGTCACCAGGGTTCTAATTTGGCCTTTATCTAGACTTTATCTAGCTTTCATTTTCTTATTTTGAAGTTTACTACTTAATATTCCAAATGCTGGTGCACAGAGGATCAAAAAATACAGCCCACAGGTTACCTGTGAGAAGCATTTGTATGCAGACATGCAAACGTAGCTTTTCTGTCCATCCTTCCAAAGCCATGATTTTCCTATGCACCTCCATATTACATCCTAGCAATTAAACAGTCTTTAATGAACAAAGCCTTGAGGCCCACTCCATTAGCACCTGAATGACAACACATTCAAGCAGCAAAATCCTGTCTTTGCACCTGGTAGATAATGCGTTATTTTTCAGGCACGCACTCTCTTTGACTCAAACAAAACAGAGGGAAGTCTTTTTGTGTGCAGAGAGTATTCAAAGCCAGGTGCATTGACAGTAACACATTATTTTCATCCCCAGAGCCCAAACACAACCTCATGCCCTTAGCTCATATTCTACCACTGTACACCAGCTACCTCCTCACAGAAGCCATTTTTTTCCTGCAGCCCAACTCAACAGCAAAATACAGAACAAAAGTGAAGTACTAGTATCCCCCTGCAGGCTTTCCAGCTAGAAGGAGCATCTATATCAAAGGATAATACACCTTACATTATTATTCCTAAAATATGATGACTGCATATTTTGCAGTTTTGACTTGTGGATGTTGGTGTCTTCACCTTAGTGACTCAAGATGCTCCTGCCACAATATATTCACCCATATATGTTCCTTGATTGTTGTTGCTAGACAGGAAAGTAAAATAGCCCCAAACCTACTGCAGCATAGTCATGTACCCCGATACTCATTTTCGGTTACCTTACTATGCTTGACTGTAAATGCCTCAGCTCAGGAACTGCTTCATATTTACTTCAATTCATCCTGCCATTTGTAGCAGCAAAATCTGCTACAGAACAAACAATAGAAAGCACCAGCTGCCTTAGACAGGAAACTTTAATCCATTTGGGTTTTTTCAACATTTCATTAATATCTCACTAAATTGATATAAATTCTCCCTTACTGCTGTAAACAACAGTGAAGATGTATAATAGATGAACAGATGCTGAATTCTATAAATGTGCAGTCTGAAATAACAAGAAATTCAGCAGAGTGGCAAGTTACAGTGCACAGAGCTGCTATGCACAGTAATCTGATTGTTCCAGATGTATTTGTTTTGAAAACTACGCAATTTGCAAGCACAAAAACAAGATCTGTGAGCAAAATCAGAGTAACCTGGTCTAGTATATATAAGTAGATATAAGGTATCCCTCCCACACAAGAGGGGAAGGAACTCTAAGGTTCCTTCCTATCCAAGCCATCCTACAATTTTATGAAAATGAAGACCCCATTATGAAACACATTTACACACTAAAAAGATTCCGGGGTCATAGTAAATGAGCTAATTAACTGTAAACACTCAACACAGTGCTATAGATAAGAAAATGATTGTGATCCCTAGATGCTTAAGCCAGCAAATACTAAGATTACTGAAGAGCTGGTATTTATCTCTGTAAAGAGCATTAGTGAGATCATTACTGGAATAGTATGTCATGCTGTGCAGTGCAGAACTTAATAATTACTGAATAAAAAGAAGGAATTCAAAAATGTTTTCAAAATAACTTATGAAAAATCCATCTGTGACAGTGTGATCTCTAATTGGTTTATTAATTAGAAGGCTGAGATATGACTTGATCCGCATCTGCAAATACATGTAAGTAAAAGATTCGTGGCTCATGGCTCTGTATGATAACGATTTAAAAAAATGTATAATGAGATCCAGTAACCAGAAAACAATGAAAGATAAAGTTCAGGCTCAGGTTTACATTTCAACTGTTAGCCTAAGGAGTCACCGAGAATATACTAGGACAGAGGTGCATTCAAGCATTTTTATCTTTTTTAGCCATAACTTTTTTTCACCATATGCCATACCTTATGCAGAAATTATGTGTGTCTTAGGGACTGTCAGTAAATGAACACAATAGTCCCCTTTGATTTTAAAATTCACAAAGATCTGAGTATTTCTAAAATTACATGATCAAAACTAATTTTTTTGAAAAGCAAGGGAGTCCCCAGGAAAAATAATTTCCTATGCATTTCTCAAAATTCATCCAGAACAGTATCTGATAGTATTTCAAAGCTCTACACAGTCTATTCAGAACCTGCCTGTCATATTCAATATTCAAACATAAGTTCCTAAAGGTGTCTAAGAGGAAGAGGAACTGAGCATCATTATTCACTGAAGACCAACATAGACAACAGCAAGACCTGGAGCAGGCAGAGGAAGTTCCAGCAGAGTGTTTCTAGTTACACTCTTGCTTATAATGCTCTAAACAAAGTGTCTGCTTTGACCATCCAGGACCAAAATCTTCCACTACTATTCATAGTTTGATTTTCAAAGCTTTGCACTTCTTTTAAGTTTTCCTTGTGTAGGGTATGGCCACTTTGCTGCCTTCTTTCAAATTGCTCCTGCATGTCTGGGATGCTTGAAAAAGCTTGAGAACATTTAGTCCTCTAATGCTCTGTAAAATTTTCCTTTTTCATTGAGCAGTTTTGTCTTAATACTCTCCACTTACGATACCCTCATTTTACCTGTATGGTTAAACCAAATATCTCTGGGGAAAAGGACTGTCTTTTTGAAATACAGGCCTGGGAAAACACAGTCCTAGAACAATGTTCACTGGCAATAAGTAAGAATTTAATACAGATAATTGACAAAAGCCGTGTAGTTTACAATAATTTAATATCTTCAAAACACTGAATTGTGGGTAGAAATTACATTTCACTAGTTTATGTCCATTGCTACTGCCCCCACTCTTTTCACCTACAGTGCAGGATTGAAAAATCTCACTTCAGTTCTTGAAAGTGAGTTCAGCTAATGGCATCTAAAACATCAGATTACTTCAGAAATTACTTTTTCTCATATTTAATTATCATAAAATACTTTCAAATACTGATGTTTCCAGCAAGTCAAGGAGTCTTTTCCTACAAGGAATATTATACATTAAATATCACATTTAACAACTCAAAGCAAATTGACATAATTTCTACCATTATTCTTCACTTTTTGTCCTGTGTAGCACTGTATAGATTTTGCATAGCTATGTTACTACCCATATACCACGTCTGGCCCTGACTGGATATCTTCCTTTTACCCTCTCGTTCAATTCCTCATTTTCTTTTGTCTTTTGACCATTCTCCCACTCACATAAGGAACTTAATTACAAATGCTAAAACAAATATCAACACACCAGTGCTTTGTTTTAACATTTGATTTCACCAGACTTGATATTGACAAGCAGTCTTTTAAAACTACAGTCTACATAGGAGAGGTGCATTAATTAAGACAAACATGGTTAAAAAAGTGATTCAACATCAGTCTTGTTTTGCAAAAATAGAGGGGATGTTAGACATAAGCTGTTCTGTGAAAAGAGAAAAAAAAAGGAATAAACATACAAAATAAAATACACATTTCTGCTACTTAGCACAGTCTAGATGAAAACACTTTCATACATAATTCATTAAATCTCCAGTATTAAACAGGTTAAAGCACTTTTATTAAATGGGTTTCAGTGCTACAAATCCTTCAGAATAATAGTTAGAAATGGAATAATCTTGCATTACTTGTAACTATGGTGCAGATATGTTTTTTGGTTAATGCAGTTAGAAAGGAACTGCAAATGTACTTTATTAAATTTCCAATTATTGCCATAGATGGATGTGCTGTGAAAGTTTGTTTTGCCCATACCATCCTAAGGACACTGCAAATTAGAATGAATGAACCAACAGCGTTCTTTTCATGCTGCATCTCCATATTTTCCTTCCTGTTAATTCTGAAATCAAGCATGTCCTAGGACATCTGCTGTACTATCTATTCTTACTATTGAGAAACTCATTTCCCATACAAGCTTGTAAGTCTTTGATTCTGTCCAAGCAAATTATTTTTAATTTTATTGACAATTAGAAATCAGGTGGAAAAATTATAGTTTTGAATCAGATATGTAAATTTTTGTTTTCTTTTCCAATGCAAAAAATAGTGGTTTTTTTATTATTTCAGGATGAATTATCCTCCCGTGGGAGGTCTCCTCCCATTTTTTTGAACACCTAAATATTAAAAATTAATAGGATAGACTGAGAAGAAATTCACAGAATTGAGTGGGAATTGTGGCATCTTCTTTTTTTTCCAAGCAGCTTAAAAGTAGGGCCTTTCAGCCAGCTCTGAGACTCATGTTCAACCACATACCTGCTCTTTTTGATCAGATTTGAACATTTATAGCCCAGGAGAACAACTTTGCCAACAGGTTTCAGTATATTTTTCACTAAATTTTTCTCAATTCCTCTTCTTGACACCAATACGTTTTACAGGAAAGAATGAAATATATTGCATTAGAAAGGGAGTAGGAATTATTTTGTAGCCAATAGAAAAAAAGCTCCAGGGTTTGGTTTGCTTTTTTTTTTCTTTTTTTCAAGTGGAATCACAGGAGAGACCACAAGAGATGGCATGCTTGCAATTTGCCTATGGAAAATTTGGTCAAAAAATAGGCTGCAGAAGAATAAAAAATGCTGCAAAGCACTGCTTGTTTCTCATTTATCTGAAGTCTTTCTTCTTTTAAACAAACGGAAAAATCCAATTAAAAACTCACAAATATTTTCGCATTAAAATAATTTTTAATATCTTAAATAAATAAAATAATCTTAAATTATTTATATCATGGACCAAAAGACCACTCAGATATTTCTGAAAAAGTGTTGTTATTTTGACAGTTGGAGCAAAACACTTTCAAAGCTGCATTTTAAGAAACATCTGTTTCACTGTCTTCAAATAGCAAGTTGCCTCAGTACAGGCTCAGATATCTGAAAATATTACTGGTTTTTAGTTAAATTTTGCACTTGAAGAAACTTCTGAAGGTTTGCAGATGTCTGTCATATTCTGCTATAATTTTTCCACTTCTTGCTTGTTTTTCCTAGTAGACCAATATCAAACAAAACAAAAACAAACCAGAAAAATTCCCACATCTTGATCAATACATCACACTAGCAAAAGATTGCAGTGCAGCTCTAGATTAATTGTATAACCAACAGATGCTACCAAAAATAATAACTTCTATTTTTCTGTTGAAGTGTTGAAAGAGCTGCTATATCGATGAGCATGAATTAGCAGACAATATTTTAACTACCAAAGTCAGCCCTAATTCAATCATACGATAAACTTCAGATGTCAAAGTATTTTCAACTGTAAAAGGGGGCCTGTGAAGGTGAAATAACCCAAGGTAGTGAAATCCCTGAAATAGCTCCAAGCCCCCCTGTATGGCAAAATGGCACAAGGCAGACATGGTCACAGGGTTTCAGCTGGTGGTCCCAAAGGAGTACAGGTTTATCCCAGTGATACTTGGTCAAATCAATTAACTGTGTTTCATAAGCAAATAAACGATGCTTAGCTCACTTCTGCTGCATTGCCTCCAGCTCCGGGTTGGTGGGAAGGAGGCAGGTGAGTACTAGTTCAGGGCTGTCTCTACTGGGCTCCTCTACATGACATGAGCACACTCTAAAGAGCTGAGGGACACAACTTCCAGCAACCTTAAATGAGTTGCCATCGCCCACCCTTGTTTTTTAGGTGGGTGTGACTTGGAAGTAAGTATTTTTGCATTAGTACCATGTTAGGTGGAACATGTGAGATATATACACACTTTTTAATAAAAAATGCTTCCCAAAGATCTGAAGAAAGTATTAGAGGAGGAAAACGTATGCTGTACCTGTTGAAATTATTTTAGAGATTCATTCAAGAGTGCCCAAAAAGCACAACAACTCACCAAGACCACAGCAAGACAGTCAGCTGTCAAGCCCACAGCATTTCCTAAGAAACAGCCAGACTGTGGCAGCTGCCAGCTGATCAGATGTTGTAGCTGTTGAGATACTATTTTCCGTACAGAATCATAGAATCATATATTTATATAAAACTACACTACTATCTAAAACACACTTTTTGTTCACAAAAATAGAGCATACAGTAGAAAACTGTTGTGTAGAAAAAATTTAGAGGCAAAATTATATATTCGATGTTTAAATGACAAAATTACATTTCATATTTCAAGAATGTACAGGGATCTGAATTATAGTTCACTATCTCTGCCTCAAATATTTCAAGGGATACAGCATATGAATAAACTCAAACCTTCAAAAAGCAAACCCCTTTGTTCTACAGAAAGGCCTTGTACACTATCCACACAGATGTGCCTGTTTTCAGGCACTGGTCATGGAAGCCCATGCAAGTGGATCAGATTATAAATTCAAAAGGGAACACTGACAAGATCAGCTCTTGGGCTCGAAGCAGCATAATGAGATGTCCTGAGAATGGGTGCTTGAAGGCCAAAAGTCAGGAGTCCTGTGATAAAAGCAGGTTCTACCCATCTCCCAAGCCAAAGTCCAAAATATTACTTGCTCTCTCTAAGCCACCACCACTGATTGAAGGAAAGGGCATGAATGAAAGGTGACAATTCATGTTCTAAGAATGCTGTTCTAAAATCAGATCCCTGGACCCAGAACTGGCTCCTGGCCAATGAGCTGCATGAACTTTTATAAAGGCTAAAAATGGCATGTTTGCACACTGCTAACTGTATACAGTAAACTAGCCTCTTTACACCAGCTGTTGATGCTTGAAGTAATTGAAGCACTTCACTGGGCATTTATTTCTGAGCTTCCAGGAGATGTACTAAGGAAATGAAGACAGAAATACTGTAAAACACTAATCGTGTCTCTCAAGGCTGTGAAATTCAAATGGCCACATTTTTTGATGCTGATTTTGTTTTATAGGCTGTGATCAGGTACCAAGTAAAACCAGTCTTGAAAAAAGCATTACATGACAGCTTGACTGAAACATTAGATGTGAACACCTCTTTTCCAAAGCTTTTATTAAAAATCTCAGTGTTCAAAGGCAACAAATTAAAAGTGTTCCTCAAACTTTATTAAAGACAATTCAGCAGATGTGGACTTAGCCTCCCAAGCACTTGAGTGTGTAGTGAAGGACAGGATAAAAACTCACTCAGCATAGTGATCTAAAGAGGTGAAGAATATGAAAGAAAAAATCTATTTAATTGAAACAAAAGATTTTTGAAACAAAAAATTGAAATAGTTGAAACAAAAAATTTCCTTGATAGTACTGGCTTAATTCGTCCCTAAGCAAGCTCTGTCATGGCCCACTACTAAGCCACTTCCTTCCCAAACTTCAGCTCTGTCTGTAACTCTGGCCTTCTCATCTCCAGTGCCTTTTGGAATGGCTCGAACTCTCAGCTTATTGTTTCATCATTGTTTATGATATTTTCAGCTCTTCGAGATCTTCATGTCTACAGAATTTAAAAAAACATTTCTGAATTCAAGAAGATTTTCCCTTTTTCAAGGTTGAATGCAACCCAATCTCCTTATTTCTTCCCTTTCTACACACTGGGCATACCACCTTAAGGAAAGAGGGGAGGTTACATAAGGAAGAAGAAAGGAATATGAGATATTCTTACCTGTGTTGCTTGCAAGCCTCTGATGTACTTTTATAAAGGCAAATATGCTGTTTTGACTACCTGTATTGTCAGGGTCTGCTGTGGAAGAGAGCGAGTGTGGAGAAGACAGGAGGACTGCTTCTCACATCACATATATCTGGAAACATAGCAATGTATTGGAATGAGTGCAGAGAGAGAAACCAATAGCTGGAGCAAATTATACTCCTCACTGATGAAGAAGTCAAAAGACACCACATTAATCACAAGCAGGTTCCCATCTTCTTGAAGCAAACTGAATAAATACATGTTTCACACTACAACTAGACTGCAAAATTATAAATTAATGATACACAACAGAATCTATGTTAAAAGGGCATTATTAAAGTTTTCATTCAAATGCTGGATTTCAAATTGAGAAATGACAGAACCATCTGTACATACACCATCAATCACCTCTCATCTTTTCCAGAAATGTATAAACTACCACATTTTGTGGCATATTCATACCCTGAGTGCGGACTTACCAAACCTCACAGACCAACAGTAGACAGTGGGCTTGCATCCCATTCTCTCCCCCTGTAGGTCTATACACCCCAGCACAACCTGGGACCTTCCTCTTGTCCTGTGACTTCGCATCAGGTTCCCCTGAGTACACAGATCTGAATCAGACTGTGTGCTGCCCACAGATAAATCCCTGGGAGAGGAATTGTACCTGCTGAGTAATGTGCCACCTAGAGATTCACCATTGTGGTCCACTTCATGTCGTAGTGTCCGGATTTATTGGATTGAGTACACTGAGGGAGAAAGTAATTGAGGCATGCATCATTCCTTCAAATGCAGAACCTGTTTGATGTGATGTGCAGAATGGACTATGCTCAGCTACTGGGCTTGCCTATTTTCTGCACAGTCTTCAAACCTTCAATCACAGGCTATATGATTAACTCACAATTCTCCCTAAAGAAGTCGTCGATAGAATTTCTGAAGACTTCATGGGCTACCATCTCAAAACACATCTGTGAAAGAGGTCAGTGACGTTAACTTTGTACAGCTGAATCTGAAGCAGATGATAAAGCCATAGCTTTTCTCACACCTACAAAAAGTAAAAATTTTTTAACTACAGAAGTTAAAACATTCTCTACCAAGTATTCACCAGTTTCAGTTCTCACAGACATTGAAAAAGGACCCCATGAAACAAACAAACAAACAAAACCCCAACAAAAACCCCACACCTTGTCTCCAGACATCTGTGAAGGCTAGAGAACTTTAAAGATATAATCTCAGAACATTACAGAGTGGGCTAAAAAAAATATTTTTCTTCTGATGGTATAACAGTGTGTGAGGAGTAAAGGAGAGAAAATGGTAAAAGGAAGTGACCTAAAAAAAAATGTATTACTGGCTGAAATTTTCTGAAAAAATTCAAACACGTCAAGTGAAAACTTGAAAAGTTACACATCCATTGAGGTATCCTGCTCAGAGCAGTTTCCAATTACCACTTACTTTTAGGATGTGCTGGAAAAGGTTTTATATAACTATGCTTATGTATCTTTTAACTCCTTTGTTTCTGTGGAAATGAAATTACTTAATAGGAAAATTTTGTAACATTTTGCATATTATATTTACAGCTTAGATTATAAAATAAGAAACTCTAGGTCTTTCCATGTTTTACAAATACTGATCAGGGGGCGATTTGTGTGCAGTCATTCTTGATTTGGGATAGAAGGATGAATTCACACTTTCCTAAGTTTTCTTTCAAACCTATATTCTCTCATTAACATAACCCTTTTTACAAGTCCTACACCTACACACCCTCAGAACTACAATTATGGGCATTCACATCATCAGTAGCCTAAAAAATCCCTTTTACATCAGCAACATATAAAGAGAAGCAGTAACTGCTTATGTTAACTGCAGCTAAATTTATCAAACTGAGTATTTTGCCTCTAGCCATTTTAGTTACTACAAGCCACATAAAGATAGCACAGAAATTAAAAAATCTGAGGACTTTTGAGGCTACATTTCCATTGGCAAGACGCAGAGGCATCAACAGAAGAATATTTATAGGTGAAACAATTAGTTCTCAGGACTTACAACAGCAATAATAGAAAAGTACACATTTTGAGTGTTTTACCACGGACTAGCCCTACTCTGGTCCCAGGGACAGCCAGTTAGCAGTTGGACTAGAGTAGGTGAGTTCATGGAGTGTCTTCTGATTTAATTTGATCAGAAGAGAGTTAATTAATTTCTGGTCTTTCCAACCGAGACTCACTTCAAAAGAGCACTCCTGGCCCAAACCAGGACTTAATGTAGGCACACCTTGACAATGATATTTATGAAGCTATTGTACAAACCAAGATTGACCCTATTGAAGTTACTGTTGTAAAGGGAAGTAAGCAAGATCCAAATCTGGACCATGTAAGAATATCACTGAGCTTTAAAACTGAATTACTAATGTTTGCATAAAGGTTTATATTTGCCTGCAAGGGAAAGGGAGGAAAGCAGACAGCTTGAGGTCTCAGCAGGTGAATTAGTGATGGTGCTCATCAACAATTTAAAGAATTGCCAGGAACAGTTACATTGGCTGGATAAGGTAGGTAGCCTGTAAATTCATTACTATCTTAGCTGAACAGATAGACTTCAGGAAGAGAAAACATACTTTACTTTTTGTTGGGGTCATGCAGGGCTGGATGCAGAGAATCTGGTGGACTGTGTGACATGAGGAATTTACAAACTCTTACAGGGTAGCCAGAAGTTACCAATTTCTAGATTCCCAGAAGTCCCTATTATAACTGAATTCTAAAAATTTAAGAGGAAGCTGGGATGTAAACATATGTATTGTTCTAGTTACACTGCCTGCAGGCCAAGTAACTCTTGTCCAAATGAGGCATATAAATTAATTCCTCTGATGATCAAGGGAGATTCTCTGCTTTAGAATTTCATTTATCCAGTGAGGATAAAGGGACCTGTGTGTGCACGAGAGGGTTTGGGGAGTTGTTTGTTTGAATTAATGAGTGTAATTTCTGTATTGAATTTTCAAGCATACATGAAATTTTAAACAGACTGTTATTTCTATGCAGAACCTTATAGAAGTATATCCTTACAGACCTTAACAAAGAAATGGTTCCACTATACGGTTTCAGATATTTCTTCCTTCTGCTTTTTCA
>JAWWES010000115.1:83564288-83617012 GCA_035583135.1 Lophotriccus pileatus
TTATTGCTGTTTACAACTATCTACTGGAAGTATATAAAAAGGACAGACTCTTCTCAGAAGCTGATGATGAAGAATGAGAGCCAACAGGCAAAAGCTGCAGCAAGAGAAGGTCCAACAAGATATTAGGGAAAAAATTCACCACGAAGGTGGTTAAGTCCTAGAAGAGGTTGCTCACAGAGATTGTGGAATCTCCATCCTTGGAGAAATCCAAAACTTGATTGGTCCAGACTAGATCTGTTTTGATGGGAGGGCTGGATGAAATAACCTTCAGAGACTTCTAACAACACCCATCTTCCATGATTCTGTTCAAACATGTATCAGAGTTAAAGAGCACTAAAGAATTTCAAATATGATATGAGAGAACTCAATACTAAAGGTTGTAGATTTCCACATAATAACAATCACTGCATGTATATAAAGATAAGTAAAACCATAACAGACACTGCTCATTCATACTTTGGTGATCCCTGGGGGTCCCTTCCAAATCAGGATATTCCATGATTCTGTGATTAAACCTTTACTTGTACAGAGAAAGAAAATAGTTGTGTATTGCGCTAAGTAATTTATATTTACCACTGTAGCTGCAACTATATATTTTAAGGAGTGTATTCATTAAATTTGTACTGATTAATACATTTTAAGTAGGCTCTGTCAGACTCCAGTGAGAGACAGAAATTCCACTTATTTTTTAATACTGACTACATCAGCCATGAATTATGTTTACCATCTTACTGCTCAACCTAATTCCCTTAGGATTCCCCCTAAACGTTAGTTATGGAATCATACACAAACAGAACAGATGGGAGTAAAAATGCTTTATAGTGGCCAATATACCTGTATGGAATGTAAAATGTTGTAATGGGTTGTAATGTAAGATGGTATGACTTCTTTGATGCCAAAGAAACTGAACACTTTTACCACTGGGTAGAGCTACACATTTTAAAATTTTAGTCAGGAAAGGAGCACACCATTGCTGTCATGAATTCAACCTTTCTTAGCAGAAAAAACATTATTATTAATATGTTGAATTGCTTCCTTTGGACACAAACTGGATCAGCGCAGGTAAATTCAAACAATCTCTATGAATCCAAAAGTAAGATTCCTAGTCTAGTCTGATGTAAACAAACTCAAAACAGGCCTTAGATTTTGTACAAATAAATTATCATTCATGCTTCAGGAACTGCTGGAAAGATGATAAAGATGGTTCCTGAAAATCCACTTTATAAGAGAAAGATTACAGAGAGACTCACAGGCAAGAATTTGGCTTTGTTCCTCAGGAGAGAAATTTTCAAAAAGGTTTTTATAAGAGAAAAATAAATTGTTTGGAGAAACATTACATCAATGACTGAAAAGAAACAGAGAGGCCTATAAAATAAGAGATGACCCCAGAGTCCACTGACATTTCCAACACGGAGAAAATCTGTCTGGGATTCTTCTTTTTTTAATTGTTTTTGTAGCCAATAGGAGTTACATAAATCCTAGAAAAACATTAATCTTAATAATAGTCTTAATAATATCAGAATATCACGACATTTTTTATAACAATTCACACTAACTTGAAGAATCATGTCCTGATGAAACAGAACTGACCAGCTCGTTTTTATTCAGATCATCAACCTAGACTTGAAGTTGTCTTGCCTGGTATCTAAAAAAAAACCAAGGAAAACTACTCCCATGCAAAAAGAAGATCTATACCATTATGATTCAGTCAAGCATCTGCATGCACCTTTTGAAGAGAGAGGTGTAGTCAGCAACTACGCACAAGACAGTCTTCCAATTTTGAAATGTCTGTGGTACTTCTCTTATCATAAAAGCACACTGCTTTAACATGTTCATCCTCCCAATACTGCCCTGAGATAGGAAGTTTTATGGAAATGAGTTAGACTGATCGACAAAGCTCCAGATCATCAAAGGCTTTTAAGCCTCTAACTCTCCCTCACTGCAGACTTGGTGATCTGACCCAAGGACTCTGCTGAAGGTCACACAGTCATCTGCAGATGAAAACAGAATTCAATCCAGCCTTCTAAATTCCCAGAATACTAGTCTAATTACACTTCCTCAAATCCTTATACCTTAAGTAGATTGCTGAGATGATTTTCCTGTATAAGCAATACTCTGATATTTTTAATATAAATACATCCTATTACTTTAAAATTATGCACTGCTCAGTTGCAAAACTATGGACCAGAGCTGGTTGGTTTTAGGTTTGTTCAGTTGGTTTGAATGCTGCCTTGGTCAGGATTATTTCAGTGACAGCCTCGTTCAGCATTCCTATTCAGATAACAGTTTTCTTTTGATTACATAAGGCAATATTTGCATATAAGTGAGGTAATTTACCGAACACCTGCTTTGCCTGCACCAACCCCAGCCTCTCCTGCATATGCTTCTTGTGTGCTCAGACGGCCTGAGGACTATGTTTAGCTGCAGTCTCCGACTCAGTCATTAGATGTCCCTGCGCGCTCTGTAGGATTCTGCATGAGGTGTAATCCCTGGTAAACAACTCAGAGCTGAACTACATCAGTTCTGGGAAGTTGTATTTTATGCTGCTAACAGGTCTCCTCTTTAAGCAGGCCTATTGTTTATGATTGTGCAGATGTAATCCAGGTGTTTACATGTCCAGAAATATCAGTTAGCTAATCCCCGTTAAATAGCATTGTTCCCTTTATTCAGTAGGACAAAATGCAGTCAACTGTCCTTAAGTTAGCTCCTTAGTTTGTCCAGTTCAGATGAATAACTCTTCCAATGACAACTAAAGATCAAATTGACTTGCTCGTGTGCCACAAGCATATTTGTACCTTCCTTTCTCTCTCTACCTGAGTCTGTGCCTTTGTACAGCTCTGGCTTTTGCTCTCTACCCACCCTCCTTATGTAATATACAGTCTCCTCAATAATGAAGTAGATTCTGTGGGGCTGAAGACCTCCTGTTTTTTTCATAAGCAGATTCCATGGGGATAAAAGACTGTTGATTTTCTCATAACTTTCTCATTAGATTGGAATTCTGGACTCAGCAATTTTATAACCATTCCCCCTCACATTCACTACACATCAGTTAAGCCTTGAACGCATAAACAATAAATTGTAAAATACCACACACTGATTCTCTTGAGACCATAAATAACTTCAACGGGAGCACTGACTAAAAAACTAAAGTAGAAGAGGCTTGCTTGTATTATACCAAACGAATTGATGTTATCTGTTGTATCAACAGAAGGAATGCATTTCTGTAGTGCACTCAACATACCAGTGAATTTTCAGCATTGACTGCCAGTATTGAAGTACCCATTCTGCATTTGTGGACATGAAATAAGCCTCAAAAAACAGGGGAGAAACGTGCTCCTCTGCCTTATCACATGGCAAACTGAAGGAGTGCTGCACAATGTTTTCATAGTCACTAATGCTTCAGTATCTGGCATGGGATTTTCAAAAAGCCCTTTTATACTGTGAAGTGGAAATACATTCAGAAGCATCAGAATTCTCTGGTATTAAATGTTTTTCTCTGTAATGACATCTTTATAACTGTAACAAAAGCAAAAACTATAGCATTTTAATGGAAAGTTAATCTCTGCAATCTAATAAATGTGTGTATTCCTATTATTTCCCTTACATTGTCTTATATCTTGTGAACATGTGTAGAACTGTATCAGTTTCCCACCCTTAACAAGCATCTCAGCAAAAAGATTTTTAGTGAACCTTTTACTTGCTGCTCTTTTCACTATTTTTATATTCTGTATAAAATGACATAAGTAAGCTATATATTTTAAAAGAGGTTCTGAAAAAGTGTGTAACTGTCATGATACACTCCCATCCTAAATTTGCACCAACCTTTGTAAAGGTCAGATGTATTTAAATTCTTGTGTAAAAAATTTTATGCCTATGAAATTACAACCTACTTTTATAATCCAGTCACAATCCAGAACAAATATGAATCCAGAATCCAAAACAAATAGCTAGTTTGCCTTGGTATATTGTTTATACCATGTCTTTGCCACTTATTTATCATTCTAAGATTTCTACCTCTCTAAAACCTGGCTGACAAACTAAGGAATCTAATACATGTATTATGTTGAAGCAGAAAGCTATGAACATAAAAGAATATACCCAGGGCTTCAGTCATACAAACACATGCATATATGCTACACTTTGCTCACAGGTTGAATAGGTAGATTTTATGAAACTGATTATGTACTTTAAATCAATTAAATTAAAATTAACAATTTTGTACAAGTCAAGCCAAAAAGATGATGGAATCAAGTCCTTTGTACAGGAGCACACTTGGCAGACTTAGTTACAGGACCCTTCAGATTATAGCTCTCCATCTGTTGTGTGTTAATGGGAATTAGAATAAAGCTAATTTAAGAGCTGAAAGGCAATGCACTTTCACTAAAAAAGCACAAATCCAGTCCACTAAGACGGTTACAAAAAGAATCAGTAATGCAAATATAAGATACTTATCTGCTGTTGCTGGCTCAGTGCAATTTTCTGGAAGGAGAAGCTATCTTCCTGCTCAGGAGAAGCCCTGTCTACAGCCTCTGCAAGTGTTCAGAAGAACTGTCTGCATTCATATCGAAATTCTATAGAAAAATTATTAAATCCCATGTGGGACTTTTCAGTTACTCTTACAAAACACTTAAAATGACAACTATTCTACAGCACACAATTCTTCATGGAAAGTAATATAATTTAATGAATGCAATAAAATTAAGCATGTAGCATAATACATAACAATTTAAATTTATGTGCCATTAACTGCTTTTCTGCAGAAAAGCAAAATATAATTAGAAAACATTTCTCTTCTATTGTGAATAAAGACCCAATTTTGAAGTAATGATGATGCATTACAGAAAACATTCTGTACCCTTTTGTAGGCTCTGTAATATTGAATAAGGATCTCTGTATCTTTGCTTTACGCTTCCGAGCCATCCTCAGGTTGGTAGCCAACATTTTGTCTTACATACGAGTGTTAGTTCTGCTAGGTAAATCACTTATACCTCTAGGTCTAGGTCTATGCAATCAGCATTCTTCCTCACAGTTAATTAATTTTTATCCACTCTGTTCCCCTGAGAGATGCAGCACATGTAGCTTCAATACGGCTTCTACAAATTCAGTAGTGAGATGTTTATAATCACCAGGTTTGCTTGTTTATTTGTTTTCCTGTGAAATTTGCTGGGTAAGCAGTGTTTCCAAGGTGCAACAGAAAATCAATGTCAAAAGTCTTGCTGGAAGAATTCTAATGTATTTGAATTTTTTTATCATGTTACTTAATATGTGTTACCTTTGTTTATGTGATAAGACTTTGTTACTGCATTAGAAAAATGAATACCAATAAGAGGCTATTACATAAGATGAAATTCAATCAGACTGTCAAACTGTAGCAGAACAGTTTCCAGATTCAAAAAATTACACTATGAAGGAACATGTGGTACACTAGCTCCCTTCATAGCTGAGGTAGGAATATTGACAGTGGTCCTTTTAATGGATTTGTAAAATATTTGTAAGATTGGAATTCAGTCTATGCCTCCCATCCTCTTGCCTGGTTTAGCAAATTCCTAAGATATTTTATGTAAAAATTAACTCTGTTTCCCAAGTGCTTATACATAGCACCATATTCCACTGCTTTCCATCATTGCTATTTTTCTCACTGTTGATATTAAGTGTTTGCTACTACTGGACTTCCTCTTTCTTTGCTCTCTACTTCTTCCTTATGATTCATCTTATTTCGTCACAATATCTGCATTCCATCCTATTTTTATTTTGTAGGATTGTTGGGGTTTTTTACACTTACTTTTATAATGTGCTTCTGGATGAAACCCTGGTCACCATGAGGAATTTTTGCTAATTGCAGTGGGATTTTTTTTCTAATCATTTCCATAACACCAAGAACTCAGTCTTTTAATCTATGTAGATTAACTTCTTTTTTCTGACCTTTACGTGTTCCAAGTTTTTTGGAGATTTTACCAACAGACAAATTATATTTTATAGTACAGAGTTTAAAAAAACATGTGATATGTCTCAAAAGTGGCCACTGATGTCTTTATGTACTAACACGGTGTTAGACTTCCTGTGAAAGTGAGCATCTCACCCTTAAATCCATTATCTGGCATAAACTGTGCCCCACTTCTGTGTTGCAGGAGTAGATGTGACAGATGTCTGACTCCAAATCCAGAGAGCACTAATCCTGAAACTACAGTCCTGAAAACACCAATGTGGGAAACTGCCCCTCATATCACTTAGAATTTTTATTGCACTCTACCCTGTATATTTGATCTGAAACTCAGATCAACCAGAGATATCTCACAAGCTCATCCATGAAAGCCCTTAGCACACACCAAAAAAAAAATTGCTTCTTACTAAGTGGTGTTCTGTTTTAAAATCAGCTGTTTAGATTGAATTAATACGATGACATAACAATTCAAGTTCAGGATTTTCAGCTTAGTGCTACTCCTTTGCATTGTTCCCAAAATAGTTAGTTCTTTCCAGCCAAGAACAGAGAGCCAGCTTCAACACTAAGACACGTAGACATATTTGCCTTGTATGAAAATGAGAATATGGAAAGCAAAATGGGAATAAATAGAAATTTGACAGTATCTTCAATGTCAACATAGGACAGAATATTGCTTTCACCTTATTTTTTTAGTCTAGATAATCAGATGCTTATCATTTTCCTAGGGTAAAGCAAACAACCTATATCAACAGAATCACTGAATCTGCTGAGTTGGAAGGGACCCACAAGGATCATCAAGCCCAACCCTTATCCTTGTACAGAACCATCCCCAAGAGTCACACCATGTGCCCGAGAGTATTGCCCAAATGCTTCTTGAACTCTGTCAGGCTTGGTGCTGTGACCACTTCTCTGAGGAGCCTGTTGCAGTACCAACCACCCTCTGGGTGAAGAATCTCTTTCTAACATGCAACCTAAACCTCTCCTGACAAAACTTCAGGCATTCCCTCAGGTCCTGTCACTGGTCCTACAAAGCAGAGCCAGTTGACTGATGAACACCTCAAACATATTTGAGCAAATGTCCCTCATGGACAACCCATAAATTATTTTCAGAGAAAACTTAGGTCCCAAGAAAACAGAAGCATCTTTACATATGATGAGCACACCCATTTGGAGACTACAGGGCAAGATAAAACAGCTGCTAAAACCCTTCATAGGCTCCCTGTGAGAGATGCTAACCTGATATTCCTTGCTGCAACAAATAAGGATGACCACGCTGGTTTTTAAATGAGACAATTAAGTTACTTATGAAAAAATATAATATGGAGCTTTTTGCACTGCCTGGCTGCTCAGTTTTTTCCTCATCTCTCTTTCATGGGCAATGCTCTGTGTGCTGCTACAGCTCCCACACTAGTTGCACATAAACACAGATGAACTTTTGGAACTGCTACACGAGTGAGAGAAGTTCTCAAAAATGTGCGAACTGAAACCAGAGGCATCTGTGGTAAACAGAAGAAACACAGGGCAGTGACATCCCTCCAAAGATGCTTCTTTTTCTATCATCCCAAGCTATTCAAGATGTTTGAGGGGTGTAAATTGTAGCTGTCACCCAGTGCAACATGACCCTGAGTCCTCACGTGTGAAGATAGGTCAGAGAGCTGTTTGTTTCAAAGGGCTAGTCTATAAAACTCTGGAAAATTTTCATGGAATCTAGCATCCAGGAAAGCATCTGAGATCCCAAAAAGCTTCCAGCCTGATGACAAGGTGATCAGTTTCACCAGCAAAACCTGTTTGCAGAAGCAGGAACCCAACCAGATCTCAAACAGGCAGCAGAAATAGCTGCCACTAGCACCCTCAAGGCATGGCAACAGCAGCCTCTGGTAACCTTCAAAACACAGTGTGATAGTAGCATTTATTTGTTGCCACAGTGCTTATGAATGTGGAGCTTGTATAATACAGACACAGCATCCCTATTCCACAACAACTTCTTATCTATATAGACAAGTAAATAAAAGCTGGAGAGAGGATTAAGCATACAAACAGAGCAAGACGAGTAACAGCCTGCAAATTTCATGTCAGTTCAGCTACTTTTATTTACTTCTCCTTTGGGCAGAGTTTAATTAGTAAGGGATTAGTTGACAAAAAGACAGAGGATGTGGGATATTAAAGATAGGCATGAAAGAGACAATGCAATGGCTAGAGGGAGGGAGAAAGGCACACAGAAAGCAGCCGGAGTGAGGCCGAGCTCAGAGCCTGTAAGAAAGGAAGCTCAGGGGGTTGCAGAAGGTGGCTGCATGGCACAGGGCAGCAGTGTTCATAACTGGAGCTGTAAAAAGCAGGCTGATGCCTGTGGTGTTAACTGTACAGGGAGAGAGGCACTATCGTGTCTCGCCTCTAACAAGTTCACAGCACAGAGGCAGCCCTGAATTGGTAATAAGGATACACAGCCAGCCCACAAAGAGTATCACATAGATACTGTACAGCAAAGCTGCAGATTTTAACTACTTCTGTGCCAGAATCAGCCTTGAGCTGGCACCTAAAAATCACATTTGTCTGACAAAAAAGCTGATGAATCCCAGAGGGTGACCATTCCCTGTCGTTTCAGATCAGAATGCTGAGAAGCCCCAGGAACAACCAGTTCACTGCTCAGTCATCTCAAGGCTAAGGTGGGAGGAATCCATAACATATCCTCCTCCAAGGGCATTAAGCAGAGCACCATTGAGCATCAGTTCAGCTGATGACAGGGCCTGGTTTCTGGAGCCTCCTTGGGCTCCAGGAAGGGCCCTCAATGCGGCATGAGAAAGCTGAGGCTGCTGTGGGAAACTGAAGTTAGCAATCAAGAATAAGAAATTGAAATTAAAAAGACGTCTGAAAAGACATTAAAACTCTCATGTTAACACAATCCAGTGGGAGGTAGAAAGAAGGTTCATTGCTGTTGCTTATTTTTTTCTAGTGAAAGATAAGCTATTCAGTCTTTCTAAATTTTAATTGTATGGCACATTTTGAAGACAGAAGCTACTTGTGTATTGCTGTAACCATCAGTGAAAGGCAGAGGGAAAGAAGGAGGAACTGCCAGTGGATGGTGGTATTGTATAAGATAAGTAGCTTCCCACTTCTTACCTTGCAGTTATTAACCAGGGGTAGCTAATAAACACAACAGTCCTTCACTACACTCTTAGCTTTCAAAATACCATCTCACAGTGGGCTGGGAAAGCAATTGAGGCTGAGAAATGGAGAGGACGAAAATACTGCAGAAATAAGCAGAATGAAATTAGGAGATGGGATTAAATAGGAAGGTCAGAAAGCAGAGAAAGCAGAAATGGAGAGGATGAAAACATGGGGGGAAAAGAGACCAGATGAGAGGACAGATGGTCACCAGGGCAAAGAATTAAAAAATGGTGCTTAGGCAAATAATTTGTTGGAGAATGTGATTTTTAAAAATGAATACAAAAGATCAATAACAGATCGAATATTTAGGGTTCATTCTGGACTGAAAGGATAGGAATAACAGCATTTGCGTACAGCACATTTTCTGACCCAGCTTCTCCTTTCCTGCCAACCGTATGCACCATCAGTGCTATGCATGTTACAGAGGGTAACTGTACTCTACCTGAAGGATTCAGGTTTTAAACGGAAAGTAACTTAACCACAACTGATCCTGTTTATACTGTGAAAGCATTTTTGAACTCCCATGCTATTACTTTGAGCATTTCTGTGTATTCTTTTCTGGGGAAGGGTCATCTCTAATTGAGCATTTACAGAATGTTGTTTGAATTGTTGAAGCCTAGTTTAGGAATCATATAAAGAATGCTGATGAAAACCAATAAAAATCTGAACAGGTTATTAACACCATTTCTAACAAAACATGAAAAGGAACTCACAGAATTCTGTTCTAGAAACTAACAAATTCTATAATTTTTCCTTATTATTCAGTTTAAAGTTTTGTATCTTTGAAATGTAATTTCAGCTGGTGTGCGTGTGTTATTCTCTGAAATTTTTATGTGTGAATATATTTGCCGCATCAAAGAATCCCTTTGAAAATACTGTTTGGAGCTGAACGTGGCTTATAGAGGCCCTGCAGTAGCCTGAATTGCTGCTCAATGTGAGAGTATCATAGAACTGCTGAAGTAGGAAGAGGCCTGTATTGACCACCTCGTCTAATCCATAGTAAGACCAGGGCCAACGAGGGCAACACTGGGTTGCTCAGGACAGTGTTCAGCTGGGGTTTGAGTATTTCCAAGAACGGAGACTTTACAACCTCTCTGGAGACCACTGTCCCAGTGTTCAATCAGCCTGATGTTAAAAACGTCTGTTCAAATGGAATTTCTTGTATTTCAGTTTGTGCTTGTTGCCTCCTATCCTTTAATTGGGAAACATGGAGAAGCCTGGTTCTGCCTCTTTACTCCCTCTCATCAGGTATTTTTCAATTCTGTTAAGACTCCCCCTTGAATCTTCTGTTCCGAAAGCTAAACAATCCCAGCTCTGTTCAGCGTGCAGAGCAATACATATATAATATATTTGGCCTTGCAGAATAGTACACTGCTGAAACTGCAAACACTTCCAGAAATACAAATCTGCAAGAAGGAAAAAAAAAAAAGGGAAGCAAGAGGCAACTGGTATCTTCACAGAAAAGCAAGGTCACAGCCTTGCTAAATAACATATGACAATTACTCAAGCTTCTTCATGAAAGTGATAAGGCAATTTTTAAATGTGAGAACAAATTTACAATTACTACTTTTGGAAACAATAAAAATATACCCATCTTCACAGAAAATAGTCAAAAACTAATCAAAATTTTCCTGTTTGGAATGAACACCAACTAAGAAGTCATCTGATGGATATTTCCTTTAAAGCTTATCAATACCAAAATATCAAAATGAGAAAGGCCAACTGAGTAATAAAAAAAAGAACTATAGTATGGTTTTAAGAAATTCAAGAAAATGTTTCCATACCTTTAGTCTGCACCAGCTACATTTCCAAAAGTGCAGCCATGAGATGCAGACAAAGTCAATTGGCCCAGAGCCCTTCAGAAAGAATGGAAAATAATAAGACTTCATTTAACAGCGATAGATAAGGTGACTAGTGATACAAGGAACAAAGCATGATCTGAGTAGTGGCAATGTCACACTGGTAATGTTACACTGAATAAACCATGAGGGAGTTTATTGGTGGTAACAACATCATCAAAATTAATTGTGTGAGATTCCATGGAGGGATCCAGTAGCAACACTACTGGGAAAACCAGCTTCTGCACATGCACAGAATCTACTGTGTAAATAATGATAAGTATGATACTGTTGGCTGGATAGAAAAGAGACAGGAATCTATCAGAAGCATAAAACAAGCTTGTTAGAAGAGAGGTCAATACCTGTACAGCTGACAGACAACTTACTTCTCAAAGAATCTTTGACAGAAGAGGCTTCTCACAGCATTTCTCTGAATTCAAAGAGAGTAGGTTTATTACCAATAATAAATTAAAAAGAAAAACAATACTATAAATAAAAGTAGTGTTTAAATTACTTAATTTTCCAAGCCTTGCCAGGCTTAGTTAAATGCAGCCTCTACTTTTAAACTTTTACTTAGTTAATGCAGCATGCTACTTTTTCCAATTTTTCTACATTTTGTAACAAAAATATTGGAATTAAATTTGGACATTTATTCTTTCTGAACTCTGTGTTAGGACAGCTATTAATTTTGCTACTGACAGTCCTCATCACACATACACATCAGGATGTTTCAGATCAGGTCCATAAGAGTCCTGCTGATCGTCACCTGTCCCTTGCTGAGAACAAAGGCAACACCCATCCCTCCTGAAAAACAAGAGTAAGAAATAGTTAATTATAAAAAATATACACTTTCCACCGTAGCAACAAATTTCCATACAGTTGCACGTATTTTTAAGGTAGGTTTTTAATTTATCTCCTTTCAACCACAGCTTCAGTGGCACACTAGCCTGGTGCACATACCACCAGATCTTTTCTTTAGCCAAAACTCTTCCCTACCAGATGAGTCCTGTGCACAGGAAATACGGGCATTTCATACTTCACTCTCACATGGTAAATGTAGAAAGTAAAACACTGATGAACAAATGCAGCCACTGCAGATGGCAGGGAATAACTACAAAGCGTGAAAGAAAAAAGTGAACAGTGCTACGCTAAGAAAGAGAGAGTAACTTTTATCTCACATTCAAAGAGGGGAAAACTAAACTAGTGTAAAGATACAAACACGCGTCATACTTTAGATATCTCCCTTCTTGCCTTCTCTCTCACTGATAAACATCTCACACTACCATCAAAAACCTGAACTATGTTTTCTGTTTCTGATTGTGCAACATGTATTGTAAAAGACCCCACCTCTGCAGGCTTGCTTTGTGTACAGAGACATACTTGATAGCTTCAATTTTTTTTTTATAGCTGTTAACTAGAGTGTTCGACTTAATCTGCTGCACTGCTGAGAATGGTTTTGTGAATAGTTAATCCATCAGTTAACTCAGTTACCTAAATCTAAAAAGACCCTTTCCCAACATCGAGGGAAAACCAACTTGTTAAGCATAGGAAGAAACATGTTTCAGCTCATTATGGTTTCCCAGGACATACACTTAAGCAGCTCCAGGAATAACAGAAAGTTGTGTGTTGGTATGCAAGCAAGTGCACAATAATCTCTTTGAGCAGATGTCCTGAAGTCTTTATCTCCAGTGACTGGAAGTTAGTGGTCAGCTTCCCGCTTTACTGCCCACTAGGAAAAAAAAAATCATTTTAATCCCATTTAGATGTTTACAGTTACCAAAGAAAGATCATAGCAATAGCAACATGAGCATAATTTGTTTGTCAATAATCATCCTGATGCAGCAGTCGGGCCTGGGTATTTTTCTCATAATTATGACGAATTACTCAGTTAATACCATGTATTTTTCATATTGATTGGTAACTCCTCATGTAAATGTATGCACAAAATAGTTTTTCCTGTTCTAAATAATAAGGAGTGCTAGGACTTCATAACTGTGTTAGCAACAGCATAACAGCAAAGCTTTTAAAGGACCCCAGAGAAATTTGGAGATATCTTTCAACTACAGAAGTCTAGGTTTACATTCATTAAAGGAGATGAAGAACTGCATTAACGCATCACCTGCTTCAGTTGTGAGTTCAGACTAGAATTCTACAATGTTCTCTGCCAGTGCAGAACAGAAGAACATCATGCTTCTTGTTTTGGAGGAGAGAGGTATTATAGAAAATAGACAAGTTTGTTGTACCATTCAGTCTGAGCAGGAGTTGTAACTACTGAATAAGCTTGACTTTAATAGCAAATTAATCTGACAGATTACAGCTCAGTGCCTAATGGTAGTCATGGATCAGATCAAAGACTCAGTCTATCTACTATCTTATCTATATTCATGGCAAATAAATGGATAAGGAAATCACACAAAGAACAGGCAAGCAAAAGTGGCCCAGTTCCTAGCTTGTCTTTAATGTGTTTGACTGACTTTGTGGAAGGGATTGTAACTGGAACAACACACATATCCCAATCCTTGATGGTCCTACCATTCAAAAATTTCTCAGATTCCTTCTTATTCTTAGATAAAGAAAATAATTTTTTATAAAATCATAATTAAATTGGAAAATGTATTGTCTCAGCAGGTTGCGGAGAACAAAAAAACGAAAGGCTCAGGAAGAAGCTACACTACAGATGCCTGAAAGTTCAATTGAGTATTTTCCTGTGCTCATATTACAAGAAAAACTAAGTAATTAAACATGTCCTCAACCTTTCTGTCATTTCTCTTTCAGGCCAAAGACTCCAAGCCTGTGTGATATTTCCTCGTATGGAAATATTCCGTTCCTCTGATAATCTTCATTGCAATCCCATTCAAATTTCTAATTGCTCTAGGCATTATTGGTATTGCAGAACAACAGTACGAGATGCCATTTCAGTTTTTAAAACACTTGCTTTCCTTTCTATCCCTTTCTAATAAACCACTAATGTTCTATTTCCCTTTTTGATCATGGCTAAAGACTGAAAATCATTCTTTCAACCTCTCCTTGTCAAATGGCTGTTACCGATTCAGTGCCAATAAATATCTGTTCGTTGATAGCATTATTTTTCCCCATTGATACAGTTTATCTGCAGCCTTATGATCTGCATTCAGCAGCCAGCACACAGGTCTGCATCTGTTTGTAATCTATTGTAAATCTTAGAGATTTTGGGCAATTATGCACCATCAGCAGATTTGCTCCACCTTCCAGCATAAAAAAACCTTTGAATGGGAACACCTTTGAAATGCTTAATTTTTTCCTGTATTTGTCATCTTTTAGCAAGCTATTAATAAAAATGATCTTCCTTTTTACTACAACAGCTTAGCTGGTTTAAGAGTAGACTCATAAAAAACAGTCGGGTACCAAGGACATTGCATCAGCTAAATCATTCTTGTTACTGTGTTTATTTATTTTATTATGTTTTCTATCCATCTCCCTAGTACAGAAGTCAGACGTGCTGAAGCACAATTCTCCATATTTGTGCCACAACCTTCCTGAAAACCTTCCTTTGATATAGAGGCTGACTTAAACACTCAGTGGTACAGTCAGCAACTCAGAACCTTAATTTCTGAGTTTCTTTTAAACTCTTGAATTTGTTATTGGCTATTTCTTCTAATTCAGATTTATAGCTTTATTCTAAACCATACTGTTAATCTGCTTCTGGCATTTAGTCAGACTAAAAAATATATTCATTTTCACAGCATTTTCTGAATTACTACTTTTGGGATGAAAGGTTCCAAAGTAAAAGATTTGGTGAGGAGACAGTAGGTTTCACTCAACAGGTTTTTTAAATATTTAGCTTAGTTTCAAACTGGCTTTTCCTGATGTGATCATATTTGTTCCCTGCTCTTAAGGTATTGTCAACGAAACATAAAAAAAAACAGTAAACAAAATATAGGTATTTTTTACCTGACTTGAGAGATATGTATTTCTTTTTCTTTTTTTTTCTTTTTTTACATTATTTACTGGATAAATATAGATCTGGTATTAGTTCAGTAGAACATAAAAACATAGTGGCTGGGTAGCAGTAGAGGGCAAAATATAATACTGCCCAACTGGAAAAGCTCAAAAAGCAAAAGACATTCTTGTTCTTCATGGCAAACTCTTTAAAACCACTACAAGGCTACAACTGATGCCTAACTTTGATATGCAAACCAAAAGATCTAAAAATAAAATATTTGTAAAATTTAAAATATTACTTTATGAAATATTTTTATTTGCATTTTAATGCGTGAGAAAAGGGTGAAAAAAAGCCATTCTTGCTTACACATAGCATCTTGTTTGTTCCTATTGAGTTTATCTCTCCCAGGATCATTCCCTCCATCTGCAGATATGGAGGCTCAGAAACAGGGCTTGGTTTGGTCAAACTTAGCAGCAAAGAAGGGAGCAGAAGAACTCAGGTTTCTTTACTTTTAGTCAGAAGCCTAAAGCTGTGTCTGGTGTATGTCGGCTGATAAGTACCAATCTGGCTGTTATGGAAATAGTGAACGCCAGAGACAGACTTGAGGTTATCTAAAATGTATTTCAAAATTTTATAACTCCCCTTCCTTAAGGTGGGATACATCTCTCAGGTAAATGCAGCGTGAACATCATAAGGAAAACAGTTGAGTAAACCACCAGGAGAAATTGCTCAGGAAAACTACAAGCAGAAGTCAAATTGAGATGGTATAATCTGTGGCTGATGGTATAGAATCTGACTTTGTTTTATCAGTCACATGAGTTAGCTGGCATCCCGAGAGGTCCACGCCTAGGTAAGGCACCTAAAGTGCAGCACAATGCATAACAGCTCCTAAGTCATCTTTTATGTGACAGTGACTTTTCAACAATTTATAACCAAGGTCTTTCAAACGGAGTCCTTGAAGACCTAACGGGTCCTTTTCCTGCAAAAAAAAGGAACAGCTTTAGTTGTACTTAAACAACATATCAGTGTATTATTCTAGCTACGTGCAGAGATTCACTGAGATGACCAGTACTAGGTCTAATTTAACCCATTTACAGGCACCTATCCTGGGTGAATGGATATTTTAGCACCCAGTTTTGCCCTTCCCATGTCATGGTAGTATATTTGTAATGCACTACTGAATTTCAGCAGAATATTTTAATCACCTTTTTAACAATATATAATTATTGTTGACAGCAAACCAACAGGAAGAAACACTTCTAGATTAATTAACAGTGACCTGTAATTAAACACTGCAGTACTTAGAGATGGAGTGGTCCCTAGATAATATTGCTTTAGTTTTAATGAGTGTTTATCATTCTTGTTTGCTTCCCCTGTGGCAGTTATCAAGGTTAGTTACAAAATTTCTTAATTAAATGGAAAAATATAGAAGACACTGTCCTAACAGAAAACAGCTTGAAATATTCATGACTTAAGTGTAATCTCAAAGTACGCAGACTCCTGCCCTACTATTTTTAATCACAGTTTACCTCTTTTCCTTAAATCATACCTTGACACTAAACAACAGTGCTGCATTCTAGGATTGTTCCTGTTCCTTTATCTCTCAAAGATAGAAATATGTGTTATTAAATGTTTATCTTCTCCAACATGTGAATGGCTCAAAAAAAAAGTTTTCAAATTATGCTTTGATATAGGATTTGTCATTCCTGGCCCAAGCTTCACTAAACAGTCTGTACAGTAATTAAGTAAATCTCTTTATTGCACATTTTCAAAGTGCAGTCTGACGCTTAAATTAGATTCCTAATGGAATTAACGGATCACATTCCTACCAAATTCCATATGGAGTTTGGTACCCAGAGTGCTCTGAGGAAACAATCTGACTTTCACCAATTCTGCATTTTCAGATGTCACCAGAAACAGCAAATTCCAGCACCCTGAGAAAAATTCTCTACAATTCCTATTGTTTCAGTTTGAAAGCTGAGTAGCTAAAAAGAAAATAACATATAGGAGGAACCTCCATCTTTAAGCAATAACATGTTATAAATTCCTGCTAAAGTTCACCTGGTTCATACAAGTAATATTTCTATGATTGCACTATATACAATGTGATTATTATATGTAAAATATATAAAGATAAACATGGGTATAGGTAAAGAATGATCTTTATATAATATGAAATTTTTCTTCAGTAGAAATCCTGATCATCTTCACTGTTGCCTTGCATTGTGTTGCTGGCAAAGTATTCTTTATTTGCTTTCTTAGAACAGAAAAACTACGCACAAAAGGTTATACATAAAACATTAAAATGAGCACAGAAAAAATCAGAAAAAAAAAGTGAAAATTGAAAAAAAAGGTCTTATTTGGTCCCAGCCCAGTCTCTGTACTAGCTGGTCTGAGTAGTTAAAATCAGGCAATCTTGGGAAGGGAGGGAGGTTATCATTGTTTAAATCCTAGGTAAAAATAGAATACTGATTGGGTTCAAATGAAGGTTGTTCTTAGAGTAACTTGTTCTTACAGATTCTTGCTGCCAGTCTAGATACTTCTTATGTTAAAGCACAGTTGCGCAAAAATCTCCAAGGGGGACAAACCGTTAGAAATTATAAACTGGTAGCATTTTTAGGTTTAATGCAACAATAAAAAAAGGTCATGAAAAATAAAAGGGTAAGTGTGGACTACTTACACATGTCAAATATGCAACCAGAATAGTTATCTGGGAAGCTGGAGGAGGGCTGTCTGAAAAGTGTATTCACTCACTGTCAGTTCTTGGCCTGGTTAGAGCTATGTGCTTGAAAGAGCATTTCCCAGCCCCTTCTGTTTTTCTCCCACCATGCAGCACTTTCCCTTCCCCACTCACAGTTTGGCATCAGCTTGTGCCAGCCCTGAAGACTGCTGCAATTTACTGCTGAGTCATCACTTCACCACTGTCACAGAACATCATCATCACTGCTCTTATAGGAATACTGCAACAGCAACCTTTTGGTACGACAAGGGAGAGAGGATTCCAAGACATAGGCAGTGGAAGAGCGCAGCATAGCAGGTTCTTTCAGAAAAATCTCTTCTCCAATGGAAGTTTCCTGGGTTTTGTGATCACTGGTTTGCAAACAGCAGAATTAGCGCTCCCCATGCTTTCACCTCTGCTCACATGCTATACTTCCAGAGCGCCCAAAGGATCAAGGTTTGAAGGCAATGGGAACTAGAAGAGACTTCCGTTGTTTATCATGGTGTTGCTGAAGTCTTCTGGGGTTGACAGATGCCACTGCAGAAGGTTAATAAGATGAAGAAAGCTCTTCCAGCTGGACCGTAAGAGGGATTATGTCTGAGCAGCAGATAAACAGATTATTCCAGAAACAGACACTGCTTTTTTTTAAAACTTCGTCACTCTTGTCTTACCACTCCAGTCCCCCAGGCTAGAAGTGTGTGTGTGTTGAAGGGGTTTGCCCAGCTCTTGCATTCTGGCACCTGTTGCACTTTGCCTAGTTGCAATTCAGTGCAGTCCATGGCTGGGGACACCTGAAAAATAATAAGAAAAAAGACGTTTGGGGATTTGAGTTCCTTAAGAAAACAGAATTCTTCTACTTGACTGAAATATTCCTATTTCCTGCATGATTGGTCTTGAAAACTGTGAATGATCAATAGACAGCATGCATTTGAAAACTGGATTAATATTTTTGATCATTTGCCTTGCTCTCCAAGTTCAGGGAAGCAGAGGTAAGTTCATGTATTAAAGGTTTAGATTAATTTTACATTGCATATGTTTGTTTGAGAAACAAAATAATTTCAAGATCAGGAATTTTCATATTACAGAGTTTTGTGTTTGGAGTGTGGTGTTTTGACAATTCAACTAGAGACAGTACAGTTACTGACACTGCTATAAAGCTGAAAAAGGAAATGTTGGCCTTAATTCTCATGTATGTTTCCCAGGCTTTACAATCTCAGTAAGAGATGCCATCTAGATTCATTTTACCTGCATCTGTTCTGTTATGACAAAATATAATTTCAAAAACAACCATAATGAAGGTGAAAAATAGTTGAAAGAACATCTAAGTGCTGACATTGTAAAAGATGGTCTTTCATCCCTGAAATGAAGAGAAAATAGTAAAGTCTATCTTTGCATTTACTAGCCATCTTCAGAAAAAAACTTCAAAAATTTTTAGATAGACAAATTCTGGAGGAATGCTGGCAAATATACAAAATGCTGGCAAATATACAAAACCCAGCAATACTAGTAGGGATTACTGTAATAATAATTGTAAAATGATTTGCAAGAAAACAAATGCAGACAACTCCTCTATACTTAATTCAATAGCTAAGTATGTCTCATTTTAAAAACATTAAAAAGTTCACAACAATTTTAAAGCTTCTTCAACAACAAAAAAGATGGTGATATGATTTTCCCTGATTAGTTCTATATTCAGTACATTTAGAGTTTTGCTGAATATATTTAATTTTGGAAGAGGTTCCTTAATAAGGTTTCCATCTATGCTTTGATATTTACATAATTGAATTAAAAGTCAACATAACAACTGCTTTATGTGCCCCCACATCAATGATTTCTATTTTTATGTCAATCTCAGGCCTGTTAATTAAATGCAAAGAATGTAAAATGATAAAAGAGAAGTATCCTCAATGGTCTCTAAATATTTGTTAAAGAGACAGCATGAAATATAGTCTGCTGTCAATACTATTTGGAAAGTTTTATTTACACTTCTTGTCTTACCTTTCTTTGCACAGATTTTCTTTAAGAAATACAGAACGGTTCTTATATCTCACTTAGATGATGTAAATCTTCTCTAGTGGACAATTAAAGTACTGGGAAAAAATCCCTGGAAAAATGTATTGTATAAGTCAACATAAGAAATGTGGCCAAAAATGAGAGAATGAGTGATATTTCAGGTCCGACAAGAAGAAAAGTTCTATGAAACTGCACTGGTTTTGCATTTAAGTTGCATATTCTATGATGGAAAGAGATGGAATGAATTCCAAGCAGTTCATGCATGCTTGATGGCATCATTGCAGTCCATATTTATATCTCTTCCAAAGAGATGAAGTAGAAGACTTGCTCCGTAAAATCAGGAAACCACAACCAGTCACAAACTTTACTTAACATCTTGCTTATGTAGCCATGTTCAAATTTTCTCATTTTTGGTGGCTTTCTGGGGAAAACAAATATTTCTATTCATTCATGTGAATAATTAGAAAAATTCCTCCCCTTCATGAAGTATATGTAGTATGCATAAATGTATAATAATTCCTTTTTATTGACACATAGTTATGCCATGCATAATATTTTTTAAGTATGTTATTTCAAATATATGCACACAGATCTCAGAAAACTTAATGGCTGTGATAAAAAGCTTCTTTTTCAGAGCAGAGATGCTTCCAGAACTGTTATTTTATTACTTAGCACTAGGGTCACAGAGAAAGTGTTTTTCAAAAGTACACAAGCTCTCCCAATAGTCTGAACACTTGTATGAATCATTCAGTAGTGAACCTAACACAGATGTTTTGAGGCTTTTTTGGCTATTCAAGTTTGCAGGACATGTAAAATGTGACAGACTAGGAAATAAGAGAGTAAAATATAAAGTATTCCCATCTTAAATGAAAAAACATACAGACAGTTTCTAACTATTTATAGAGTTAATCAGGTGATATCTTTTCCTCATTAAAAAAAAAAAAACACAAACAAAAAGACAAACTAATCTTAAATTCAAATTCTGCACTTACTCATATTTATATTTAATAAAAAGTGGGTTAACTTTTGAAAGTGGGGCTTGCTTAGTAATGTCTTTTGTTTCCTCCTCCCCATCCCTATTTAAGGACCAAAAGAGTGCTTCTTCCAGACATTTGGAGGCTGTCCAGGAGCACCTCCAGTTCCACAGTAAACAAATAGGAAACTGTAGGAAGCAAAATAAACACTTCAGAGATGCAGTGTTTAACTTTGGCCGTAATTTTCCCACTGTCCTGACACAAACTGTCTCTAGCAATGGGAAGGGAAAGTGAGGAGAATAAAATCTTCGTGACACCACAAAATCTATGCAAAAAATCTGAATAGTAAACCACTGAACACCCAGACTAAATACCAAAATCCAGAGAAGCTTTGAACACCCAAAACTATGCCTGAGGCTGGATACATCCTGGCGTTTGATACTGAGAATGTAAGGGAGCCAGAGCGCGTTCAAGGCTGTTTTGGGCTATTTTTTATTCAGCAAGCAACTATTCGCTATTTACTCAGCCATTCCTTAGGACACAAAGGCTTTGTGTTTGCTCTATGAAATCATTTTAATTCATTCTGACTCACCCCCTCCCGCTAGGCTGTTCCAGTTCAGCAATAAATGTTGCAGATCTTCATTACTATAATTGCCCAACAAAAAAAAGGGTTAAGCAAACTTGTTAAGCCAACAGAAAAGGTAATTCAAAGAACATAAAGCTTCAAAGAAAGAAGGAAAAGGGCCTTTTGCCCTAACGTTATCTTCTACCTTTATCCATAAAATAAGAATTATCAAGTTAAAGTTAGGTTTCTTGGTTGTGCTTATAAACAAATGAAAAGTAAACCATTTTTTTTCCCCCCAAGCAATGCAGTACTGCATTCTATATGGGTTTTAACATGACCTATTTTCTGGCTAAAAGCCAAACTTGAACACAAATACTAGAACATTGTCACTGAATCTTCAAGATTAATTCCAGAAATAGTCACACCCGTGACACAGGGATCAGTGAACTATATGTGAATGAACAGCTAGGTATGTGGGATTTTTTCCTCTGAAAACACCTGTGGACAAGATGTTCACTATTAAAAGGATTTCCCCTTTTACAGGACATTATTTTACAGGCTACAATAAAATATCTTGGAGCCTTAACCTGCTAGAAATGCAGACCATTTGCCCTATTCTTTATTTCTCAGGTAACTGTGAAGTCCCCGTGGCTTCAGCAGGGCACAAAGTGACATGGCAACACCCATCAGATGTAGCAAACAGTGTCTTCTTTACAGAGGAAGACAATTCTTCTTCACAGAAGGAAAACTGCGCATGCATTCTACTACATGCATTTCGATGCTTTAAAATATTTTATATAGGTTTCCTCCCTGCTTTTTTTTTTACCTCTATCCAATCTAGTTCCCTTGGGATTAAAATTAGTTTTCTGCTAATTTTTTAATCACACAATTCTTCTACTTTTATCAGGAACTAGGTGCAGTATCCTGCACATTCCTTGCATTTTGTACTTTGTAAGCCCAGCTGTGTTTCAATTTCTTCCCCTTAGGAATGTGTGATATTGAATAACACATGTTCTAAAAAGAAATATCTATCTCTCTCTCTGCTTTTATAGACATGTATACTAGCATTTAGTCACTGTCAGCTGCTATTTGCTGGACAGACACTTCAGAATAGTAACCTGTCTGGAAAACATACAATTAACAATCATCTGGGAATACCCTGACACCTGCCACAGTGTAGGTGTGTTTATACACCCTTACATAACTGCAGCACACCTTTTCACTCTCTGCAAGCATATCACCATTCTGACAGAGTAACACTATCATCCTCATTTCACAAAAGCATGAGGACCTGAAGTATATTTCAGAAAGTGAAGTCCTGACTTGTAAGAAGCATCACAGTCATAAAGCAGGACAGCAACAGAGTTTGCTGGGCTGATTCTCAGAGCAACTGCCTAGTCACACAGACATTTGCAAATTAGCAGGACCCAGACTCACAGCTACATTAATTGTACTAAGGCCACCATGCTTTTCTTTTCAGTCGTGAGTTTCTACTGGATTTTAAACTTCCACTTCAGTGCAAAGCCAAAATTATCTTCTTATCAGCCACTCTGAATCTTTCAATACCTCTCTCAGACTTTACCCAATTGTATATCAAGAATCTTAGTAAGCCACTAAAACCGGTATTTCAGGTATGTTCCAGGTATACCTTTCATACATATGAATCAACACATATCATAGAAACCCCAGCAGTTTCAGGTAGGAAAACAGCAATGCACTCATCTTTCATTTTGCGATTTCATGGTGACAGCACAAAATGAAGATGGCTCTAATCAAGTTGTTTTCCCTTTGCTCCTCTCCATCAAAACTAGACAAACAAGTTGCCATGCTTAGATCAAGAATTGGTTTAGGTGTCCTCCAAACCAAACTTGGTCTATGCAGCTCGACACAACTAAGTTAAACAAGGTTAAGTCCACGTCACTCCCTGTCAAAATGAGATGGAGTCAATTAGCTGGAGATTGTAGACTGTACTGCAGGATGAGTGACCCTAAACCGTGAGGAAAATCAAACTGTTCCAAATGCACAAGCTGAAGCAAAGAGATGGTACTGGGGCTTCTTGCAGCTGGAAGCATTCTCATATGCCAACCATCCTAATTGTCATCATACTTTAATACAGGTATCTCAATAAGCTCATTCTGCACTGAGATTCTTTGACTCACACCACCAAAACTATTGAAATCTTGACATAGGTGGCAAAGTATAACGGGAACATGAACTTACGCTGTGTCACTGGCTTTCTCAGAGGATAGCTGTACGTCTTGAGAATGACAACTCAGAAAAATAATGGCAGAGGTGTTCAACTGAGTGTTTCATCACTGCAGATCGGATGCATCCCTCCAAGAACTACTTAAACATTTAAAGGATTTCCTTGCAACCTTTGATGTAAACCATATCAGTTAACAGATCAGCCTTTCAGGTCAGATGCTAGTAAGATGGCCAAGGATAAATAAGATAGATACATATTTCATATGTCAACATTAAAAAAGTCATTTTCAATGCTGTTTCTAGTCCAGATTCTGGACCCTAAGAAGAATGTTACAGGATTCAGAGGCTGGCAATGAAACCATAGGTGGTCTTTGATATTTCTATGAATTCCAGTGGCAGAAATTCACAGAGTTGATAAATAACAATTTGTACTTTTCTGTCTCAAAGAGAATGTATAAATTTCTACCTTTAATGAGAGTTATTACTTCCAGGAAAACATGAATTTCTTATGATATTTTTTCAGGTTGGAAGAAAATGTGTCAAAATCACATGTTGACTCATAAAGCTTTCAGCATGGTCAACATTTGTGGTTGGTACAGACAGCATTTAATGTGAATGTGGATTCACCATTAGTATAGGACAAATGTATTCACAAAAGCAGGAAAAACTTATGAGTGGCATATTAAGTATTCTATTCTCATCTATAATAAATAGATAATTCACCATAATTATTTTGCCATTAATTGTATAGTTAGCATCATTCAAAGATATCACCATATTATCTGCTTAGAGAGGGAGAAAAGACTATGTTTGCCTGCTCCAAGGTCTATGAATAAATTTCATAAAACTTGCTTCAAATTATCTTCTTAGCTTTCTTTCTGAAGTTGGTTAACAACTGCGTTTCTCCACTTGGCGTAGAAAATCACATGGTTTTGTGTATCTGGGAGGAGGGGAACAGCTGAGGGATTATGATATCTGCTTTAGTTCCTCTGTGTTACCTACTTGCCAAAATTAAATTCTCCACACTTATTGAAATCTAAAAGCACATTGGCTGACGAAAGCAGTAACATTTGGTATTGAAACATAAATCCAGGTTAATTTAAAGGGTTATGAAAAAGAATAATTACCTAATGCCATCTTCTAGCTTTGAATATAAAACCATTAAAAGAAAAAGGTTTGGAGTTTTTATTAAAATTCACCCATTTACTAATGTAATAGGTTTCAAAATAACTCATCATATTCTTCTTCAGATTTATTCCCCTACGTGTTCTGAAATGTAGATTGTTTCATTATAACCAAACATTTAGTATTTTTAACATAAGGATAACAAAGGAATATCACATAAGGATTCATGGGAACCTTACATTATTTGAGCACTGCTAACAGTAACTACATTCCTCATCTTCCATAAACATTTAAAGAAACATCCTCGTGCATTCCTGCCAAGAAGCGGGATTTATGAAAACCCATCATTTTCCTGGATTCTCAAGAAGGAAAATCCCTTCTTGGAGATCTATTTTAAAAATTAACATAGTCTTTAAAAGGTTGAAAATTATAGAACTTACCTTTTAAGCAGAAGCCAGGATTTTCTCTCCTGTGTCATAGAGAGCTTGAGTGCAGCTTGGGAAGATGTGCAAGGTGATGTTTTGTCATCATTTGGATTTGTGAATCCAAGCAAGAGATACAGGGTTCAGATCAGTATTGTCTCCAGTGCACAAGCAGGGTCTAGCAGTTCCCTGATAGTCAGGTGATGCTGAATCTTACATCACAAGCTATTATAGGTACCATGAAGGGTTCTGTATTGCTGGGTGTACAGACACCAGCTTGGTGATACTTGAATGGGGAGTTTGCTAGTGGAGGTTGGCCAGCTTACCACAGCTTAACCTTACACTGGAGGCCCAGAACACTTTGCCACAATGAGATACCCAGGCCTCACTCCACAGGCAATGTTACTAATTAGTCACATTTAAGAATGGAATTCACAGACTCAACATACCAAACAGGAATTACCAAACTCATCTTTGTCAATATTTATTCTGAGAAATTAAAATTATTCACTTTTAATATAAATGCCTTAGCCCTCTTTCCCTCTTTTAGAAATTCTCTTCTGACCACAATTCCTCTTCTGAAGCTAAGCATCAAAGTCAGCTGCTTATCTTTCATCAAAACTTCCCCACATTAGTGGATACTGCCTTCTCACCCAGCAGTTCACTAAGTTACTAAGTTAAGTGCACTAAACCTGGAGAAGTGAGATACAAACTGAGTTCCCTCCTGTGCCTCAGCTACCCCAGTTAGAGACCAAATGAGACCCACCAGGATGCAATAATCATTTTCTCTGAGTCCTCTTAGTAATTCCTCTCAATGTTCTTTCACTCTGTGCATTAAAAATAGTTAAATAATATATTGGACCCAAAGATAACTACAAGCAAGCCACACAGTCTTGTGTTTAAGGGCACTGAGCTCTCAGAGACAGACCTGAGCAGATTAAATATTAGCATTAATTTTTCTAACATGGAATTCCATACTCTGAAGGTTTTAAAACTGTGAGCCTTCATGGTTGTAAAAACAAGCTTGGACACACAATGCAAACACAGTTACGGTGTCTGAAAAAGCCCTGGCAAAGAAGGCCTGAACAAGAGTACAAGGAAAGGGCCTCCACTTTCACATCTGGATTGGAAGACAGATGTTGTTGCATGCTTCTCTGAAAGAAGGCAGGTGCTGCTCCTAGTACTCACATGGAGGATCTAGGTTGCATTTGATGATAAGGCCACGCCATATTTTAATATAAGGAGACAACATGTCATAGGCACCCCGTCTGTCACTGGCAAGTGCCAGTAGAATGTGGGATCTTCACTATTGCCATGACAGGAGGAGACTACTTGTAGGTGAGAATCCAGGATATTACCTCTCATTGTACTTTCTATGCTTCATCTGGTTTTTTACAGTGATCAGCCCTTTAAGAGATCTCAAGATCAACTTTTCATGACTAGTCAGCTGTGCTTTGGTCACTGGCTCAGTTATCAACACAGGACTGTTGGTCCCACTATACAGTTAGCAGCAACACGTTTACAGGATCTTTGCTGAATTAAACTTGATAAGCTTTCCTCATCGTATTTCACCAGTTCCCTTAAATAAGCCTCAACTTTTAATTAACAATTATTTTATTTTGCAGGCAATAGATCTCATATACCAATCAAGCATTCCTCTCTATCCTAATAACATCCACTTATTTTTCAGATTCATTTGCTTTTTCACATATTTCAAACCTTTTGATGATAGGTTACTCAGACTTTCGTCACCTTGAATTTTGCTGCCAAATCTTTAGTTACCATCTCTTAAATTCTTCTCTTTGTATATGATAACACCCAAATTTTCTCAGGGTAAACTAGAAGTTTACTGCCAAAATAATGTTGTAGACAAAAATTTTCACACAGAGATTGTCTACATTGTTGAAAAAAATCCAAACTACCAACACCAAAATTGAAGGCCTCCTAAAACTGATACTATTAACAGAGAGAAATTAATAAAGCTTTATAAAGAAGCATCCACTACGGTTATACAAAAAGTTACGACTATGAGCTTCTTGTTCATGTGTTTATAAAAGCAGTTTAAAAAAAATAAATAAACCAAACAACCAAATAAAAAAAAAGCCCCAGTGTTGACCAGTTATCCAAATGGCTTTAAACTCTTTCTCTAGAATCCAGTTCAACAATGATGTGCTTTTCCTTTTTCATTATGCAGATTATTAAAAACACATAAGAATTCTCACCTTTGAAAAATATTCTTCCTGCCTTATTATTTTAGTTAGGGTATAAATTTGATAACACAGGTCTCAAGAGACACAAAACAGAGGCCTGGCCTAATTCCAAGGATTTCAGGTTTTTATTTTCTGAAATGAACACTATTTATCTGCTAAACAAAACTTGAAGAACAGTACTATGCACTTGAGAGATCAGTAGAGATATCAAAGCAATTTGATTAGATCCCATATGAATTAGATTGCTGTATCATATTTTGAAAATTGCTCTATTGTATTTTGAAAAATTTTTGTTATATTTCTCTAAGATCAGAACTAGAGGTCAGGAACTCCAGATTTTAATAACAGCTGACAGCAACTATGTAAATAAAACTACCTCAATATTTTTCCTCAAGCATGTCACCTGGAAAATGAGGACAATGGTGTAGATTCTTTCATGTGACAATAAAGGAGGAGAATTACAGCTTTGTGTAAGACATTTTGGAGAATAAGCTAAAGTACACTAAACTAGTTGACTTCTTAGTAGACTTCTACAATTGTCTGCCCTTCTGCCTTAAAACTATCAAAGACAACTCAAATCTTAAACATAACTTTTAAAGGTAAAACTGAGTTAAACAACAGAGTTAAACAAGAAAAGTCAAATTGGACAGGGTTTATTTAGGGTAAAATCGGAATATTTTAATTATATATGTTTATTTCAGAAAAAAAGAGTGAGGACAAAAAAATTTAGAAAGATTACTTATTTTAAGAAAAGCATACCAGCCTAGTATTATTGTAGTATTATTTTTACATGATCAAATGATGTATCCTGATACACCTCTCCAGTTTATTCAATTACCATGTTGTATGGTAAAAAGAAAAGGGATCACATAATATATACGGATTCAATTTCAAAATAGCATGTGTCTTTTTTGATTATTTTTTTTTTTCAATCCAGGGTGATGAAAGCTAAGCCTCTAAAAAGTTGTAGATGGAGAAATATGTCAAGTATGTGGCTGAATCACCTGGGAATTTTTGGTTAAAATTTCTGAGCTCAGAATTTCCAGAGACCAGAGGAAAACACAGGTCTGAAGAATTATGAGCAAATGTTTCTACCAAAAGGCAGGTTTTCTTCCATTCACAATCAGTAAACATTAGGAAATTAATATTGGGTAATCATGTGGAGAGAAGGGCTGATGCTTTCTCCAATTCAAATTTTGCTTAAGTTTAGTAAAAAAAGTGAGTTCAAGGAATTATGATAATAAGAGTTATTCTAGTAATGGAAATTTACTAACAAGAAGGTATAAACCTATTACAATGGAGATACTATAGAAACAGATCCCTAAAAAAATAAACAAAAAAGAGTGAACATTAAAGGGAAAGAATGAAAGAAGAAAGAATTTAAATCCACCCAAAATATGCTGGCAGAACAGCTCTAAATGAAGCAGAAAAAGCATGGTCATTTTCACGGACTGAAAAACCCAAAAAGGGACTCTAGCCTAGAGAGTTTGAAATCATTACAACAATCATTTGAGAACAATCTCCTTTGTCAGTCTTACGAACTGTATAGTTCTTAATTCAAGTTAATGACTTAGGGGTAAATCCTGAGGAAGAAGTAAATCCCTCAAGAAAGGTCTCTGCTTCATACAAAAGCTATCAAAGAGCTTAGTGACAAAATCCTCTGCCCCAGTTGGTCAGGCTGCCTGGGCAGCTGGTCTATTGCAGTTAATACACCTTGTAAAAGGTATACCTTGTAAAAGGACTTACAACTGGCTACCTTCCATGTGGATTTTTGGTTTTTTCTTCTAGGGTATTTCAGGGGTCTGCTTTGACATTTCAGTGGCATTCTCTCATCCCATATATCATTCCAATAAGTCAGTGTCTCAGCTGATGCAGTGTTCGGCCACTTGTGGTTTCTGATGAACTTAGCGATGCATTTTCACAGCTTTTATGCAGTTTATGGTTCATGATCAGACATTAATGTGGAAAAAGTACTTCCATTTCATTTAATGTCAAACATTATATGACTGCATCATTCTTTTAAATTACCTAGCAACAATTAGAGAGCTATAGGTCTACAGATTGCCTCTGGTATGCATTACAGAGCATAATGATAACCTATTGCCCTTATTTTATAACTTCCTTTCTTTCAGACATTATTCATCATAATCAACCAGTAGACTTTTTGCTGTATCAGAGTAGCACCTATCTCAAAATATAGATGTCACTACTATGATTTCTACACTGTAAACACTGGATTTTCATTCTGCATTTAAATAAGAACTGAGACAAATAGATACACATATATATGTATACTGACATACATGGTAGAACTTTCCCCATTCTTTATTTCAAGTACTATTCTTTCTGTAGCAGTATGCTTTTCAAATATTTTTCTTTATCATTTATCTGCCTACTTTTAACATTTAATTAACACAGTTCCAAATTGTCAAGATAATGTGGTTTTAACCTTCCTTATTTTCTCTTGCTTTCCCTAATAACATGAAAATTATATGTTATATGCAGCTTGATATTTCTTCTTTCTCCAGCAAACTCCTAAGCTTTTACTTTTCTTGATAGTGCTGCTCTTACTGAATTTATTCCTTTTTAATATGATTATTTCCTTTTATTCTCTGTTACAAGCTTTTAAATCACCTTTCAAAGTATTTTTTTCATTTGATTCATCAGGATTCAGGAACACATATACCTTGTGTAAAGTTTCCCAGTTCTTTGAAAATGTCTTTTATTTTGTTTACATTTCTCTTTAATTTTTATCTGTGATCACTGTGTCAAATGTATTAAAAGGCAACCAAAAAAGGTATTTCCAAATTAATTTTAACATCTTTATTAATATCTACACAAAATTTTGGAAGACAGTCTAAAAGATACTTACTGCTCTTGTCACATGATCCTGCAAAATGCTGTATTTCAGCTCATTTAAATGTGTAATTTATATACTATTTTTTATCATCAACACTTTACATTAAATTTGGCTGCTATGTCATGTAATACTGAATCACAAATACTTAGGAAGTGGAACTAAATTAGTCATGAATTTTTGCATGTCTTTTGTGATGGGAGTTCCTGTGCTTGAGGCCACTGGGACAGCCTAGAGGCATTTCCATTTTTCACAGCTGAATAGCTCCATGAGCAAAATTTAATCCTGGATCTTCAATTCCCACTCACTGATTTCACTTTTTTCAATTGTAACTGTTCCACTTTGCCAGGAATTGTTGAAGATCTATTGAAATACAATGCCAGAGCTTTCTCAACGCCTACCAACCAGTTGTAAACAAACAACTGTAGTCTGCTCTAGCTAATACCTCAGTTAATGTGAGAGAAGGATAGAGGAGTGCACTGTGGAGTAAAAGAGGGAGACAGGAAACACCTCTTTCTTTCCCCAAGGGCAATAAAACTCCTGTTCAACTTCTGAAAGCTTCAGGGTCTATTTCTTAGGATAGGTTCAAGACTGTGAACCTGATGTGCCTTGGAGCCCAAAGGAAAGGTAAGAATATCTTAAAGGCTGGAGATTTAAGTACAACAATTTCTCATTTAACTTCTCTGATCGTGCAGACACCTATTTAAACTGTGTTCTGATACAGATATTCTTTACTTTCCCCAAGCTCCAGACTATTACTTATCACTGCTCTGTAAAGTTCCCTACAGGTCAGTATGCTCACAAATGAGATGTTGTAGTACAAAGTTCAAGCACTTAAGTGTCCTTTGTGGATCTAATCTAAAGTCGCTTTTGAAAACAGGATTTAGGGCTTCTGACACTTTTACCCTATGTGTCCTGGGGTCACGTGTTGAGATATAAGGAAATTAGTTGCCAGGTCTCTTGAGCCCCAGTTCCCTCATGTGATCACAGGATGCTTCTCCCCAGCACATTAATTTGGTCAGGGCATTGACATCACTGTAACGTAACAAAAAGGTCTCTCAAGTTCACGCCCATTTTCCAGACATGAACCTGCCTTGGATACCTACTGCCCATGCAAAGTATGTTTATGTACATGCTTATTTTTATCTTTTCCAGAAATTCCTAATAAAATAAACCATGCTGAAGCCAAACTTCTTGGAGACGCCTCAGGGTCAGACAAAACAGAAAGAACGACAAAGAGGTCCAGAGTATCAACCATAAGGCGGATATTTGACATGGCAAAACACCGGACAAAGAGGTCATCCTTTTTCTCAACCGGTGTGAAAGTTTGCCCACAAGAATCCATGAAGCAGATTTTAGCCAGTCACCAAGCTTACTATAGATTAAGAGGTAAGATGATTATTGTAGCATGTACTTCCTCCTGCAAAGTCTTTTTTTAATTGAGGAAACACAGTAATTTTCCAGAATCTTGTTCTTCACCTTTAAGCAGTGTATGTGCTGTTTGCTGTATGGTTTATTTTTACATAGATAAACATAACATAGAAAATGTTACATGTGCGTCAGGAGGGTTCAAGACAGACAGTTACCAGAAGAAAATAAAGAAATGCACTCAAAGGACTAATGAACTTGGAGTAATTGCATAGTGTTCTAGCATGGCTGAACGTGAAGACCAAATTGTGCTTGTGTTATTGTGTAAAGATGTACCACCTTTCTCATAAGTGCAGCCGGTACCATCATTTCAACTCAGAATTAATCCCACCAGTTTAAGATATCTAATAATGAACGTATTAATTGGTCATTGCACAAAAATGTTGGTGTACCTGTAGTTACAGGTGTACCTCTAGTTACAGTAAGTCTGTTGCAGTGTTAATATACAACAAACACTGACAAAATTGTCATCAGGTCATGAAAAGAACTTATTCTTATTTTCAAAAGGTCTCAAATATATCTTCTGCCCTTTTTCAATTAATTTGCTCTCTCCCCAGCCCTTCTTTACTTCCCTTGCCTGTAGAGAGTGTACAGAGTTACCACTCCAATTCTAGGTCCCTAGAGAGCACGGTGCAAATAGGCTCCTGGTTTTCATATTTTCCCTCTTCCTCCCCCTAACCCTCCCAGTCTTTCACTCAGTGACTGTTTCAATTTGTGTTAGAAAAATGCATGGTTTTGCACTGCAGCTAGACAGCCCAAAGCTAATTCTAAAACCTAGTCAGCATTTCTGGAATGCAAGTATCCAAGGCAACATCTGTTCTCTAAATCACCTCTGCTTATCTGGTTTTCCTCTATATTGGTCTCCAAACATTCACATGCATCTATGTAACTTGGCTGCTCCTCAGCTCTCTTTCAGATAGCTCCCTCTGAAATGAAACCTGGATGTAGAGCTATAAAACTTTCACTCCAGCAGCCACTTGCTACAGGCATGGGAAAAGTACACCAATGTCTGTAGCTATTCCTATAGATACAAAAGTTATTGGTCTCTATTGTAATATCCAATGGGCACTAGACAGAAATCTGAAATGTGTTAAAGAGGCTGATCCAAGAAACATTTCTTAAATTCAAATTAATCCTGAAAGCCCCTGAAACTCACTGGTTACATCCCAGATGTGGCTGGAAACAAGCTGTCCTGAAATAAGCTGGTATCATTAGTTGAACTCAAAGAACCATAGGTATGACCCTTTCTTTTAAAAACCTGAATATGACAATACCACCAGCTTTTTGGAGAGCAACACATCAGCTGGACTCTATAAGTCTTGTAGTGCGAGCAAGTTTAAACTTATATCTCCTTTTTCTCAGCAGTGTCCTACACTCACTAAATTCTCTGAATAGGTGTCATCCAGTTCTTCAACTGAAACCTGAGTACTTCCCCAAAAAGCAAGCAATCAAACAGATGACTCCAGCTGAATAATTTGTACACTCAGTCAGAAAAAGGTGTTTCTGCTCCCTTGAATAGTTGCACATTTTCCATTACAGTATCCTTCATTAAAACCTCATAAAATATTTTCTGCAAGGAAAGATCAAAATCCTTGAATCTGTAACCACAGCACAAGCCTTCATGCAAAGGTAACCTGGTATCCATGCTGGAGCCTTACAGCCTCTGCCTATCTGGGGCACAATTTTACCTTCATTTTGTTTTGTACATATACTTTCAGGTCTGTTCTTTTCTGTGTCTAAAGTCTAGGAGATCACTTCTACCCCTCCAAATCTCATGACACATTTAGAACTGTAATAGCAATAGCACTGTGGGTCATTTCAGTCCTCTGGAGAATTTTTCTGCTATGAAAAATTACACCATTATTTTTTTTTAACACACAAATATGCTTCCAGGAATGAGCACACGACACAAAAGAGCTCAGATACAGGAGCTCAGACAGTTTCTATTGGATAACCTGAGCCTACTGTGACCCTACACCAACTCTGAAATAACACACTATAGCATAAGTCACAGTGAGGACAGTCCCTGATGTGGGGCAAACTGGGTGAAAGCACAGAATCATCTACACCACCTCCTCAACTGGTCATGTGTCACGTTTACCTGGTAACTGGATTACTTATCATCAGATAGTATATCTTTATTCAGCAGTTGCCACTCAGAAAAACAGGTACCAGAGAGTTGCAAGGAAAAAAGGATAGAAAGTAGCTTTAACTGCTAGCTTATAATGAATAAATCTCCTCAAAAGACAACCTGTTCCTTTTTAATAGTCTGACCACATCTGCTCCACATGCAGCTGCTCTACTGGGAGGGCAGGTTGCTCCTGAGGTATTATTGAGGGGCCCTAACACAGCTGGGTGAGTACATCCCTACAGCAAGTTTAGAGTATACCTAGAGAAACTGACTGCACTAATTTCAGAGACACCGATAATGCAGATAATGAACTCACTCTAAGTCAAAGTAGGTATCAAGTACTGAAAATAAATGACCCATCTCACAGTAATGAGCTCTGCAAAGTAAAGTGCTACAGGCAACAGCTTTTAAATTGCAAGTTTCTGTTAAAATGGTTTAGTTTGAAAATTCCTCTCTCTGAAAGCATTTAATTTTAACCAACATTTCCAAGTGTGTTCCTTCATTTTGAATGATGAATGTGTAAACGTGTAAATACCAAATCACTTTTAAAAGGCTTTCAAGTTGACTTTTTGGTAGAAAGCATCCATCCCCAGCCCCTTTCTTCTTACTCAGTCTGCCAGGAAGCTGTGTGGGAAGCCTTTCGTATTTTTCTGGATCGGATTCCTGATACTTCTGAATATCAGAACTGGGTTACTGCCTGCCAGAGGGAAACCTTTTGCATATTCGACATTGGCAAAAACTTCAGCAATTCCCAAGAGCATCTGGAAATAATCCAGCGGGTAAGGATTACTGACATTTGTTTAGAAACTGGGAGAGACTTCCAAGTCCCTCCCATCTGCTTATTTAAGGGCACAGTATTGCTCAGGAGGAGGAGGGGGCATATCTTAGAAGGAAAATAGAAAAGTATAGTAAAAGAAAGAGCTAACAGGTTTCTGGTCTATCTGGTTGGATACACCCACTAGTAAAATGTTGTTTTTCTTAATCTTTTTGCAGCGAGTAAAACATAGAACCTTCCAGGAAAGGTAAGTAGCACAAGTAGAACCTTGCCACTTGATGTTACTGCCTTTTTTGAGACAGATACGTGTAGATGAGTGTGGCTGTGAACAGATATACAGATAGCACTGTGGTGTATTTGGTGTGTGCTGTGAGAGAGGTGTGTACAGTATGTATTATAGTACACAGCCACTGAACCACATGTAATGGAGGTGGCCAAATATCTGAGTTACCTGAGTTATCTGTTCACTTTGAGACACTACAGAATGCTTTCTCAGACAAATGTGAGCACAAAACCCTGTCAGAGACATGGCTTTGCATTAGACCAGTGTTGATTGGGAGTGTGACAAAAGTTGCTATATAGTTTCTCATATAGGAAAGTCCAAGAGCTTAACAAAGGTTTATGTGAGAGGCTTCATTAAGCAATAATATAAAAACTCTATGCCTTCACTTTAGCTTTCTCCTGTATTTTTACACATCATGACAGTCTCAACTAATGTAATACTTTATTCTACAAACTCTTCGAAAAAAATATGCTCCTGGCAACACTGAGAAGTCTGAGAATGGCAGGATTAAAGTTACAATACTGAACTCTGTCTCTCTGCATATAAATACTGCAGCACACCCAGACAAATCATTGTCCACAACTCCTCTGAATAATGTATTGTTTTTTCCTTTGAGTTTTTTTTATTTTCATGACATTTGCAGGCAAATAATCTTTCATATTTATAAGTTACACTGTCTCATGATCACAGAGATCTTAGGTAACTTTGTTCATTCCAACATGATAGATTTGAGTGCTTTTCTCAGAAATGTATTTTTAATAATGTAGGCCCTAATTAAACTCCCCTGGAAGGACAAAGGGAAGCCTTTTCATTCAGTCTAATGCAAACAGCAGCAGCAAGGCATTAAGTGAAGTGACTGATCTCAGAGTTCTTACGTTCTTTGTCAACAGTATGGTTTTCCCTAGACACAATTCAGAAGATGAAGTAAATTCTGTGAAATTACTTATTCTTTAGCTGGAAATACAGCCAGCCATAATTATGCATAATTGGACTTCATCTTTACTACTGTGTGGCTTGGGAAACATTTTGTATCTTCTGTAGATGCCATGTAGAGAGATCGGTCTCCAGTTAAAACACAACACATTGTGAAAACGTTATAAGTAGTACTTTCGTTCTCCCTGCATAAGATATCCAGAGGATGTGATAAATTGGTGGTTGTTCATGTTCTTTGTTTATGCTATTAAACCTCTCTGTTGGTCCTGTATAGAAATGTATCTCATACATCTTTTCTGTCTACACTACAAGCTTTATGCTATCTCAGTTAACACCACACCACACATTTACAATGCTCTTATTCTTTCACTCATACCAGTTTTCACAAATACTCCACCTGTGTGCACTGTAAAAATTTTGAGGATTCTCATTTATTTCAAAGATTGGGGTTTTTTTATTTTATGCTGTGGGTTTTTCCACACCCCACTTAGAACCCAAAACAATTGAAATTCTTCACATCCCAATTTCAGGAAAGAAAAATCTCAAAATGTCCCGAAGAAGATTCTTATCTAAAAAAAATATAAATTTCCCAAAGGCTGAATGAATAAAAATTTGGTTTTAGGGCAGAAATTATTCTATAGCCTTAACTGCAGGAACATCTAAAACATCTATTATAAAATGTTCTTAGATATACATACTACTTCTGCTTTTCAGGCAAGCCAACAGTTGCAATTGCAAAAGTTATTCATCACCTCATGAGTGTAAAACTTACAACAGAAAATAACATCAACAATACAAAACCAAATCCTGTGATATAAGGCAGACAACCTTACATCATACCCACCATATTCTTTTCTTGGGTTTTCAGCTGTCTTCCATGAGGACCATGGCAGGCATTAACCCATGGATACTACAACCAGATGCAAAAATAAACATTCTTATATCTCATAGTAATCTGGATCTAGGAATCTGACTTGAAACTATCATTATTTGGAAGCATTCTTATGATATGATAATGCAGGCCAACACTGAAAAATAAGTACATCCATCCTCTCCTCACACCATACCATATGAAAATCTCTTGGTACCATGAAATGTCCATTGGTCCTAAAATTAGAAGAGGCCCAAAACTCTTACTGAACTATATTGACAGGATGAGATATAGCAAAGGAGACAGAAGTTGGTTTAGATGATGTACAAGAAGTCTTGCATCCATTTTAGACAATGGTCTACCATTCCTTAACCTCAAAGGGAAACAAAACCAGATCCAGTGCACAGATTTAACCTCTGTAATCCCATCCCTCTGGTTGGATGGATAAAACCAGTCACGAAATCTCATGAGCAGATTCCTAACAGGACTGATAGTCCTTGGCAGAAGAATGTATCAAATCATTATGTTTGAAAGAGCAAATATTACACTGAAGAAGAGGAAAGAAAATATATAAGCTGTTGAATAAAAAATACGATATACTGTTCCACTGCCTGTTTAACCACCTTACAAAATATTCCATTAGAAATAACTTCACTCATTTAAACCACACTTCTATATTTCTGTAATTTTTTTACACTTTTTTTCATTGCTAGTACAGCATGGAGATAATTAAATCACTCATTTCTATTTGATTGATAGGAAAGATGAAATATCCGCAGAGAAAATCGGAGGCAAAAAGATAGAAGAAATTTCTTTCATTTCTACAGGTAAAATCAAGTCTGCTTTTTGTGTGTCTGTCCATTAAATAGAATTGCTAAGGCCAGTGATTCTTAGGTCTTAAAATGCTGTAATTTAATGTGCCAGTGGCACAGGCTTGTGCTCAAACACTCCCTCCTTAAGGAAAGCTGCTCTGGTGTGCTGACATCTGACCAACACAGGAAGGGGAAGATTTTTGATTTGAAAACTTGTTCTTACCTGACTTTTCTTTTAACCCCCTGCAGGCTCCCCTGGCACACCCCTCGCTCCATATGCACCTAATGGAACGCTGCTTAATGAAATTGTTAACGACACGAAGAGTCCTGTGAAGGTCAGGGCAGCCTGTTTTCCTACCCATTTTTTACTCACCTTTTTTTTTTCTGAACTCAGCTACAAGAGGAAGAAGCCTCATAAACACTTAGTGCTTTAAACCATGAGTTCTCCTATCTGTTTCAGCCAGTAGGACTGAAGGGGTCTATTAGCATCTGTTCTGTACCAGAATAGGGCACAATGTTTCTCAAGGATGAGGCAGAAAGCATAAAAGTATGGAAACCAGCTTTTAGGAAGAGTCTTCATTCTTTGCAGGAGGGGCCTGTTGCCTATCTTGCACCATTTTGCAACCTTATTCTTCATTAAATAATACCAAGAAACCATACCTTCTAGGCCTGCCACAACACAGGAGATAAGATGGCCCTTCCTTGCCTTTTTCTGGCCAGAAAACCAGCTATCAAAGAAGCATCTCCACTGCTATCTCTTTAGAGCAACCAAGCAGCACAGCTCTGAGAACTGCTCCTTCCTCCACAGGTTTACAGCAGCTGCCCACCAGTTACCTCTGAGACAGGGGTGGAGTGCTGAGAGGGGTTGTTGTTTTCCTTGTCCTGGCTGCTAGAGTGGTAGCCCTGGTCTTAGCACAGCTGTGTGGCTTCAGGGATCCTTTCGGAACCTCCCTGTGGAGGCATCACCTGGGAGGACCCTGCTTCTGAGGAGCCTCAGCTCCTACATTTCCCCTCTGCTTTGCTCTGAGAGTTTTTCCAATCTGTAAGAAGTTTGCCCCTAGAACAGCTAAGTGAACAAAAAAAAAAAACTATGTTTTTGGTTTGGTTTTGGTTTTTTTGAGTTTTATGCATATTGGCTGTAGGAAGAGGCTCATTTGGGGGGCAGGAATGCTGGGTGAGGCCTTGCCATCACACCCCTGGCAAATTGCCACTGTTCCCCATCCCATCTATACAAGTTCCTCAGCTCCAGCACAGGAATTGCACTGGCTAGATAGAAGATAAATGCTGGTTTCACTGCCCAAAGTTATTATGTCCTCATAATGTAAGAAAGCAAAATAATCTTTAAATATTTTCAACTTTCTATTACCTACCTATATCTCAGCCCTTACAGCAATAGAATATGAGGGAAAAGTGGTTTTAAAATCACTTATTTGTGATGTTTGAGATGTACCAGATGATTGTCATTAACCAGCTCCTCCTCATTCTTAAAGATCTCGTTATCCTCCTCTATCACCAGCTCCCTAAAGGTTAGCTCCTCAAAAGTTATAGGGCAGCTATGTAGAAAGTGCATATTCCTGAATTTTCCATTTATATGCTGAAACATTAGAGAGCGCTCTTTCTCTAACTGATGAGCCATATTTTTATGCACAACACAAAACATACATTCCTCTAAAACTGAGGTATCCTAAGGAATGATATAGCAGAGCTGAGTGTTGTAGAATCAGTGGGCGCAGAAAGTGCTCTCTCTCATTCATTCTGTGATTCTATTATTAACATCTTACTTTCTCTCTTATCCCCTGACACTGCAATCACACTTATTTCTTGTTCTGCTTATTTTTGGAAGGCATTAAAGCCTAGGTGTTATGTATGGGACAGATGTTTCTAGCAGCCTTATGCCAACTTACCTGGCAGCAGAAGTGGAAACTTCACCTCGCTGTGAGTTTCAGGCGGATGAGCTTGCTGCTCTTTTGGGCCAGTTTCTTCTTGATCTTGTTCTGGTTTTTTGTGTTTTCTCCAAGGTGAAGAAGTCTGGCTGAGAGTAGAATTATCCTTGAGCAAATAAAAAAGATAAAAGCCTGTTTAAAGAATACAGAATATCTATGTATTGTAAATAAGTATGGACATGCAACATATATGCAATACATGCAGTAAAGAAGAATCTGTTTTTTGTTCTGAGATCTTTGTATTTTTAGCAGGCTTTCTTTAGAACCCTGAAAGATTTTATTCAGGCCAAATAAATAAATAATAAAATAAATAAATAATAAAATAAATTGGCAGTGAAATGCAGGACTCAGAGCTTGGTAGAAGGTAGGAGTTTCCTAGGTGACCTTTCTGCATCACCTCTTCAGGTACTTGCATTCCAAGACTTGAAATTTGAAGCTCAGGTCTATTTATGAATAAGGAACAAGAGATACCTTGTGATCTTACAATTATCAAATGTAACTTTATTTTAGTAACTTTATATTTAGGATGACTTAGGAAATCTTTCTCAATGCACCCTTGTGGGCAGCACATCCTAGCCTATAAATGAATTGGCATTTGGGATTTAATGTAATTAAAGAACAAAAATTAGCAAAGGTAAGGAAAAGCTACAAATGCTGTTGGGAAACAGCAAACAAAATGAGTACTTTTAGCAGCAGTAATGTCAACTGCACAAGAAAGGTGTATCACAGGTAGGGTTAATTCTGCTTTATTATCAGAAACCCCAAATGCAAACTTCTGAACATGAAACAGTAACAGAGTCTGGTACTCTGCTCTGACTGACCATGGGTTTTCTGAGCGTGGGATCCCAGCTAGCTTGTAGGATTTTCTTGTCACTCTCCTTGATGTCACACACTGTCCTCCAAAGTGGCAAGTAAAGCTATATGACTTTACAATCATGGAAGTAAGACTTGAAAACCATCTCTGTGCAAGAAATGGCTTGATTATCTTCACCTTCATTTATCCATATCAAAAGTAATGCTCAAGTTACAAGAGTAGAAAGTTGTTTGCAAAGAGAGAAGAATTAAGCCAACAGATGTGTACAGGAACTGTCATCTTTTGTAGAATATGGTTCAAAAAGTTATTTTGGGGATGGGCTTAAAGGGGAACCTAACCTACCTGTTAAATACCAACAGGCTGGGAAAAAAATCGCCTAGTTTTATTTCTTCACTTTTTTCCATTTCTTCTTCTTTTCCAGGATCTGGGAACAAATGCAGTCCCTGAACTCCCTGTGGAGCAAATGGTAGAATTCAGTGTAACTCTCACTGATCAGGAGTACACACCTGAACTTAGTGATCCCAACTCCCCAGAATACCAACAGCTAGCTGCCAAATTTCAGCTACAGGTAAGGAAGCTGAGTGAATGCAAAAATGTTGACTTTATATCTTGGCTGAGGTTCATACTACAAAACTACCTTCACCATGAAACAGAATTAGAATCTACTGCCCTCACTTTGAACAGATAATTCCTGTCACCTCAAGACCTGCAGTTTTTCCCCTCATTCAAGCTATCTGTTCAGCCACCAAGCTAACAAACCAAAATCTTTGACTGAAGTAGAGCCTCAGATAACTGATGAACAGTATAACTTTAGGAATATTCAGATTTAATCAAGAATTCAAGGACAATACTTTGTCATAATTTAACTTCTACAATAAATCTAATCAGAAATGTAATATAAATGTTTAAAGTAATTAGTTACTGTTGTCTGAACTATGCTTGAAAGGACTTGCACTCATTTTGTTGTGCACTGCCATAGTTTCTGTAAGAATTGGTACATCTATGGTGTTTTCATATAATTAATAATATTAACTGAATGTTCAGATATCAGTTTAACAGTAGATAGTATTAATGACTTGAGGTTCCCAAAAGTTTTTTTTAGTAAAATTAACTAAAGCTTCTCATCAGTTTTATGACCATTCCTTAGTGCAAGTTATTTTGCTTTCCTGGTTCAGTTCCAGATGTGCATAGAAAAATGGTGAAGGATGTGCTGGCAGAGCTGATAAAAAATGGTTTCTCTGAAGATTTCCAGTATTACCCTCAAACAGAAGTGCCTGCAGACTTTGCTTACTAACTACATAATGCATCTTCTACTCAAAACCAATTAGTCATACGATTGTTAACATTAGAATTAAAAGTATATTGTTTTTCTATTTGTACAAGACAGTTAAAACTGTTTAATTTATAAATGATTTGTCAATCTAAACCTATCTGCATTTGATTAATATTTCTAAGTAATTAACAATTTACAATTGACTTGAATCACAAAACAGTTCATGAACGAAAACTGCTTAAAAACTATTTGAATCATATTGTTTGACTTGCTCTCATATGATCTAAATTATCACTGATTTACATAATTACTAAAAGAGTGCTCTATTTTGTTCTTCATTTTGCCTGTCAGCAGGTAATACAAGCAGTATATACAAACCGAACACTGTAATCCAAGCAATTATGATACCACAAAGAGGGCAGTTGAGACTCTCTAGGAAAGCTCTTTCTCAAAAATAAAAAATATTGTCTAGGTAGTCAACCTGTGCTTGCCTTTTAGCTACAGATCTTACACTATACTAATTTTTTATGGTTTTATATAGATGAAAAAAATATTTCAGAAACTTCCAGGATTCAAAGAAATTCGCGTATTAGGATTTAAGTAAGTAAGAAAACGGGGCTCTCTTTTCTGTTGCTGCTAGGGTTCTCCTGTTCCTTCTTGTCCTTCAAGATGAAGAGACCTGTGGACTAGTGTGGGAGTGGGGGGGGGGGGGGGGGAGGGCACGTTGTTGTAAATAGAAAATAGTTTTATGGGAGTACTGTAGAGACAATATGGCAAGAAGTGCAAACACATTCAAGTGAGACCATGAGGTTTTGAATTACTAAGTAGAAGTAGTTTTGATTCCCTGAGGGGTCAAGGATACAATAAATTCTCTGAATTGTTTGCTAGCAACCAGGACTTTTTAAAATTACAAGGTATAGAGAGTTAGCAGTAGGATTATTTAGGTAAGTACTTTTTTGTGGGGGGATCCTGTGCCATTCATAGATCACAGTGAAGAGAGGGTTGCAGGAGGCTACCTGTCTGCACATATAAAACTTTTCCAGTACTTGTTTTCCAGGTGTTTCAAACAATTTAAAACTCTAAACTTTTTTTTCAGTAAATTTGAGTTGTCTTTTAATTTCCTTTAGTTTTAGCTTCGTTGTATATTTATTACTAATACAAGCTCTTATGTACTTTTTCAGTAGAGAATCTACAGGGGTGGGGGAGATAAAAAAATGGGTCATGTTTCTATAGATAAGAACACATTGTGTAAAGAATTAAATGAAAAATAACTAATAGTAAGAAACTATATAAAATTGAAAAGGAATAAAGAGCAGGGAAAAAAAAGACATAAATTTATGTGGGCTTACAGCACAGTATCAGAAACATTCAGTCTTTCTAATAATATTTAATACATGTCAAAGAACACGCATATTGCAATGTAATTTTAGACCAGAGCCTCCTTCTTCCTAGCATTTTTCTCTGCAAAACTGCTGGGGGAAAGGAGAGAGAAGAGCAAAATAGACTGAAAATTAGTTGCTTAAATTTTTATATTGAAATAGACAAAACAAAAAGCTGCCACAGAAAAAGCAAAGAAGTCTATAGTAGCATCTCATAGTTACCTGCAATAATTTGCAATAACTAGCAATAACTAACCCCTTTCAGTTATGAATCCAGATCTGGGATCAATTTCAGTTTAGTATCTTGGACTTAGGGGCTGATATGAAAGAATATTCATCAATATGAAGACCAGGATGGATTCCCACCACCTAATAATTTAGTTAACTCCTGAGTTACAGATCAGGGGGTACAGATCAGCAAAGACAGGTGTTGCTGTCCATTCTCCCTTAGCCATATTAGTACATATATTAGCAGCATTTCCCACATGACAACATTATAAATATTTTAGAGGATTCATCAGGGAAAACAACAGGGCATTATATACAGAAGGTCAACAGAGGCATGTCTTCTACAGGCAATTAACAGTTCAAGTTGCCCCTGTGCCCAGAGTCTCAGTAGGCACCGTGTATGGTAACAGTAATTGCTGCTATTACTGCCACACTGAACAGTGTTCATTGCCACCATAAAGGCAGAGATTAGCACAGACAGTGCTCAGTTTGCACCATTTGGGGTGGGAAATAGGAAAGCTTAAATTTCAAACTATCATGGTAAAGTAAAATTCCTCTCTCCCCACATAACATATGGTGATCACCATTATTTGGAAGGGAAAAAGTGAACTGATGAAGAGTAGACTGTCTTTTTCACATGGAGATAAAAATTATAGATGGCACATGCCAGATAAGGCAAATTGTCAAAAGATGGTTGTGACGTGTATCGCTGAACGATTTACCAGTATATATGAATCTTTGTTTTTCTTTCTTTTGCAATCCTTTCTCACACCCTTTTTTCTGTGATGAAATGAAGACAGAAGAAGGAGAAAGATGGGTAATCTTTCTGTAATGCTTAATTAAGATTAATAATTTCATTGACTAATTATTAATCACGATTATTAATAATTTTATGATGTACATAGATACATCAGTAAATGTCCTTTATCTTGATGTGGCAAAGTGAATTGATTGTGTTCTTCCTAAGTACAAAATCTGTGATATGAAGCAACAGGGAAAGCTTTTACTTTTATCTGAAAGGTTCATGTAATCAAATTTTGTCAAGATCTCTCTGAAGGAAAGAAAATGTTTGATCTATGAAAATTCACATTCAGGTGACTGAAGAATTTTATCAGTCATATATTGAAAGTGAAAAATAAATAGGGAAACTTTATAGTCCAATTTTCATTTTTGATCTGCTGCTTCCTAGGTGTATTCCCATATACACATTATTTTCAGTAAGTATGTAGAATTTGATTTATTATCTCCATTAGCAAGCCAGATAGAAAAGACCAGTTACTACCTTGATAAAATGCAGAGACTTTTTGACTAGTAATACAAACAGATGCAGTCTATTGTTGTTGCTGCTTAAAAGTGCTCCCAGGGAATAATTTGTCTAGCAGTTCCCAAAATTTCTCTTTTACTCATACTTTAAAAGGAAGAATTGCCTAATGTTTTTCCTGAATTCTTGCAATGTCATATAAATTTAAATATATAGTACATACTAGATAAAGTGAAATTCCTTTCTCTACAGTTATTTGATATTGTAAAAAGCAACACAGTATAGAAATGCTTACACTGTACTCATTATTTTTCATTTTAATTAGGTAAATTCAACATTTATGAAAAGTGATGTATTAATAATGGTGAACATTTGAGACTCCCGTTGAACATCTAGGGAGAAGCTATAAACACTCATTTGGAGTTGGAAAAGCTAACACCCATTGTGAAAAGTGATTCGCTTGCCACATTAACTAATTCTTTTGCTGTTCTTTGAAAAAGAGTAAAAAATGTGATAATATTTTTGCTTATCTGCAGTTTTATGGACTGTCTAATCCCTTTTCAGAGGATCCTGCATTATGTGCAATTACGGCTTCTAGTAACCCCAGCAGGCATTTATGGCTGTTTGAATCAGTAGTCAATGGCTGATCAGTAGTCAAGGTTTCTCAGTAGTGAGATTAAACTGGATTATATTGAATATTTTTACAGTTTTCTTTGTAATTTGAATTTTTATTCAAAATCATGAATAGTAGAAAAAAGGTATAGCAAAAGTAATTTGAAGGTGACAGTCTCGTTAGAAAGAAGTAAATCTGCATTGCTTTTACAGAAGATCATGTTATGGTTGCACATTTGTTTGTTTGTAAAATTGGTTCTCAGTCAGTTTACCTTTTCCCCTTGCAGATCAAGCAGCACTATAGCACGGTATGTGGTGAACTTTGAGAGAGATAGCTCAGAAATCAAAAGCACAGCAGATGACATCTCAACTATTGGATCTAATAAGGTTGAAAGTGAAAAAATTCCAATTTCTCCAGTTGAAGAGAGGGAGATATCAGGAACCAAACTCACAGTAACAGACCTTCAGCAGTTGGTTGCCATTGCGCTCCATGAAGACCAGTCCCTGCCAATGGACCTCGGAACACTTCAGTTTACTGATGGTTAGTAGGCAGGCACGTGCCAGGCACAAGTCTGAACCTTGCCTTCCCAAACTGATGCAGTTCTAGTAAGGTGTATTTTGCTGCTCTGTAAGATTGTTTTCATTTGATATAACCCATTCTTTTTAGTGTTGCATAGCATCCAAAGGATGCAGAGATGTAAGTTAAATTTTATAGCAAACTGTGGCTCTATAATTATAGAGCCAAACATCCAATCATATTAGAGGATTTATTTTTTTTCTTTTTTTTGTTTAGAAAATCTGGATATTTTACACATTAAGATAATTAAAAGACAAAAAATAAAAGAAATAATATGAATATTCACTGTATCATTTTAACTTCCCAGTATGGACAGTCTCCTCTCTTTAGCAAGACAAAAAGTAAGGGCTTCCTCCAACCTAAAAATTAGGTTTTCTGAAAGCTCTGTCTTGATTGTAAGCAAGCCATCTAAGTTCTCCATGAAGTCAGAGAGAGAGACACCTTAAGAGCATTTGCTCCCAAGATAAAATCAATAAAGGTGTGTTTCACTCTGAAACACTGAGGGAGTATAGATGACAAATTGGGTGTGAGGACCTCCAGCAGAGGGTTGAAGGTCTTCACCCTGTCCAGTAATCCAGCTAATAAATATCCCCTTCTAGTCCATCAATTATTTTTGCAAAGCTAGCATATCTCTAGTTTTGGAGGAAGTGGGTTAAAAAGTGAGAAATTCTTTAAAATATTTTTTCATATGTATATTTACCAAAACAATCTTAAAACACACCCAAAATTTAGCTATAGTGTTTAATTTGCAAACAGCAGCATTTTCTTGCCAAAAAAAATTATTCAGATGAACTAATACTTTCTGTAAGGATAAAATGTCACATTTAAATGTAGATTCAAACTCCTGATAAAAAATAGATCTAGAGCACTTCAATAATACATATTTTAATCAACTTTTTCCCAGTAGTTATTTTTAATAATCAGTTCTAGAAAAACAGCTCTGCTGCAATTACTTTTAAAGAGCTCCTCTGGGGGGTGAAGGGACCAACAGGGCATTAAAGCCAAAAAATTGACGTTAACAATGATGTGGGCTCTGGGTAAAACCGAAGTAAATTTAGGCTTAATGAACAATGCAATGTAATGAGTCATCATAATCCATGCAGATTTAACTGAGGGGTTTGTACTTCAGCTGATTTTAAGCATTCCTCCACGGTTCAGCTCTCTGCAGGCCTATTCCATTTATGCTAAATAAAGCATACAAAGAACACTGCATATAAAATTCTGGTTTTCCTCGTAATTGTCAGGTTGAATGAACATTGATGGCTCGCTCTTCTTAACACGGATTTTAAAAAATAATTTTCTGATGGAGAAGAGTTTAGTGCTGTTTCTTACTGAGCTTATGTGTTTTGATCAGTTTTCAGCATGACAGTGTTAAAATATTGTTTTCTCTCTCTCTCTAATTTTTTTTTTTTATCCAGAATCTATTGTACCACCTAGTGATTTTGATAATGATATCCAAGGCATGGCCACTATTCCTCTGGCAGGCCCTGATTTGGTAGGTTAATACTGGTTGTCATATTTATTTACTTTTCCATGGGAAACAAAATTAAACAATGTTAAGATGGACATAAGTATCAAAAAAACCTGTTTCTTGTGCTAACATATCTGCTTTTTGTACTTGCTGTAAGGATGAACGTTTTGTTGTTATACTGCAACTGAGAAGTTGCAGTTTAGGGCATTTACAGGTTAATATTGCTGCCTGATTACCTCTTCCAGTTTTAATTACAAAGTAGACAATGTCTTACTATTTCAGTGGTACCAAGCAATTGACAGGGATAATGAAGGCCATCTTTCTTTGACCATTTTTGAAATTACAGGCAATGTGATTAGGATCACATGCACATGATAAACATTTTATACATCCCATGACTTCATAGCAGCCTTCCAGCGTCTGAAGGGGGCCTACAAAAAAGCTGAAGAGGGACTTTTCGTCAGGAACTCTAGTGATAGGACAAGGAGTAATGGGTTCAAGCTGAAAGATGGGAAAGTCAGATTAGATATATGGAATAAATTCTTTACTTTGAGGGTGGTGAGGCACTGGAACAGGTTGCCTGGAGAAGTTGTGGATGCCCCAACCCAGGCAGTGTTCAAGGCCGGGCTGGATGTGGCATTGAACAGGGTCTAGTGGAGGGTGCCCCTGCCCATGGCAGAGGGGTTGGAACTAGATGATCTTTGATCCCTTCCAACCCAAACCATTGTATGACTCTATGCTGACTTAGCTGTTTGCAAGTTCATGTGGCTAAAGATTATTGGCCTTTTTATAAATAAAACTTAATAAGGAAAGCTGCTTTTTTAAAACTTTTCAGGAGGAATCTATGAGTGTGGAACTCCCACTAGGTTACCCCAGCCCAGCAACAGTGGATCAAATAGGAGACACCTTGGTTGATGAATTTACAACTGAAAGCCCTGATTTAAGTGAAGAGATCAGCATCTCTGAAGAACTCAGTAATTTTATTACATCTGAACCTGACTTCCCTACCAAACCCTCCAGAGAACCATTTCAGGACAGATCTCCTCCACACAAAGTTATTGACCTCCAAACTTTCACAGTGCCTTTCAGTGCTCTGGGGAGCACCAGCAGTCCTCCAAAATCAGAAGATTCCTATTTACCTCCTCCAGCAGATGATTCTGCTAGCAGTGACTTAATCACCGATGGCTATGAGTCTCCAGTGGAGCAGGCTACCACAATGGCAACTTATACCATGGGTAGCTTTACCCTACCTGGTCTGCAAGCCAGAGATGAGGATAGTGAAGATGAGGAGAAGGCAGAACCACCGTTCAAGGAAGCTGACCAAGACATTCCACCTGAACAAGGTAAGACACAAAAGATTTTTATAAGAGAGTGTAGGAGAGATGCAGTTGTTATGACACATACAGTCACGTATTGGTACAGCAAGCATTCCTTTCCATTGTGACAGGAAATTTTTTCTGGACCATCAAAGGTGAAAAATTTACATTTCTGACGCCTGCTTCAGAAAAATCCTAATGTAGCTCATTTCAAGGTTATCAAAGCCAAAAAGAAAACAAAAAAAACAAACAAACAAAAAAAACCCAAACAAAAACAACCTAAGCCAATAACAAATTTCAAAGGATAAGGCACACTTACTACAGAGTATTATGGTAGAATTTCAAAAAGACATGTCGGGGTGGGGGGGGGAAAGGATATCTGAGGCTAACATAAAAAATTGGTATTTAAAACATGGAAAATAAATTACTTTGGGCTCTACAGTCAGTCATGGATGACAGCAGGAAGAGTATCATGAAATAACTTATTCAGATTTATTATTCAGAAAAGTTTATGTATCTACATGTCTGATGAATGTGAAAAACTTTTAAAAATTTCTGGGTTTTGTGTTTTGTTTATTCAGTTTTATCCACACCATAAGGTTTTTTAGAGGCATCCAGCTACATGAGAAAAAAATACATAATAAATAAAAAATTCTATACATGTGGAGAAAAGTCTGTATAATGTAGCCTTTAAAAAGAAAAATACATGATAGACATGTTTCCCACAGTTGACCCCGCAGATGAAAAAAACTTCAGACAAAGCTATTAGGATCACCCTTAGGGCACAGTCAAATTATATTTTTCCCTGGAACAGCAAAATAACAGTAAGGCTACTGCTTCCATCACCTCCACCAGCAGCTCAGGAAGCCATGTGGCACTGTGGAGACCTGTGGTGTGCAGGTAAATGAACTGTGTGGGGCAGCAGCCTCCACTGGAAAAGCAGCAAGAGCCATGATTCCTGCAGTTGTCCTCCATCTATCCCAGCTCTTGTCTGCTCTGTCTCTTCTCCTGCTCCCTGACCTGGCCTTGCCATCTGAGCATTAGGTCAGTAAATTCAAATTTTACTTGCACTTCAAAGCCTGTGCTAGATGTACAAGATGCAAGAGGTCACTACAGACACATGGGAGGAACTAGTTCTTGGATGAATATTCGTATGTTGTTTGTCTCAGATTTTTGACTGACCGTCTCAACAGAAAAGGAGAGGGCAGGTAAGCCCTTAATAGGAGTCAGCAGGACTCTCTGATGTCCCTGCATAGCCTCTAAGCAATACTAAAAAAAAAATCTGCAGAGAAAAATGAACTAAAGACAAATTCAGGGCAAAATTCCCAAATATGCATTAGCTCACACAACACGCTTGTGTTTCTGGATCCCTAAGAACGTCATGCTCAAAGCTTGCAAGTTTGCTCCTTGCTGCAGGAGCGTTTGCTGTTCCCTTAGGAGGCTCTACTCTGTCCCTGTTCAATGAGCTCTGTGCTTGCTCAGTCCTTGGCCTTTCATCTCCCTCCCCGCACTCCAGATGTCTCTTGAAGTGAGCATAATGAACCCTCCTCCCACTTTGAAGATATTCTTCCTGATCCAGCATGCCCAGATACAGCAAGAAGGGACCTGTACCCCTGCTGCCCAGCCACACTCTGTAAGGCAAACACTGTTTTCATAGCCTATTGGAAACACCCCACTGCATGTCGACAACATCCTTTTACAGTGGGCCTGGGTGGCAGAAATGTGAGAGTGGGGAATGCCCATATTCCACCCTGTCTATAATATTGTTTGTCTGGATCCAGCAAATAACCAGATCAGCATTTTAAAGAATAAAGGATGTAAAAAACTGCCACTTGGGAACATACAATAACGAGCTCTGAATTTGGAGGAGCATAACATATTCCGTGGTTGTGTTGTTTCATGGTAGTTTATGCACTAAGAACTTCCCATTCTATAGTCTTGCCTTTTTTGCACTGAGTTGTTGAAGTGAGAGGAAAGCAAATACTTTATGATTAGCAGAGTGAGTTAAAGATTAGGAAATCATTTCTTATAAGAATCAGTTGTCAAATGTTCCTGAAAATAAAGTTTATGATGAAAAGCATTAAACACAACTATTTTCAAATTCATGCTGAGAAGTCTTGCAGTGCTACTGATAAAAGCATAGCATACATTCAAATAGCATTCATTATAACCATGGAAAAGCATTACATTTGCAGGGGAAAGAAAGTAATGCATTTTTCATTCTATTCACTCATTGCGTTAGGGACTTGATGTCATAAAAAACATGTAAAGCCACATATCTATTTCCCAGTTTGCTAAATAGCTGAAAAACCTCATTGCCTATCAGCTTCAAATGACTGAAGAGAAAAAGCAGAGGGTATATAACTCACCTGTGCTGATCCTTTAAACACTAAGAAATTGCTTGTTGCATATATGGCTTGGAACATGTCAATCTGCAAAAGAGAATAAACTGTCTAAAGATGTAAAAAAAAAAAAAAGATCCTCCCACAATAAGGCATTCTATCTTACACAACTTATGTCTAAAACAAGCACCTGAGTTTAAGAATTCCACCATTATTTCTGCAGCTGAGTAGCAGAGGGAAAATAATTGTCCTCGTCTAAAAAGAATGGATGCTGTGTTAGCAATGTCTCAAAACTGTAGTTATGATATTTTTTTAAAGCTTATAGTACACAAAACAGGCTGCATGCTTAACAGTCAGGAGATCTGTTGAGATTTAAAATGTGTGCTCTTTAGAACTTTTTCTCTTTTTAAAGCTCTTCTCAATTCTAGAAGTCCAGAGTAGAGCATTTCCTGTATTGTTTTGTTTCCCTATATACTGCACATTTCATAAGAAATGATAGAATGTGATTTGGAAATTCAGGTTTTGTTAAAGTCAGCAATATTGGTGTTATTAATTTTCATATGGCAATCAGAATTTGCCAGGCACAGAATTTTTCACACTTTGCTCCTGGCTGCATTTTGTAGCTGAATTTCTTAGTAATATTAAAAAAAAAATATATATCTTTTAACTATTACTTGTGTGAAATAGCAAGAACTACTCTAACAGTACTGCATGAGGCTGAACAGAAGGTTAGGGTCTAAACAGTTGCCTGAAATTCTACGGCATTAATTTCCAGCCATTTCCCCACTCTACTGTCTAGAAGATGGAGCAAATTTTTCCTCATCACATGTTGAAAACTTTAATTTCACTCTTCTTTGACTTGAAAAACAAGAGCTGGCTACCAAAAATAACATAGTCTGAGATTCTTTCAGGTATCAGCTCTTTTTCATGGATGGACTTTATTGCATTGGTTAACACATGTGTGTGGCTACAGGCTCGACATTACTACAGAATTCTGAACATTGAATGTCTGCAACCTACACCAACTACTTTAACTATGCCTACCTGAGGCAGCAAATCAAAGCAATGAAAAACATTCTTTCACACCTCCCAAAAAGATAGTCAGACTCAGCCTCACACACACAAATATTCACAAAGTTCTGCATGCAACATCTAGAGAAAGGAGAGTGAAAACAGGTGGGGGATGAAGAGTCAAACTAATGGGAGGTGTCTTTTTAAGCCATGAAGGATGGGATTCGTCAGGCTTGGGCTGCCAGTGGGAGGAATGATCCAGGAGCATGTGTGAGGCTTCCTTTGGACGGTACTGTGCTCATTCTGCACAGTGATGTTGTCCATGGGCAGCAGAGAGCAGGTCAGTGAGGATTAGACAGCCATGCTGGCCAATGGTCATGGCAGTCACTCCACCCCTTGGAGTAGCCCAGAACTACAAGGAAGATGCCAAGCTGTCTTTAGAGTAAACCTACTGTTCTGAGATTTCACAATAGAATTAAAAGAAAACAATGGCACAAATTTCCAGACCTCTTATTGAAACATTCTGAAACACCTGCATCAGATGTTGCGGTTTAAACACTTGACTTTTCAAAGGGATTTTCTTTGCTCTAGCACCTCTAAAATCTCAGCTATTTCTATTTTTCATTTATAATCAGGGCAAAAAACGCTTCTTTTCCTACTGTCAGAATTGATACCTGTTCACTGTTATCTAGCATTCCTCTTTCTTCTTCATATTTTTCCCCTCTGGAGTTAAAGCTCATTAATGTATCTTCTGTATGGTTAATTTTTTAGTTTCTTTGCAGTCTTCCTGTAACTCTGTCTAAACCAGTATGACAATTCAGAAAGGAAGCCTTGTGTAATGTATTAGTCAGACTGTTATTTCAAAACCCAAGCAAATTTCAGCATTAAAAAAATGTAAACAAATATATAAACAGAAAAAAAGAGTTCATAATGTGTGCAACAACAATAATGATACATTTTGGCTTCCTAAAAAGTAAGAAGAAATTTAATTTGTACTTGTTTTAACTGTAGCTACTAACGAATTGTACAACCCAGGTAAATGGTTATCCCAAAATCATCATGACCATCATGGAGGAGTCATTATTTCTGGAGAAGTTATTCCAGAAGCGTAGGGCAAAATAAAGCTAGCAGTAAAATAGTTCAGCTATTCAGTTGTACTGCATCTCAGTCTCCTCAGCCTGGGTCATCCTCAAGCACTCAAGAAAGACTCTGAGAGACGAAGACTCTGCAGGGTTGTCTCCGTTTGAGTGGGACACAAGTGTTTTGTTGAGACCAAACCACAGGGGAGACCCAAAACTCCTCCCCCTA
>JAWWES010000115.1:83617112-83630349 GCA_035583135.1 Lophotriccus pileatus
TCCTCCCCCACTTGAGCAAGGGAAAGAAAGGGACAAATTTTCCAACTTAGTTTTAAAAGCACAAAACCATGACAAGGGTATATCACAGGGCTTTTTTCTGTGAGAAAAACACATTGATGAGGAGTAGATGGTGGTCATATTTTTGTACGTGTAACTGATAAAAAGCCTCATTAATAGCCTTAGTTGCTCTCATGTTCACACAAATTTGTTGTGAGTGGTCTCTTTAACATTTTCCTCCTACCCAACAGTAAATTCAGTGGTGCACTCTTCACTCACTATTATTTCCAAATAATCTTTAGAAAAAACCAGTTTTCTCCATGTTTGGGGTTTCTTTCTGCCTCTCGTTCATCCTCAGCTGCTTAAGCACTGTCTTTGCTTAGCATAACTTTCTATTTGGCATAACCAGCATTGTCACAGAAAAGAAAACCCCATCGCTTCTTGCAAGAACCTCTCCAGATGTTCCCAGGATTGGAATTCACCCGTTATTTGTGTCAGGAACACTCATCATTTCTTTCACTTCAATGGTTATAGAGGGTAAGCACTCTTTGTTTCCTTGCATGTTTTTCTGTTTTTCGTATGTTTTCGTTGACAATAAACTGACAGGATTTTCTTGGCATTATCCCCCATCAGGTTCTCTCTGTGCCTTTTCCCTTGTCTCCTGCTGCTTCAAAAGTGAAAAGAAGGATTTTCGTGAAGGTGCCAGTTGTCTGATGTTTGGAGAAGTGAACAGGTAGGTCTAGCTGTGTCATTTTCTCAAGCCCTGTATATGATATTGATTAGTCTGAAAGTTGTCTATGAACTGAAAATGAGGCTGAATATGCAGGAGTTTCAGCAGGCCCATATTAGCATATGTCACATTTAAGAAAAAGTTCATAGTATGTTCACTGTTTTGAGAAGTTAGAATTGCATATTCAGAGAATTACAACTATCTTGAAGAATCCTAAACATAGGATTAGACTAAATTATTAGCATTTGGTCAGAATTTAATGATAGGTTGCTGCCTGTCTCTATGCTGGGAACAGCAGGAGCAATCTGAATAGAACAAAATCTACATCACGTCTCCAAAACATATTTAAAAATGCTAAAATGAAATGACTAATCCAAATGAAAAGGTATGAGAGAAAGAGACCACTATCTATTTTCCCAATTTAACACATGACTTGTTTAAATTATTAAGCTACCTAACTGCTTCAGTTCAGTTTTACTTTAAGGTTAAGCTTTGCTTCCTTCAAATATTATTTCTTGTTCACAACCCCCCAGATACACAATATAAATGCACCTAAACCAAAACAAGTGATAATTTTGTTTATATGCAATTGGTAATTCCAATGACTCATTGAAGGAACTGTGAGAAGTACAGAAAACAATGTCTATTTTTGCAAAGGAAATTTGCTTATCCAGCTGCCAATCTTCCGAGCCAAATGTACAATGAAAAAATGTAACACCTCTTTCTGCACCCACATAGACAGCAGGAAGATATATTTCAGTGCTCTGCCACTTGTTCACTCATGCTATTAAGTCTCTTCCCCAGACAGAGGTGCATTGTTTCCATATGTTTACCCCTGGAGCAGACGCTCATATTCTGCATACACACTTGGGGTGTCATTCTCACACAGTCATCACTGTGTATTGCTGGTCAACTCCATAGCACTTGCAGCTAATTCTCAACTGCCTGTGCCCTTTTAGACTTTCACAGCTAACCATCTTTCAGTACCTCTGTTTTCTAAATGTATCATTTCTCCTGTAATTAGCATCCCTCCTGATGATCGCCCCCTTCCAGTTCAATGCTATTTCACTCCAAACTAACCATCTCCCTCCCTCCCAACTCACCATAAGATTCCACTTGTCAAAACTTAATCTTTTCATTGGTTGCAAGAAGCCCTCCCCTATGAGTGAGATGCAACATATGTAATATAGGCTTTCATGCATTTTAGTCTCGGATCCCATCTTGTGTTAAAACCAAACCTTCCTGTCTGTGAGCAGAGACAAGACCCACAGCTGAAAAATTAGGGAGTTCTCTTGCCTGCAGCCTAGGTAAGACAGAAGCAGCCACAAAGACTATAGAGACTCAGAGGAGAGGAAGAAAGGAGTACTTGCCATTTGCGAACACTGAAAACTTAACCAGCTAACAACCCACCCATAATTTTTCTTTGTTACTGTGTGAGAAGGAGCTTTCTCTTCAGGGAGGACATACAGGTGTTGCCGCATGTGGTGTAATTCCACTTTGTTCAAGAAAATTAGTTTTCTTTATAAATAAAGGGCTAAAAACTTATTTGAGGCAGCTTAGAATCTTTAGACAGAATTGCAATAATTCTAATCTCCTGATAAAAAGAGAATATCAAAAGGCAGAAATAAATTCAGAATTTGAAGAGCCAGTATCACAAATAACTTTAATATATCAATGTCCTGAATAAAATTATTTTAAAGCCTTTGATCTATGCAATGATAAAATCAGAAAAATATTTTGCAACAAATAATACAGACTTTTGGGCCGGGAGTATACGATTAAACTTTGCCAGGTCACAAATGAATTAAACTAATTTTACATGTCATGAAGTCCAGTTGGAACTAATATTAGGTGAAGTGGCACTGCTGAGGCTAACATGCCCTAAATAATGCATTTCCCTCACTCATTATAATCCTTGGTCTTGCTAGAAATGCTGGCTTTGAGAAATAATGTGTTATGATTAAATGATATTAAAACTTTGATTTTCTAAAATTATTACAGTCTTCTCTTTGGAGGATTCAGTATCCTTCCAGCAAAGTCCTTTGACCTCAGCTTGGAACTTGCAATAGTCCATTTCTTGTTAGAGGAATCCCCTGACACCTGCACTGGACTATTATAGACAAATTTTAATTTGGGCGCTCTGAATCATCTCAGCTCCATCCATTGGATGCAATTTTGTATCTTGTGCCTCAGAGATGCCTTAGTTTTCCAGTTTTGATTTTCTCAGCCATCCTGAGATGCCTCACATAGCACTGATGCTAATATCATTTTAAGCTGCTTGTTAGTCAGTTTGAAAGACCCCATAGTATTTAAAACTAACAAACAAAAATACATAAAAATCTTAAATGGAGGTACATTTGCAATAATGCTTACACTGAATTTAATGGGTTTGTGTTTATGGAAATCTAGTATCTAAACTCCTGCCAGGAGTGTCATACACTTGCACATTGCAATTAAAAAAGAAAAAAAAAAAAAGTAAGCTCTGACTTCTGGTTGAAGATAACATGCATTTTTTCCAAAAAGTTCTCAAAATTCCTTTCCCAATGCAACTTTATAGAGAGTTCTGTAGAGGAAAGGACTAAACACAACCTCAAGTAATGATATCCAGGTGTAAATTAGAAGGAGGCAGAAGTTCCCCTTTTGTTCTGTATGACGTCTTCATACCAAGGAAGGTTTCTAAAGGAATTTCAAAGGAAACGTGCAGCTAATGGCTGTATGGATCCATTTTACTGCACTGTGTAGTTATTGCTGCCTCCTCCCTGACAGCAGGTCTCTGGCTGGAATGAGCTGCCCACATTCAAAATCCAAGTATGATGGGTGGATCAGTGCTATGGCATCTGGCCAAAGTCATTATCCATATCACTAAAATTGAAATGTATTCTTACAATGCAACATAGAACAAAACCAGCAGGATCTTCCCAGTTAAATATCTCCTTCTATCTCTCTCTGAGAGAGTCATTTATTCCATTTCAAAACTGTGAGAAAAATCAGACCAATCTACATCCAAGGCAAAATTAGAACAAAATACTCCTCATTCTGTGACTTCCATTCCATGAATTGTTTTCACATACAAGTGACTATACAGTATGGGGTGGGGGGGAAAAAGCATATTCTGTGTTTTCATTTTTCTTGGCAAGTCCTAAAGTGCTCATCTGATGATGAGATTTTAAGAGAGTCACCAGTTTTAACTTTCTGATTTCATATTTTTCTTTTCTGTTTTAGGTCCTTGGTCAACACATTACCTGAATTTATATCATGTGATTTCTATTTTGTCTTTACCATTTTTCAAACTAATAAACGTGAATCCCACAAAACTGTCTGGTGGTCTCATCTTCTACAAAAATGTCCTCTGTTTTTTCCTATTATACCATTGAGAAAAATAGAGAAAATGGGCAGGAATATGAAGAGTAATTTCAGTTCTGGATTATAAGTTTTATAACCTGTCAGACTTTGTTTCCAAACACTCTAAAGTAAAATAAACCAAAAAAGTATTCCAGGTTTTCCATTTGAGGTGCTTCAAAATCTATTACAGTGGCATGCAGGAATGTTTGCAATGTTTAGGTGGATGCTTCTTTATGTTTCCAGGTGTTTGTAAAGACCTAGGCTGTTTTCACGTGGATTTCATTATTTTAAACTCATGAAAGAAATTTTTCAAATTTAATTGAGATTATTCAAAAACGGGAACAAAAGCTGTTAATCCTCCTGAAGCTACGGTTTTAAGCGAGATGTTTTTTATTCAGCTTTGATTCTATTCCTTTGTGGAAGTGTATTTCTATTTGCAAATTAATTGCTGCTCCTTTTTTTTCTCTCTATTTAATTCATTGATGCAAATACCAATCAACTCCCGACTTCCAAAATTAACATGGTACCTTGCTTGTTTAAGATATATTTAAATATTATTTTACTATGGTAGTAAATAGTGCAGAACTTCAATACAAAACAGATTACAATAAATAATATTATAAATAACAGCATTTTTAATGTTTCCATTTTAAATGTACTTACTAATCCCCTTGCTTCTCAAGAGCATTTTAATCCCAGTCAAATAATTTTTTAGCAAGGATTTTACTCAGGAAACTGACTTTTAGAGTGCTCGAGCACTAGTATGTCATTTTGTCTGGCAGATGAGGTAAAGGTTCTGTAAATGGTAAAAGTGACTTGTTGTGTTATGGAAATAACCTACCACTGACCTACTGTCCATACAAAGTATCTGATTATACCTGACCTGATTATACTTCTCCTGTCTGTATAGTATTATAAAACCCTGGAATGCTGTCTCAACATCCAACTTTATAATCTTTATTGCAAGTATGAATAGTGTTAACTATTTAATATGGATATGCTGACTTTTCTTCTGCTGTAGACAGAAGAGTGCTGAAGTAAATGGATGTTTCTGCATCTTTTTGGAGTCTTAACTTAGAGAGGTAATGAGGTGCAGCATCTGTTGAAGTCAGTGCAGAGATTGCAGTGGGACAATGGTTCAGACCCAGGTTTAACAGACCTCTCTCCAGTTTATTTTTCACAGACACAACCGTTGCGTAGTTTCAGTGCAAACTGAACTCCAACACTGCTACTCAGAGCTTTGGGGATGCTTCAAAAACACCAGCTATTCCTGTATTGTTTAACGTACTTTTATGTTTCTGAAATGCTTAATCCTCTCAAACTCTTGAACGTTGTTAAGGTTTAACAGTCACGTCTCTCAGCATATGAATTTGACACAGGTCTATAAAGTAAGCTTGCCCAATTAGCTCACTTGATTAGAGCACAGTTCTAATAATGCAAAGGATGGGGGTTTGACCCCAGTAGGGGCCATTTACTTGTGAGGTGGACTTGATGATCCTTGGGAGCACCTTCCAACTCAGAATATTCTGTGAATTAATTGTATATCTATTGTATTTCCACTTGTACCTAAATTATTAGCTTGAAGTTGAAGAATTTAAAAAATTATATTAAATGTATTTATTGCATGACTTCAAATCTTTAAAGAATAGGCTTATTCAGAAAACTGTAATTGAAGTAAAGTTCTTAATTAAACAGCAAATGGCAAGCTGAATTACTATTTTTCTTCCATGCAATGGCCAGTGCATCAGAAAATAGTAATAAAAGAAAGAATGAAGTTGTAAAACCACAAGAAATCGATATTCCAGAGGGCTCTTACAGGTAAAGTGACCAAACATGAAATTGCTTAAGGTAGATGTGGTTAAGGGAGCTTCCATTTCCCAAGGAGAGATGGACCAATCAAAATATTAACCCTCAGACATTCCGTAAAGCAAATTCTTTCTCTGTACTGAAAACTTTGTGTGAGTTGAGTAAGACCAGTTAACTTGCATCGGTGAAAAGTTTATGGACAGTCAGACTGTTGTGAACTGCATCATTCTGCTGCTCTCAGAGAGAATTCACTGCAATGAGGGAAAAGTTGCAGAGCAGTAAAAGTAGTCAGGGCTTGGCTTTGTTCTTAATGGTTTGCTCTAAAACTTTATGCATCTTTGAGGAACAAGTGAAGAGTTCTTTGCTTTTTATTTCTTCAGTCATTGCAGAAGTAAGCAATACTATTGACTCCCCAAAAAAGAAATCACAGTAAAGATCTCAAAGAGAGATGAGAGCTATGTTATAACTCTGTTTGTGAGCAAACATCCCAAATCAAACAGAATCTGTTGCCCTGGACAAATTACTCCGCTAAGCAGGGAAGTCCAGTTGGTACCAAATAGAAGGTTGGCCTTGGTGTCAGTGTGTGGAGCACACCTAAACTAGCACCCTTGAAAGATTAATTCATAATGAACATAGATAAGATTAGTAAGCTATAGTTGGTCAATGCCCTGAATTCTGTAGTGATTTAGCTTTTCAGGTTTTGATTTTGCAAACTTTGTGTTACCCTTGAAGTTTTCAGAGCGTCAGGTAGGACTGAATGGCTCTGAGAATAATGAGAGAAGATTATCATTACTAAGTAGTACGTTATTAGGATAGAAAATACTCCTCTTGTGACATCATGTGAAAAAGGCATTTATTTGCCATTTATTTTCATCTTTGGTTCCAAGAACATTGACAATGAAGCAGAGCTGAGAGGTATGAACATTTTCAGATAAACTGAAAGTTAAACTGTAAGTTACACAGAGTACTACATGGTACTCAAGCTAGAGATGCAATTCTTAGGCTGTTCTGTGAAAAGTTAGACTACTCAAAAAGTTTCAGCATGGATGCTAAGGAAAAATGGTTAAGAGAGACAAGATGTTTTTAAGACTGAAGATGGAGAAGAGATGGGGCTCATTCCCAGTGAACTGAGGTTCACTGGAGTCAGTGGAGAAGAAATTCTGTTGGTTTCACTGGACACAGAACCTGTATTCTGAAGAATGCATATAGACAGGCAGAATGACAGCCATAGATCATTCTGGCTCTTCTGGCTTGCCTTTACAATTAAAAAGAAACATAATAAGTAATTATGTACTGCAAGACACTTATTGCGACACATTAGGTTAATGATCCTCTTCTCTTAATTCTCCTAATCCTCATCTTACTTGTGCCCTAGTTAAAAATTAAAGGCCCTAAACATAAATTCAGCACTTTTCACACAACAGTCCTGTATCCAGGGATTTGGTGGCATTTCAGGCATCAAAAAAAAATATATATATTTGAATGCAGCTACTTGCTGTTTATCCATCTGGTATTGATATCAGCGGAGCTGCACATAAAGTGATTCTTACTCCACATTATGGACTAATCTCTGTAACTGCACACTTTTTCCTTCATTAGTTATTTTCAGCAGCCAGCAAGTATACTAATAGATACATATACATTGTAATACTGTAACTTTCATATACAGAACATATGTCAAATACCCGTCAGTGGACTTGGAAAATTTGTCTACTGCCAATAGGAAATGTCAGTGCTTATTAAGCTCATGAATGAAAAGAAATGCCAGGACCTCTCAATGTACAGGCTTCTTGGGCCTGCTTATTAATGCAAACCCTCTAGAAAAATATCTCATGACAATTTGACCTTTCCCAAACAATAACTCCTTGTTCATGGTCAATTAGAAGTGCTGTCCTCATTAAAAAAAAAAAAAGACCAACTAATTAGATACCTAAAATAAAGTTGTTGAAATGGCAGTTGATTTTTTCCTGATAAGTCAAAACTATGTATTTTAGTCCCTCAACAGGGAATAAATGTCTGCATACTGCACTCCTTTTACAAAGATTTAATATAGCATGGGCCCAGGAAATGGCCTCTTTATTTAGTGTTTACACATCTTTGCCAACAGCAGCTTAATTGAACTCTCAGTACAATACTGTCCTGCCTTGTCCAGGTAATACAAAAAAATATCTAGAGAGTTTAGTGAACATCTTTGTGGGAGGATAAGTGGTGGCTGAGAGTTAGAGTTGTGGTTTTTATTGCCTGACATCAGTTTTTAATTCCATGACATTGTTTAACCTTCAGTATGGTCACTCTGGGGGTATATTTGAATTCAGCAACTTATTTTGTGTCCTCTGTGGATTCCCTACACCTGGATTATAGTGTTGTAGACCAAATTTTATGTTGAAATTAAATATCCTGAGATTGCCTAAATCTTCAGAGTTTGTACTTCTAGAGGTGTCATTAAATAATTGTCTTCTGCTGTAAAAATCTCATCTACAAGGCAAACTGGTGAAGTTATAGAAATAATTGCTTTATGATGAACAATGTAAGTGTATTTTATGTTCCATTGAAGAATTATATATATATGCATTAAAAAATAATAGAAGACTTTGGATTGGAGGGGACCTTTAGAGGCCATCTAGTCCAATTCCTTTACAATAAGCAGTGATGTCTTCAACTAGATCAGGTTGTTCAGAGCCCTGTCCAACCTGACCTTCAATGTTTCCAGGAATGCAGCATCCACCGCTTCTCTGGGAAATGTGTTCCAGTGTTTCACCACCTTCATCATAAAAAAATTCTTCCTTATATATAGTCTGAAAACCAATATATATATTGATGTTACATTTAAAAGCAACATTTAAAACGCAAAGGGTCGGGGGTTTTTGGTTTGGTTTGGTTTTTTTAAATGACCAGCAGGTCAAAGGAGGTGATTGTCCCCTGAATTCTACTCTTGTGACACGCCCTCTGGAGTTCTGCGTTCAGCTCTGGGCCCCCACAGTGTAAGAAGGATGTGGACTTGCTGGAAGGGGTCCAGAGGAGGGCCGTGAGGATGCTCAGAGGGCAGGAGCATCTCTCTTATGAAGACAGGCTGAGAGAATTGGAGTTGTTCAGCCCAGAGAAGAGAAGGCTCCAGGGATACCAGACAGCAGCCTTCCCGATGCATAAAGGAGGCCTACAAGAAAGTTGGAGGAGGATCTTTTACAAGGGCATGTAGTGATAAGACAAGGGAAAATGTCTTAAACTGAAGAAGTTTAGCTTTAGGTTAAATATTAGGAAGAAATCCTTTACTGTGAGGGTGGTGAGGCACCACCTTTACTGTGAGGTGGTGATGTTGCCCAGAGAAGTTGTGGATGCTCCATCTCTGGGACTGATCAAGACCAGGCTGGATGTTGTTCTGAGCAAGCTGGTATAGTGGAAGTTGTCCTGTCAAAACTAGGTCATCTTTAAGATCCCTTCCAACTCAAACCAATCTATGATTCTATGAAATATCTAGATCTTCTGTGTTTTGCCCATAGTTTTTAACTTCTTAGGATTGAATTTTATCAAAATCTCATGCAGACAGATGAAAAGCTTAGTAAAACCAGTTGCAAGACATTTTACTATTGATTTCAACATATCACTTGTGTAGGCAAGTCACAGCAGTAACATGACACCAGTTAGGCAAAGCACATCCAACAGAACAAGTCAGCTATCCCTAGGTTTGGGACTGGTGCTGTGCCACAGTAAGTGCTCAGCAGCCTTTTAGGTGAGCCCATTTGTTTTCACATTTCAAGGGGCTGACATGACCTCTGTGGTCAGCCACCATCTGTCTCTCTCAGCTGGAGACACAGTGACTCATAAGAATTGGCAGCTTATGAAAACAGGTGATACATGCACAGAGATCATCTTGGTATGCCCTCAAGGCCTTTTAAGTTACTTTGCTTGTAATAAGAGGATGCCAGAAGACCTAGTTTATGTATAGACCATATGTATGTGTATATACACACCGCTGTATGCCAAATGTGCAACATATATATATGGTTATTCTGCTTCCAACTTCCTGCAATTTTAAAGCAATTTCAGTACTTCTTTCTCTTGCAGTTATCTTTCCAAAATATAATCTGTCTAACAAACACCATCACAATCACGTCCTCGCCTTCATGCTCAGAGAAGGTTGGTCTGTGGAGCTGCAGGCTCATCCCATCAGTAGATCATCCTGCATTAATGCCTCACGCACTAATGCTAAGAAAGCTGTTCTGAGGTCTCTTAACTGATAAGTGACTCCTTATCGGCATAATAAGTAATAGCAAGAGCTTTGTAAACAGAGAACATCGCTAGGCTTTGCTTTTCTAATCTGTCCTTGATCACACAAGAAGCATGAGGATATCACAAGAGAAAAGTGTCTCAAGTCCTAAATGAAATATTAGGGAATTAATTTTGAAGCAAGGAAACAGAAAGAGGTACAAAGAACATCCACGGGCAACTCCTTTGCACTGGCCAGGACAGGTGCCACCTCCTTCAGTCAAGGATATTCCCAATGCAAAAGTTTGTTCTCCTTTCACATTTTTATCAGCCATTGGGAGGAAATTGGCATGTAGGGAATGGAAGAGTTCATCAACTGGAGAAAAACTTCTTTCCTAACAGCTGATAAGTGATTTTGCCTGCAAGCTGCTGCTAAAACTTCCATGCAGAGAGTGGCATGTCCCTGGAAAAGGATAAAGTAGATATCAGTTGTTTGGAGGCCGTCATTTCCTGTGAAGGCATTGTGGCCAGGCAAACCAACTTCAGAGTCGCATTTATGACACTTCAGAGTTGGATTTCAGCTACAGCTAACACATATCCTAGATCCATGCCAAGCCCCAAAGGGGACCTCATAAAATTTCTGCTTCAGGTGCAGCAGATGATTTCTTAAGTTTTTAATTGTTTTCAGTGGTGCTGTTGGGTAAAGCAATACAGCTTGCATCTGAGGGGGCTGTACTATTTTTTGTAACCACGATTTATGATTACTGGCAAGTAATAGCTTTAAGTTCTCACAGAGGGGAACAGAATGACTCCAGCATACAAGTGATCCGAGCAGACAGTGCAAAGCTGCGACCTGTTCTTTCAGACAATACAAACTGACAGTGTGATTATGTGCCTTCAGAATAAGAATGTGCTTTAGAGGCTCAGGAAATACTTACCAAGGGTAACTATTAAACACAGAACCCCCAGAAATCTCATCACTCAAACATGGGTATGAGGCCTTTTATTCCAGTAACTCCTTCCTTGGTGATGGAACATTTTCATGTTTAGATAGTAGTAAAGCTTGTTTTTAAAAATGTTTCTGTGGAAATACTATATACATTTTTTTTTTTTGTGATCAATGTTTTTTATGCTTGCTTTTCAACATGGCTGTTTGTTTCTTCCCTGTTTTTCTGCAGCAATTAAGATCATGGAAGAACCAGAATCATCAGGCGATGATCTTTTTGTTACGGCCAGCACTTATGAAACGTTGCCTTTCTTTATTGGTCCAAGCGATCTCTCTACCATGCAGCCTGAAGGTGTTATTACAGACGTACTTTCATCAGACCAAATAGCACCACTGCCTGCAGAAACCAGCCCATCCTACAGCCCCTCTGAGATCATCGAACAGTCTATCGAATTACCAGATTCCTCAGCGCCTCCCCCTGAGGGCGCTCCTCCCGATGGCACCGGGCTGGGAGTGCAGGATATCTCTGCCGAGTTGGATCAGCTCGGCGGGCTGAGCACAGCAGCTCTGGATGAAGGGGAGCACGGCAGCGGTTATATCCCAGTGCTGACAACTGAGCCTGCAGAAACCACTCCAGCTCCTACGCTGAAGTATGTAACTACCAGCTCCATGACAACTGCAGGCAAAGGCAAAGAGCTAGTGGTTTTCTTCAGCCTGAGGGTAACCAACATGCACTTTTCTGATGACCTCTTCAATAGGAGTTCGACAGAATACAAAGCACTAGAACAACAGTTCATGCAATTGGTGGGTGAAAATCAACTTGAACAACATATGTGGCAGTTGGGTGCAGTTGAAAGGAATACATCGAATTGCACTGTATTTTAACAATATCAGACCTTACTACAGTCAGTCTGATAAGCTGCATTTTTAAAGGATCCATAAACCTCACACAGTATGGAGACAGAATTTATGAAACCAGTGATGAAAGTTTTTACTTGTTCAAGAGACTTCAGATATATGCCTGGCATGTAATAGATTTGGCTTTTTCTTACATTCACATCAACAGTATAGCAGTGCTGATTATATCTAAGGCTTGTGTCTGCTTGCAGGATTTTAAAATAGGCCTTTAAAAATATATCATAGCTTAGCAGGGGGACTGTGATTAGATATGGATTTTCTCTATGGTATAACAGGGCAGCAGGTCAGCTCAGTAACATGCCTATTATGCTATGCCCCAACCTGCCTGGATTCAATGTTTGAAAATAATTGAAGTTGGCTTTTGAGTGAGGTAATTTTTTTCTTTTCCAGATGAATAAACTCCGCAGCTGCTATGCATTTCATTACAGGGGAAATTGCTGCCCATCTATCTCAATCTATTATTGAGAAAGATGCAGAAGTCCAGAAGATAGCGCTAAGTGGAAAAGTTAATTTGTTCGTGGATTTAACAACTGTATTAAATTCAGGGAAATAAGTGTGTGATGTGTGTATTTGATAACGAAAAGTGACTATAAGAGAAATTAACAGCAGGTAGACACTAACAGGAAGTTAAAATAAAGGCAAATTTCTGTTTTGCAGCTACTTCCGTATCTTCAGTCCAACCTTACAGGTTTTAAGCACTTGGAAATACTTAACTTCAGGAATGGAAGTGTGATTGTGAACAGCAAAATGAAGTTTGCCAGGACAGTGCCATACAATATCACAGAAGCAGTACACTGTGTTTTGGAAGACTTCTGTGATGCTGCAGCCCAACACCTCAATTTGGAGATTGACAGCTATTCCTTGGATATTGAGCCAGGTAAGACTGCGTTACAAATGTATATGCTAAGTCAGAACCAAGCAGATAATCTTTTTCAGATTCTTACAGCTCCAGAAATATGACTGTTTCAGAAATAACCATATTATCAATAGCCTCCCAATGATTTGCAATAATAAGAAAAACCAAGATGTTGCAAATTATCTGCAGACATATTTTCATATTATAATGAAAAGCTGGGTGGAGCTGTTGGTCCGTGCATGTTCACTGACTGCTTTTCAGAGCCATATACAGTGACTCTCTAGAATGAGGGCCGGGTGAAGACAGGTATAAGAAATGCTCGTGTGCATTTTACAGGCATGACATGCAAATCTTGCACCTGAGTATGTAAACATAATTTCTAATTATTATTCCAAAATGTAAGCAAACCATAGCTTAGAGCATCACTAAATCTTTTTTA
>JAWWES010000115.1:83630449-83641872 GCA_035583135.1 Lophotriccus pileatus
GTATGTAAACATAATTTCTAATTATTATTCCAAAATGTAAGCAAACCATAGCTTAGAGCATCACTAAATCTTTTTTAAAGGGCTACAGAGTTAACGACAGGGAGAGATAGTTTCTAGAAATAATTGGATTCTACAGATACTCACTCACCAGAGCATGACTATAGGTAGCACGCCATAGATTTGTAATTCCAGAATCCCTCTTGATTTCAAGTAAGTCTGTAGTAGGAAGTCAGTAAGAACACATCTGGACACTATTGTTATGTCAGAAGGTTAATGTTTTCAAAAACTATATTGTTTTATAAAAATTGAAGCCTGTCTCTATCTTCAGATTCCGGTAACTATTTCAGGGCTGAATTTAATTTCATGGAGAAAAATTATATCAATATCTGAGTATGCAGATGGCTTTAGACATTTTGGTTAAGCTGTCTTTTTATGCACAGATCTCTGACAATTCCAAAACAAAAGTCCATTTACAATTCATGCAGGCAGTTTCTAACCAGTTCTCATTTTACATATGTCCTTGTGGCCACTAAAAGCACAGGTAGTTTGTGGTAAAGAAAGTTAACAAAATCACAGTATTCAAACCTTCAGATACAGTCATAATAAGCTCATGTTTTGATAAAAAAATATTAATTAATGATAAAAAGTTAACTTTGGGCTAACACACGTTTCCTGCTTTAGTAGTAAATTTTCATTGAATAAAAATTAAAATGAGAAAGTTGATAAAATGCAAACACATGAAAATTTAAAAGTCTTTCGCCTTCATTCATATTGGCTGCTTTGCTGATGTGGTATTTCAAACAGCATTACAATGAGTTTGCTGAGAGAGCTGCTCTTTCTAGGCTTACGAGCATTAGCAAAATGTCAAAATAGAAGAATTTGTGTTTAGAAAGCCAGTATATTCCCATACAGGTATTTCAAAGCCCTGTGTTTTTATTTCAGAAAACAAACAAATAAACAGACACACAACGTGTTTAGTAAACTGAGGTAATGCAAGCAAATTCCTATTTATTTTGAAAGTAAGAGCCATCTAGTGGTAACAATGTTCTATCAAATTCAAACGCTGATGGGGACTAACAGTTTAAAATATAGATCAAGACTCAGCAGGTGCAAAAGGATGACTGCATTGGTCATAAATAATAGCATGAATAAGGACTTCTAAAAATACTTGCATGCCTTATTTCTGTAATCTAAACAAAGTGAAAACAGAAAGTATAACAAAGCATGACAGGTATGTATTAAGGAAAATGAAACATTATGACAAAAAAATAACCCTCTAACCCAGCAAAGTGCTCATGCCAAGCTCTGCTTGTTCTTAAGGGTTTACATGTAGACACACTCACAGTCCAGGAGCAAAGTACATATCAAATCAACACGAGCATTGTATATAGCAAGGCGAAATTGCACATGCTAGAACTCACTAGTCTAAAATTCACAACAGGAATTAGCCATAGAATTACACAGGAGTTAAACTGAATATCTCTGATGGATTAATTTCTACCACTGAAGCATATTCCACTGTGTGTCTGAGATTTCCAGTACAACTATAAAAAATTAAATGCTCATTTTTCATTAAAATTATTAATACTGTACATTGATCATGTACATCAAATTATCTAGTACAGAGCATGAAGTGGCTGCAGAAGAAAATCCTCAGCCCAGTTAGTACCTACAAGTAGTAGCTGCAATATCCAGTACAAATCTTCTTTCTAAAATACATAACTGTTAAGAGTCACATAGCCCAGCTCATACCTGTGTATCTGCTCTCACTTCCTTCTCTGAATTCTCCTTTCCCGGTTTTCTACGTCTCTTTTTTCCCTTTCTGGATTCACATATCTTACTAAAACTGTTTGCTGGCAAGTACGAATTTGTATCCTCTGGTCTGCTTCTCATCTTTTGCCTTCTAAGGGTTTTATCCCATAGTATGCAGGAAATAGGGTCCAGGAGACAAGACTGGTGGATGCAGCCCCCCTCTTCATCACCCCACCAGCATAAGAAGCAGAGAATAGAAAGGAAAAGTAGACTCGTGTGACAGCTGGAGTTAGGACTTTAAGCTGTCTCTGATTTAGGCTTTCTCATGAACATCAGCAGGTTCCTTTTCACTTAATCTCAGAGGCATCCCTTACTAATATTTAAAAAACAAAACAAATAAAAAAAGAGCAAGGCCTGCAAGCACATATTTTCTTTAGACCGTGACAATATTTCTGGGTTGCAGATCTTAGTACTGTGTAATATTCAATAACCTAATTCCCTCCCTCTATCTAGTCCTACATTACGTGTTGAGGGTCATTACAGCTGAAACTATTTCTCACACATAAGCAAGGTTATAGCACAGCATCCACAAGTATAAAACTAGCACTTACAGTAAAAACAGGATAAAAATATCCACATGTGAAAATCCTTGTCAGTGACATGAAAATGGCAGCATAACAGTGATGGGGTAAAATAATGCAGAGGTCAATATGAACTTGCATGCTTGATGTGTAATCTACAGGAAGAAGGGTGTGTGTCCTTTTATGCGAGACTCCATCCTCCTATTAACGTGCCCAAGTGTCAAGGCCAGTAGATGTGAATTGTTTTCTCTAGCTGCCACAAAGCCTGCCAAGTCACTCTGCGGTAATGCTTCAATTAATGATTTACCCATCCTTTACAGCTGATCAGGCAGACCCATGCAAATTCATGGCATGTGACAAGTTTTCCGAATGCGTAATGAACGAGTGGACAAAGGAGGCTGACTGCCTTTGTAAACCTGGCTACACCAGCCAAGACGGACTGCCCTGCCAGAGCCTGTGCGAGCTGGAACCGCATCTTTGTGTCAATGGTGGGAAATGCGAGTTAGTCCCAGGAAGAGGAGCTGTCTGCAGGTAAAGAGATGGTGATCAAATCAATTCTCTTAACATCTTCCTGATAATGTCTATCACATGAGCAAGTAGGGGTGAGGATATACTTTCCAACAGCATAAACTAAGCTAATAAGCCAAAATCTCAACAGTCAGATGCCTCAAGTTACACTGCAATACCTTTCTAAATAGTCTCACCACAGCTAACTCCATTTCAGCCCATTAGGACACAGAGAACACCATGACCTAGTTACTTTTTAGCAAAGTTACTTTTTAGAAATTTCTTAGAAATTCAGCATCATTGGCAGAGATGACTCACACAAAGCCATGCATTCTTTTCAGATTTCCAAATACATATGGGAAAAATGAAGTAGCACATTCATGGTTTGGCTACTGATTACACAGTAGTATTTTAAGAAATTGCATTTTCCTAAGATGTATTAAAAAGGAAATCTATATTCATATAAACACACCTATGAAGACTACTCTGATTCCATAACTCCCAGTAAAGCACATTAAGGCTGAGACTGCTATCAGGGCTTTCTGGGAAAGATTTGAAGATAAGCAGCTCCTCCTAACTGCAAATATATTCCATAAGAATTTTCACACAAAATTATCTTAATATTGAGAACTACACAGTACTTGAATATATTAATTCTCTTTTCAAAAGATCAAGTTTCTTCTCATTTTAAGACAAGACAATCCAGAGCATTACGTGAAACTGTATATTTGACAGGCACACAGTAGCTGACCAGCCACGTGTATCAGCAGAAAACAAGTTAAAATTCTTGCATTTGTTTATTGTCTCTTAATATTCACTCGTCTAGATTAATGACAGGTCTTCCAGCTTAGTTAGGATTAATGTCAAAAAAATAAGACCACTGAGCAAATTATTCATATGATAATTTCACTGTAACAACAATACTGCCATAATCCATTTTCTTCAGTGGCCATCACAGAAAGAATAATAGAAGACTATACTGAATTCACCACAGTTACTGCCAAATTCCTGACTTGCAGAGTCACAGTAGGGTAGCTGAAGTATTTTGTACTAGAAATCAGCCTGTGATCTACAAAGGTCCTCTTCAAACTTTACTGAGGTAGCAAGGGGTACAGCCTACTCCTCCAAGACTAATGTGCTAAGGAAAATAAAACTTTTTCCTTTTAGAAAAGCCCTGACTCGATGTACGGTAATAACCAAACCATCATTCGGAATTATAAAAGGATTAAGAATAATGAGCGAAAATTTTAGTGAGTTATAGCAAGTTACAAACTTACCACCAGTCTCATCCTGACAGCTTGTGCAAACTTGTACAGTGAGAGAGAAAATTACAGCCTACTATTTGCCCGTGTTTTGCGGGTGAATTCACTCAGCGTCATGTTAGTTTTTTTCCACTAACTAGAAATCCTGTGTTCTCATATAAATTATGGCAATCTTCTCCCTTGCTTTAAAGGGAGCTATTTACAGAATCACAGGTTCATTAAGGTTGGAAACAACCTCCAAGGTCATAAAGTCCAACCTTTGACAGAACACCACTGCGTCAACTAAACCATGACAGTGAGTCCCACGTCCATTTGTTTCTTGAACACTTCTGGGGATGGTGACCTACCTTAAAACACACTTGAACTTCTCAGGTTCTAAACTTCAAATGTTATTTCAGTTTCACCTGTGGGGTTAGAAACTTGTCAGAGATGTTTAAAATGCACAATTTCCCTAAAATTTGTAGGTTGACAAAGAATATATCAGTGTCTTCTTAACACTCACTCTCATGAATGTAAGAATATTATCTTTCCCTTATTATCAATCACACTATTTTCATGCAGGCACATAGCAACTAATTTTAGTGGAAATAATGTGCTCATAATTAACAGCAGATTTTGTTTTCATTTTTTGTCTTCCTCTCCGTATTGTAGATGCCCCGTACGTAGACAACAACTTTACCAAGGACAGCGCTGTGCCAAATTTGCTCCAGAACCCACACAACCCTTCATTTTTGAACATCTTGTTCTTGGCTTACTAAGCCTTGCTTTTCTTTTCATCATTTTAATTGTTAAGTTAAGAAGAAAATGCAAAAGAAACTCTAATTTGCAGTAAGCTGCTCACAATCTTTTTCTTCAAATTTCAAAATATTCCTTTTGTTTCTTTTGCAATTTAAAATCTTACCTAAACAAAAATGTTCTGCATTGTAGAAGGCCTCCTCTCAGCAGCTGCAATTCAGAAATTGCTGTAAGGATTAATCCTGCTTTTGAACACGATGAACCCATATCTAGCTTTTGTCACACGGCCTGCAGTGTAAGTGCTTGTCTCGGTTCCTCAGAGATCATTGATCACGAAGCATTACATGAGCTTGAAAACACAATTCAGCCTGGAGGTAAAATGCACGAAAATCCTTCTCTTACCCCTCAACAAACAGCCCCACCTGAAATAACAGGTCCATCTTCAAGTATTAACTCCACAACTAAATCAAACTTGAATCTATTGTCTTGCTTGGCAACTTCAGAACTGAAAATACTAACACATTCATTGTTTTCCACATTTACTGCTGTGTAGGTTTCATAATGGGACTGTAGAATTGCTTTTCTTACAGCTCTCTTGCATGGCTCTGGTGGTCCATCCTATCTGAGTGCTTTTTGTGATTTAGTGAAATAATTAGGGGTTTGACATTTTGATTTTTTTCTTACTCTTATAGGTCACCAGACCAGTTTACAAGGCCAAGACTGACAAGTTAGTCCTTGAAATTCTGTGTTTCCAGCATCAGCCAGACAAAACCAAGGTTTGTGGAACTTTAAAAATTTTTTGTTTCCCATTTGTCAGTATTACCAGGAAGCCTCTTTGTAGTAATTCCGTACAAAGAAAAACTCAGACTTTTTGGATGCTTGATATGACAACAACAATTTCTTCGCAAGTGTTTTTATGCAATAAAAGTTATATTCTGTATAACCATGTGCTAATGTGGCAGTCACTGGAACACATGAAGGAAGAGGGAATTTCTAAAATGATAGAGTAACACAAAATGCAAACCAAATGGGAGGTTTAAAAAGCAATATAAAAAAATTTTAAAATTAAATATTATATAAAAATAACTTGAGCCAGGTTAAGCTATTGACAAAAGCTACACCAAAAATTTCTCTAAAATTGCCAGATTGTTTCTTACTTCTGATGTATCCGAGTATGCCCGCTTGAGAAGTAGAAAAAAAAGCCTTTACTTTGCTGGTTTCATTTTTCTGAATCCCAGTCCAGCTAGGAACCAAAAGGTTTTGCTATAGCTGTTAGGACCCATTGTTATTGTGGGGAATATCAGTACAGGACTGCCCTGGCATTAGCTGAACACTATGGGAGACGGGATGCCGGCTACATGCATCTTTGGCTCGTCACATGTTTATCAGCACGTAAATAAAGGAAGCTATGACACCATATAGGACGATTATTTTCACTGATCTTCATCATACCCAGGTCTGGTCTCTTCAAGTACTCCACGTCACAGTTATAGACTGAGGTGAAAATGGTGGGACTGGAATGCAGAGATAAAAGTGGACAAACAGCAGGCAGCAGCACTTTGGAAAATCTCAAGAATGAATTGGTTTCACCGCTTATAAAAAAACACAAGCACAGAAGTTTGCAATTAGTATTTTACACCCATCTTAAACAAAATGTGCCTGTGGGTAATTGAGACAAATAAACTTTCATACTAGCTAAACTACTTAAAATTACTGCATAGAAAAGCACTAAATATTTTATTACAGTAATAAAATGGCACATCTGTGAAAGAAAACCAGACCTGTGTCATCGAGACTATTTGAATTGTAAAAAGTATACAAACAAAGCTCTTCTCAAGATCTAGTTAAATAAATTAATTTAGTGGGAAGTCAGGCAACCAGAAAATTGAAATAGGTTCATGAAATTAGGAGGCTACTTTTCACTGTTATTTACATTCACAAGGATTGCTTACCCTTACGTTCAACACATTTTTCATGATTTGAAAAAAGTCAGTGGAAGGAAAAAAATTTATGAAGAATAGCTTTCATGAACTGAAACTCAGAGGACTACTTTGATATCACAATCTAAAAAACTCCTTTGGGATTAGAATTTTTAAACCAGAATATGCCATTTTTGAATATGAATTTACAGACAGATCTCTAGAACTTGTAGGCCAAACTGAGAATTCCAGTATTTAGATTCTATTTTGCTATATGTGATGAAAGCAGTGACAGCTTTTTAGGACATATGGTCTACAATAAGTACATTTATTATACTGTATTTATGAAGGCATATTTGAAAATAGGCATAAAGTTCCAGCAGAAGCTAAAATAACCTTCAATTCCTTCCTAAATATAAAAAATGTCCACTGTTTATTTACAGAATCACTACATGGAAAATCATTGCAAAGTTTTGTTATAAGAGGGGGGGTTGGTTGGTTGAGTTTTTCCCCAATTAGTAAATAGTCTAAAAACTGACAATATTTAACACTTCCAGGAATGGGGCATCGACAAGTTCTCTGAACTTTCCAGTGCCTTGCCACCCACACAGGAAATAATGTCTTTACATCTAATCTAAACCTACTCTCTCTCAGTTTGAAGCCATTCCTCCCTTGTCCTGTCACTAAATGCCCTTGCAAAAAGTTCTGCCTGTCTCACTTGTGGGTCCCTTTTAGGTACTGGGAGGCCACTAGAAGGTCTCCCTGGAGGAGGCCACTAGAAGGTCTCCCTGGAGGCTTCTCTTCTCCAGACTCAATTGCCCTTTCAATGAACTAGACATTACCTCAACAGGTTTGAGCGTGACCTCCCCTATTAGCACTAGATACATAGTACATTTTCAAATTCAACAATGTTCTTCAAATGTCTTACAAGGCTTTCTCTTACAGGTATTCAAAAAATAAGCTCTGCATTACTTAAGACTGGACTTCAGGATGATTATGCACATGAAAAAAAATCAAGGATTCCTAAATATATAATGTGTGTACACACTTAAAAAATCATTTTACTGAAGGAAAGCAACATGACCAAGTTGAGCACCTATTTGACAGCATCTAAAATTTGCCTGGTAGGATTGTGAAGATGCATACATTAAGCATCGAGTGCTTACAGGTCTTAACTGCTATATTTAAGAGCCGAGTGCTAGAAACAGATTTTGCTGAGACATGACATTTTTCAATATTTGTCAATGGAACTTCACCATATTTCCGCATCCTTTTATTAACCTTCCTTGCACACACTAAGGTAAGTGGTGAACAGAAATATGAGCTGTCATTGACCAAAGGACACATTAAAAGCAACCGGGAACGTCTTCATTCTCTCCCTACAAGGCTCACATTGCGAATCACACAGAAGTTGGAATTAATTTTTTTAAGGGTTTCTATGAACATTGTTTATACATATGTACATATACATTTAACTGCTTAATTTCCGGTGACAGTGAAACTATCAGGTTATCCTAAGACTTCAAACTTTTTGCTGAGGCAAAATACCTGGAGTTTCATCTTTTCAGAACAAGATATTTAAATTCACAAGCACCCTTCTGATAACAAGTAGATTAGAACTGCACATGTGTACACTTTAAACTCAGTATGCACACAAATAATTTTAAGAGGTTACTATTAGTTTTTGTAGAAGAAACCTATGCAGACATTGGGCAGCCATTAATTATTTTGTAGGCTTATTTATTTATGCACTATGAATCCACAATCCTGTTTCAAGTATGAGCATTACTTTACTTTGAGCATCTTTTTCTTGAGTGTATCTATATTTATATCCTGCACCAGTGTTGTACAATATTCAGGCACTGTTTGCTGCTTGGTGCACACCAGAAGTCGTACTTACAGCTCAAACTGAGCTTCTACAAAGTTCATGACTAGTCTGGATGACAGGTCCTCATTCAGATGTGAAACTTTTGTGTATTTGGGACAGCAGCTGATTTCAGCAACAATTCTTCTCTCTTCGTACCGTGCAGTTACCACAGCAAAGACTGAACTTTAATTTACCTTATTATGTACACTCAGAGGAACTGTTTACGAATTCCAAACAACTAACTGCACGGATTTGCCTGCAAAACCACCGACACTGGTGATAGTGTACGAATGAAGGCAAAGCACCAAGAATACAAGGTTGAGTTTCTACAGCTGAAATAGTATTTTTACTTACTTTATTTAAGTAGAAAAAAAAATAAAGAAGAAACCTAAGATGTGGTTTTACCCAGTAACACTTCAGAATAAAACTACTTTAAGAATATTTCTTGCAGGGCACAGGAAGTCATCCCTGCCAACAAACGTTAGCTTTTCACTATTGCTCATGTAAGCTAAGAATATATTAAGAATGCTGATAGCATTCCATTTTTTTTTTCCATTACAAATGTATTTTTGTATGTGTTTAGTATATTTCAAGTCATACTAGTCATCACTAGCCAGATTAAAAAATAAGTAGTTTTAAAATGTGTATTTTAATAATTCATGATTGTATTTATCACTCTCAAATATTAATTACCAAATACATTTGCTGGACGTAAACCTTTTGTATTTCAATAAAACATAATAAAACTATTTACTTGAAAATTTCACTGGGAACTGAACCGGTACTTAATCTCAAACTAAAACATATCACATTACCTTAAAACTGATGTAAAGTTACAGCTGGAGATAAAAGCCATAAGGAAAGTGAAACAAAAGCCCGAATTACTTGAATCTTTTTATGTTAAAAAATGACCAGTCCAATCTGGCCCTTAAGAAAGTTTTCTAAGTCTCTTTTTAAGATCAAAACAAATGAGCAAAACCCACAAAATGAATGAAACCCACAAAACAAAGGAGTAAAACCCACAAAATGAATGAAACCCACAAAACAAAGGAGCAAAACCCACAAAACATCTCCATCCCAGACATAAACTTCCCCTGCAGCATACAAACTCAAAGCAGCAGAATTGGTTTCACTAATCAGTGACTGTCATGAAAAATGAAAAATATGCAAAGAGTACACAGCATAACAAATGACAGATACACTGGAAGTGATAGCAATAGATGTTAAAAAATTGGTAATAAAAGCAAAGATACTTGTTTTAATAAATACTGAGAAATTAAGGATGATACTTGAAAAAATAAAAAAAATCAGAATTTTTTTAATATCAGAATGTTATTTTGGAGAAACTTCTTAGAAAGTAAAGACAAAACCTTCACTAGAGTAAAACTTTAAATAAAGTAAGAATCAAAAACATCTGATAGAAAAGCAGCAGGGATTTCCAGCACAGAAATCCTCTTACCCTTCTCATAACTTAATTACACTTACTTAATATGCTTTAAATCTTCAAAGACAAAATGGTAAAAAGATACAAGTCAGATTTCAACATGGAATGTGTTTATTTTTTATTTTTAATTTTCAGTACAGTATTAGGTCATTTAAATACCTTAAATAAAGATTTTTGAGAAAAACCCAAAGGTTTAAACTAAGTTAAGAAAAACAATCTTCTCAGTGGATGAAAGATAAGTATTTAAAGACCTTATGATCTTCAAAGTATCGTTCTCAAGAAAATGGGTATTTCAGGGTTATTTAATCAGGAATGTAGCCTAGTGTGGTGATTCTCTTCCTCTCCTTTGTTTTTTGGACTGTTTTAGGCAGACCTCAACTATAACAAACAGGTTCACTGATAGGCAGGAAGAATTTTTTTTTTTTTTAAATCAAATACAGAGAGAACCAAGCCCATGTGCTTTAAAAACCAAATTAAATTTTTCTCTATAACTGTAGATCAGAAGGGCATTAGGTCATACTACAGTCGAACTCCCTCCCCCCTCCTTTTTTATTTCCTCTCCAAATCAACGAACTGTATAATTATCTGACACGGCAGATGGGACCACAAATAATTCGTAAGCAACTGAACATTGCTTGACATGTAAAAAAAAAAACCAAACAGAATAGTCTGAAACTAAATGAAAATTAATTTTGTTGCACAAAAAGAACAGTAAAACTAAGAGCAGATGCTGCTTTTGGTGCAGAGAAAGAAAAAAATAACAATAATAAAAAAGCAGCCTGCTACTGGGCAAACTAGAATATCCTGATTTCTGGAATGTATCTTCTGCTTGCCTCAGTCATACTTCTGGAGCACTGCAGAGAGGTGGGAATATCTCATTTGAGAACGTCTCCAACCACCAGACCGTCTTCCACTATTTTTAAGTCCATTTTATTTTCTCAGTAGCTCATATTTGTTAGCCATTTAGTTAACAAAAATTCCCACACACCCCACTCTAAAGAACAATTTTTTTTTCTGATGCCAGTCAAGGTAATCCTGGCATAATCAGAGTACAGATTGGAAAAATTCAGTTAATTTTATTCATTTGAAGTCCCCCCACAGGTATGTTTACACGCATATTTACTAAAATATTTAAGCTTATATATGTGTATAAACAGACACGCACTTAAGTGATGAGGTTCCTTGATTACTATGTTCAGTCTCATAATACATATTTTTTATATATATATATATGTGCGTGTGTGTGTGTATATATATATATACACATACATACATATATATATATATATATATATATATATATATAGAGACATATATATATATATACACACACACACATACACTGTGACTGTATAT
>JAWWES010000115.1:83641972-83685315 GCA_035583135.1 Lophotriccus pileatus
TATATATATATGTGTGTGTGTATATATATATATATATATATATATATATATACACACACACACATATATATATACACACACACATACACTGGGGCTGAATATGTTAAGCAGCTAAATCCAGACAGTAATAAACACAGGTCAGTTCAACTACTTTCCTTCTGGGAAAAAGCACAGCTTCCTGCAGTGCTAAGTTTCTAGAGGCTGGAAGTTGTGAAACTTTGGTTCCAATGCAGTAACACATTACACCAATAACCTAAATTTCCTAAGCTGCACCTTTAAATTCATGCAACACTGTATAGGTTTGCACACAACTTGCTAGCCAGCAGCCTGATGCACTTCTCCTTTCATCTTCCAGACAAATTATGGTTTTAGTGAAGAACTTGGGTAAAATTAAAATATTTCCTTGTTTTCAAGAGGCTGAGTATGTATGCAGCAGAAGCTGAGATTCCCTGATGCAGTGGGTCTGTACAGAGTTAACTACTACTTGAATATCTCCACAAGTATGACAGTAAGGAGTGTATTTATAACAGCAAGCAGACTGTGGCATACAACCACAATCTAAGGTCAGCATCAGGAGATTTCTCTGTGCTACAGAACTGTACCTCTTGAAAATTAAGTATATTTATGCATTAAAAACCTAACATTTCTAAGAGGTTTCAAACTGAGTAAAGAGTGAGGAAATTATTTTATAGTGTAAACAAAATTTGTCACTTAAAAGAGCAAGACTTCATTTTTGAATCAGGTGAAATAAGTAACTGGACATCAAGCTACTTGTATTTTGAATTCCCATTGGAGAGATAATAAATAGTCAAGTTTAATTTGCTGAGATAATGGCCAGCATGGTAAAACAATGTTCACGTAAGTGAAAGAGATGCATCTTAAAACTGTATGATTTTAACGAGTCCCACCCACAAAAACTCCCAAAACAAACTGCTTAATAAGGGAACTGTTACAAGCTATGAAACTTGACAGAAGAGATTATGATAAAGCTCAAAGTAGTGTCCAAATCACTATGATATTTCAGTATACTAAAAATTGTACTATTTTATCAGCACATAGTATTAAGATGATGCATTATGTTATTGGACCAATGTCTTACAGAGTCTAACCAAAGGTAGAGACCTTGTATATCTTGTTACAATTAAAATAAACACAATGTCTGAGGCTCAGGCCTCAATATTCAGTTAAGTTATACCGACATCAAAAAGCTGAACATATTTCCCTTATCCTATCCTTAATCTTATATACCTCCAGATACGAGGCTTGGACAATTTTGCATAATATTTTGAAATTACACTACCTGGCTAAACAAACTGTCCAAGAGTTCCTAATGGAAATGTCATCAGAAAAATAAGTCTAAAGCAAATTTGTACTGAAAGAGAAAAAAGAAAAAGAAACTAAGAAGTGTTATAAGCCTTAATGAGCAGTACATTCTTTGAGGACCTCCAATATTACATTGTATTAACATATATGAATGTTGTTCTCAGAATGTAAATAAAACCATTTCTCTTAAACTAAGACAGAGAAAGAATTAAATAGGATTTTATGGGTCTCAAGTTTAAGAGGATTTCCCATCAGGTTCTGAAAAAAAAAAACCAAACAACTAAATACAGACACTAACCAGTTTGCAAATCAGGACATAAAATGTCTCAGATTATATAAAAGTATACTCCAACTTCTCCATAACAGAAGTCAAAGCTAAGGCCTCACAATTCCAGTTATTAGAAACAGCATATCCTCTTTACTAGACCACTTGAAGCCAACTATTCAGTGTTTTGAAGCAGGAATTTTATAAAAAGGCGGTTGCAATGCAGTTCTTTGTAATATGTACCCGAGTAAAGACAGATTGCTTAAAAGTGTTAAGAGTTCGAACAGAACTGTTTAAGAAAATGAAATATATGAACAAAATGCAACAAACTACACTGACTGAAGTTTCTTCAAGGTCCTCATACCTAGTGAAGTTCACTACACAAATTAAACATCATGAAGTACAAATTAACAGACCACATGATTAATAAAATCTGTTCACTTTATATTAAATATCTCTAATATGATTATAGAATGTTTATGTCCTCTGTTGCCCAGAGGAACTCTTCCCTTTGTATCACAGGCAAGGGTTCTCATCTCGAACTTGCTACTGTGCAAAATGCCCGTTTATTTCAACAGGTTCTGCAGCATCGCCGTAGCGTACGTAGGACGAGCTTGTCTGCTTGCAATTGCGTTTTGAAGATACTGGATACCTCCACAGCGCTCCCAAATTTCTTCAAACTGTCTCGGCAAAATTTCAGCACCTCGCTTTCGGGTTAAGCCAGTCTCTTCGAGATTAAGCTCACACATATCCATATCATCCTTACCTGAAATGGTAAAGGGAAAGATAAAACATGTTTACATCATTCAAAAGGCCCATAAGACAAATTAGATTTTTGTTAATTAGATTCCCTCTCTGAAGCTCTGGTTTGTTAAAAGACTTCAGAGTTTATGGGGAAATAAGTTGTTAGATAACTATTTTTTCTTTTGTTTTTTTTTTTTTTGTTTGTTTGTTTTGTTTTTTGTTTTTTGTTACACCACAGAGGAATCAGAATAAAATGGTATAAGATGTTGCAATTGACAAAGTTGTGCTTAAAAAGTGAGCAAAAAGGAACAAAGGAAAGTGAAAAGATCAGCATCTTGATATATTGTCCTTAAATCCATGACAACTGCATTTGTTTTACATGTACTTTCAGTTTTAGGCCATTTCACAGTGAAGTGCTGTTACTATTTGTTTAAATGTAGCAAAGCATCTATGAACTCCAGACTTTCGACCAACTACTCTGTCAGCCTCCCATGCAAAACAAACAGCATTTACCAAATGGGAACAACATAGGAAATCCAACAAAATGATGGGTGTAGCTCAAACACTAAATCATAATCTTATTTTTAATAGGTGTTCCGTTGAATGTGGTACTCATGACAGCAGTGCTACTTTTAGCTATGGGCTTTGATATTGAATAGTAACAGTGTAAGACATTCTATTAAAAATAATTTGCAGGAAACAAACTTCTGTTGCTAGTAAGGGTATAACTCTGAAGAGAAACAAATTGGTTATGAACTTTTCCTTGATCTCTAAGCTAAATACAAAAACTCAAAATACAGAACCATAAACAGTATTTCTCCAGTGACTTCCCCCCCCCTTCATTATCCTCCAGAAAAGCTGGATATATTTCACCACCAGACAAATGTCTACTATCCATTACAATATTTAGTTTTTATTTTAAACATTTAAGATTAAAAAGCTATTCCCCACATTAGGCAGCATAAACAGGTTAAAAGCATCAGTTTGATATTAGCTCCATATTACAGAAAGACAATATAACACGTGTGCAAATTGCTTTGATACAAACTGGTTGTAATTTTTCAAAGCTAACTAAAAAACAATACAACGATGAGTAGAACTTTCCCAGAAAAATTGTGATGTTTTGATCTGCCACAAACAGCAGTCCCAAATCTTCAAATTCTGCCCAGATAAGAACTGCTGATGGAAAAAAAAAAAAAAGATACAACTTGGGAAACTTGTATCCTCAGTCTCTTTTTCTAAAATAACTTATCCACTCTGAACCTTTTCAAAGTTTTGAATTTTGCTTTCAATACCAACCCGCTACAAGGAGAATGGGTGCCTTGTCAGGATGGAGTTCCATTTGTCGAGCGATCCATGGCCCATCAAAATGTGCGTACCACCAACCCTTCTTCTTGTTCTGGGGGTCTTTGTACTGGTCTGCAGGGCGGATGAAGGGAATGCGGAAGTAACGCTGCTGTCTGTTCATTTCAATCTCTTGCTGTCTGCCTGGTAGCTGGGCTGTTGGGTTCTGTTGTGCTATCATACAGAAGAAAGCCCCAAAAATAAGCAAACGAAAAAATTAGAGAACAAGAAAGCCATATTACTATTTGCTTGATTAATCAGCAAATAAAAAACAAACAAACAAACAAAACAACTAACCAAACAAGAAAACAAACTTAACTCCCCAAAACCCAAGAGATGTTCTCTGAATTCAAGGTCAGCTGAAGTCTCATCAAACCTAAAATGTACCTCCATTTCATATAATGTGCATTCTGTTAAATAAAGACAGCTACAACACTGGTCAGGAAAGGCTCATGTTAATTATTTTATCTATGTGTTGCTCAATGGAATGTTTAGACAAAACAAGTAAAATAACACACTCTTCTTTAATCAATATTTAAGGTAAAACTTCCCATATAAAATGTCTTACAAACCAGAAACATTCATCAGTAACTGCTTTAGTTCTGTCAATCTCTTTGTAAAACAAGATCACAGCGTAAGGCATTTCAAGTTAAAAAACCACAAAGCATCACTTGAAGCTTTTTGACAGGAAACACGGAAAGGTGTATAATACTGTTAGAAATTACTAATTCGTTAACAGGAATAATAATAAGCAAATACTGCTTATCACAAAGCTGCCGTCAAACATAACTTTCTGCCTAGACTTCTTTGCTAAACTCCAGCATCAGAACTACTTTCTGGCTGCTTTCTATTCTAAAGAAATTCTTTACTTCAGACCATTAAGATCAAACAAGAAAACCTCTAAAGGGGGCAGAGTTATATGAAGTTTTTTGAAGCTTCATATATATTTTTGGTAAATATTTTCCATATTCATTTTTGGACTCTCTGAGTTCCACACATTTCAATTTCTGGAGAGAAACTTTCATTCAAATAAAAGCACATACTCTCTATGTTAATTAATCAATTGATCCAACTTCTTGATGTTATGTATGTATACACTACCATAACTAGTTTTAAATAGTAAAATGCTCTTACAAGCAAGATCCTTTGATATAATAACTGCCTCCTGCAAAAATTTGTTACTGAACTTGTTTTAGTGGTTTACACCACCACAGTTACATATATCATGTTTAAGAAACTCTGAATGTGGATCTGTGCCATCTCTACAAAAGACAGTCAGTACTATCAGTTGCATGTTTCAGCATAAAGAGAATAAAAGTGAATTCCATTTTTGTTCAGTGTCTATTGAGCAAAGATAATTTCTGAGCTAATATTTAATATTAAAAACAACATCACTTTTAATAATGTATTTTTACAATCATGAACAAGACTAATATAGACTACAACTGCAACTTGACATTTCTTCTGCTTTGATTCAAGCAAAAATAGTTTTTCTGAACCTGAAGAGCAGATCCTTAAAAACCCCCATGTGTTATACATAACATATAACCTTTTTTTTCCCCATGCCTTCATAATCAAAGAGAAGTATTTTTTAACCCAGTATTTTTTAACAAGTGAATGCCACTTTTATACATCGATTGTGATAAAACATGTACCTTACAGGAAGTTTATAGGAAATTAATACTATTTTCTACAAATTGTCTGAACATCTATCCCAGCAGATCACAGTGCTTTAGTATTGTCAAATACTTTTTGCACTGCAGTAGTAATTGCTAAGGCTCTTTTCTACTCCTATGAATACCTAAATCGAAGAGCAAATCTAGAGGACAGGAACACTAAGCAGCCAATATAGCCTCTACTTCTCAGTGCTATGGAACTGAATTTCTTTATTCAGAAGAAACCATCACCTGAATGTTAGTTTGTGTGTTAGGAAAACAGTCGTTATATTAAGTTGATTTCAGAGTTTTGCTACAACAAAAAGCCATATGCTGACAGTGAAAAATATTAGAACAAACAAGTTATTTTGTAGGGAGTATGGAAAAAAATACGAGAATATACCTTCAAATAACCCACATAAAAAGGTTATTTTGTTCTCCCTTTCCACTACTGCTCAAATGGGTAGGATTTCATGAAGACAAGTACATTTGTAAATTACTAGAATAATGTACAATTACCATCAAATGAATAACATTGCCAAATTGTAAAATAGATTATTCTTACAATTAAATTCTATGTACAAGTGTAGCAAAACACTGGATTAATTAATGTTAGTATCAAGCTCTCAAGTCTTCCTATTCTTCAAGGTTAGCTTAAATAACCATCTCCTCACTTACTTGAGTTGCTCAAAAATGGTGCAAAATCTGTGAACAAATATTACATGTTGAACAAAACATAAAGAGCTGATCCTTTAAAAGTTATGGTTTTATTACCTCAACATTTTTCACCAGTGCTGGTGATACACAAAGGGGAATGCCAGTTGCAAAATAAACACAGATACTAAGTGTTTCTATTAATCCCGTCCTTCTATTTTCATCAGAATTTAATCCTGAAATTTGTTACTTCTATAATTTGTGATGCCAGTTACAAAAACTCAGTTGTACACATGCTAAGCATAGATTGCTGTGACAAATCCATTAGTTAATTAATGTCCATTCTGACATTTCTGCTACAAAAAATTTTTCAGACCTCTGGAATACCAAATTTGCACATTCCAATAATAATATACACAAACCAGCGTTTAGCATCTATATGGAATGTATTAATTTAAGGATACCTGTAAAATTATATTACATCAATGAAGATATGGAAAGAAGAAACTGCATCATTTGAAGTGTACATCCACCTGAAAGTCTTTTCACTTTTAACACCTAAGAAATCAGAATCCCTTCTTACTACCTGCTCAGATCACTATAATACATAGATGTGAAATGCCCTCATAGTATAATTATTTGCAATAGGAAGAATCATTCTGACATTAATAAGAGTCTCTAAAGGTTGCTATCAATTTCTTCTCTCAACCTCAATGTCCTTTTCTTCACAAATATGATGCTGTACTTCAAGAAAAGTAAAAAATCTCAATGAAAAACACCGGTAAGAATGCTGTTACTGTCTGAATACAAGGGATGAGAACATGAGTATTCCAAGCTTTGTGTGCACAAATCCAAGGATTTTCTGCTCTTTGATACTTCCCATCAGCAATACTGTGCATGAATATGTATTTTATCCATTTAGCTCCACAAAGAACTTGTGAACTCAAATTCAAAGCAATTTACCACTTTGTAGAAGTGCTTCAAATGCCTTTTCCTGCCATTAGCTTTCTTAAGCACTTAAACCCACATTACTGGGCACAGTTAAAGGACCTGTTCTTTGGTAATATCTTCTCCAAGGGTCCAGATTTCACTTGCCATATATCTGTACCAAAGTTCCCCAAAAACCTCAAATTCTCAGGTAATGCTCAAGCAATGCACACTAAGTAAATGAAGGGGAAGGAGACAACTTCATACATAAACTGAGAGAAAGTAGGGCACCTATATTCCCTGAGATCTTTATCCTCCATGTTCCAGGACAATGCTTTAATCTCAGGCTAATGGGACTCTGGGGACAGTACTTTCTCTCCATCTTCCCTTTCCTCTGCCTCTTGCTTCAACTGAATGGCAGGAACACAATCCATTCTGTAAATGTCACTCCAGAAACTGGGCACTGAATTTCCAGTCTGGCAGTATTAAACATGGCAACTCCTACACTTTCTTGATGAGCTTGAAAGGCAGTCACTTATTCTCATTAGTGCATTGTTTTGACAATAAACATGCATCTGTGAAATCAGCAGAATGAAGGATTAATAAGAAAACAGGGACTACACAAAATCCCTTAAGCAAAAAGTGCAATACCAGTACTCACAGAATTTTTAAAAAGAGAATGTAAGCTAATGTACATAAGGCTTATCATGATGTAAATGATAAATTAGCACCTTTTAAAAGTATCTACAGTTATATCTAAATAGCTATAAATTATGAAATAATAAAGTAGCACAGCAATGAACATTTAGCAGAAATGCCTAAATCAAGAACTAATTTGAACAGATGTGACTTGGATGTAAAAAAAGGTTTTAGGGAGAGCTACTGAACACAGTTATCTGGGTCTACTAAAGTATTTTAATTTCTGCAAAGTATTTGCCAGTTTCAGTCTTTTCAAAATATTTACCTTAAATAGACATAAAAATAATCTTAAAACCCCCAAGAATTTTCTTCAACCTAGCAAACTCAAAATTGATTCTAGAAATGTTTTCTTTAGAATATTACCACAAAAGTGATTATAAACACAAAATTCTCTCTCCTCACCATAGTCTGTGACTGATTTGGGAGCACGCTGTTCTGTTTCTGCATTGCGTTTCTTATTCTTGGATTTCCAAGCATGATACACCTTTAGCCTTCGGTGGAACTCTTCTCTGCAAGCTGCCAACAGTTCAATATCTATCCCAAAAAGGAGGAGGGAATGGATGGGTGAGAAAAATCAGAAAAAAAATTTTTTTTTTTTTTGAGAGGTATACAATCTGAGATCAAGTTGTAACACTAATATGTCAAAATATAATACACTAAACTTCATTCTCTGCATCACAGGACCTGTATTTTATGGTCTAGAAATTACCCCGGAGTTCTGTGTATCCTTTCCTTTAGAGCAAAGGCAGCCCCCAAAGCAGCTGTGTACTGGGGGATTTGGAGCAGTGAAATGTGACAAATAAAACTCTTACTTCACTAGATTTGCCTGTTGACACTATCACAACACAAGCAGTACAGAAGCGTAAAATTTGACTGCTGAACTTTATTTCTGTAACCGGAAAAGAGAAAACCAGCCATTTGACTGTTCGTATCTAGGTATATATACCTGTATATTTTCATTTTGCTGAATTTCATTATTCTGAGAGATTGAATGATCTCAAGGTTTTCCTTAGTCATCTAAGAGTACCCAAACTGGCTTCACTAGGGATGAACACATGTGAGCATGCAGCACCTCGTCAGGTGAAAACACTGCTCCAGTCTTGCAGATGTAAAAAACAGCATAAGAGAATGGATTTGTTTCCAATTTCTATCCAGGGAAAAATAGTGATCTTAAACCAGAAGTTAACCAACTGCCTTCAATGAGAAACAGGAAGAAACAGTAGTATCTAACAAAAGAATAATTCTTATCTGTTTCTAACTTCAGACTGCGGGAAAAGTAATTAATGCACCAACTGTGAGCTTCACAAAAGAAGTAGGAAAATGAACAAATAATCTGAAAATCCAAGACAGAAAATATGTTATGCTGTGCTTTATATACATATTTGATTTCTTTGTGACGGCAAGAAGTGATAGCAAAAAATTTCTTAGAACACACAAATTCCAGGTAAAGCACAATAACTACTATCCCCTTTGTGGAAATACACAAATCTGAGACTACTTATTTAAGAAATTATAATATATATTTTATGGCCCGAGTAGTTTACTATCATAAATATGTAATCACTAAAAGAGGTAACAAAGAAATTGTTTCCTTAATATGGAAACAGCTTCATTTATTGCTGCTTTTGGGGTAATAGAACTTTTTTAATTAATTAGTTATTAATTCAACCATGAATAAAGTTTCTGTCTGTGTTATAGGAAGAAAGTAACGCGCAACTGCAACTTGATCTCTTTCTCAAATCAGAAAAAATCCTACTTACCACAAGATGTATTGATTGTATCACGAAGCTCTGCATATTTCCATTTACTGAGATCATGCTTCTTAGTACCAGCAGCAGCTTTTGTGGCTTGCACTGCAGGACCCCTACAATTATTTAAAAAATATATATGTACTTTTTCAAGTATTAAACAGGATTTGTTGTAAGAGGAGGAAAAGATCAACACTGCATCACTCTTATTATCACAAAAATCAGTAGCAAATGGACTGAATTTAAAGGCAAAATGCCACAATATTTTCAAGATGTTCAAATTATTAAGAGAAAATTAAAACACATTTTATGTCCAAAATCACAGTCATCTGACAGGCCTCCTAGAGATTAAAAGGAATTGTCATTAACAGTGCTTACGTGTGAAAAGGTACATATTCTATCTCTGTGTATCTGATGTGCATTTTACTTAGTACTAGCCAAGATGCAGAAAACAGACAACAAAGAATGGCCATAGACATTTTTAGTTCCATTGAAAAATAGAAAAGAAAAAAATATTTCTGAAGTAGAACAAGGAGAAGGAAGAAAAGGCATTTCCCTTGCTCTTTAAAATTGGATTAGAACAAAATCCTTGTTCCAAAACTTATTTGGGAAGGATATGAATCCTCAAGAAATACCAAGGCAAAAAATATTACACAGAGGAAAGGCTGATCAGTATAAAGAGAGTCATCCAAACCCAGTTTTTCTCAAAGGCAAAAGGTATTCATCATGTAGGTAATGTAAGTCAACAGCAAATACAAGAGACAAATTGTTACTAAAACCCCTATGATCTTTAAAAGCGTGCACAAGGTTTCCATCTACAAAACAAACATTACATGTAAAGACAAACCTGAATTTTACTTTTTCTTCCATAAATATGATATGGATAAGAAGTGGAAGAACCCTCCCTTAGGAATGGCAAACCTCCCATGGATTATTTGCACATAAAATAAGTTCAAAACACTCCAATGTTCAGTGACGATCAGTACACTTGAACATTAAGAAATTCAAGAACACACACACAATTTTACTAAGCTTCACTAATGCTCATGACTAAGAACATAAAGTAACTTGAATTATCTTTTGGGATCCAAGAGGATATGTTCAGAAGAAACTAGATCTTTAACAGGGTAGCAGAATTCTTGATGTAATATGTCATATTAAAAAATCAAAAGAGAGAAAACCAGAAGAAAACAAGCCTTTTCATTTGAAGGTCTGTCTCTGCAATAATATCTTTGTGGGACTCTTACATTATTAGAGTAAGTATAATCCAGTGAATAGTATTTAACATTTATTTTTCCATAAAGGTCTCATGTGGTACTCTGAAGCTTGATGTTTATTTTTCCCTCTTTAATTAACAGGTTATAAACACCTATTATACCCTGAAAACTTTCTTTATGCAGATATAGCAGTTTTGAAAACAGAGATAACAAATGCAATTTAAGTTCCATAAAATAAAACAATCTGTTTAACTAAATGTTCATCTTGACTGCACCATCTCAATATAATTAAAACTACAGTTTTATTGTAGTGTCAGCTTAATAATGCCTACTCATACTACTAACTTGACACAACACACAGCTTCCAGTTACAGTATGTGACAATTCTGACATAAAAAATTAGTTCTGATTTAGCACTACTCATAAATGTAAAACAAATAACTGGACAAACTCCATCAAAATATATTTTTTAATATTTTGTTATTGTTGGCATTCCTGTAGGACATTAAAGGATTGCTGCTCAGTATTTTCCACTGCCCGGTGTCTAAACTTCTTGAACCTAATTTAACAAATCCTAAGGATTTTCTTTATTTAGCAACACTACCCACCACTTCAAGAGTTTGCTACATAATTTAGAGCAGCAGAACTAGGCTATACAATCTCTGGTTAAACTAGTAATCTTTAAGAATCCTAATCCAATTGAATGGCTTAGTCTTTCTATTACAGTACTACTCTGCACTCTGCAGATCACTCTTTTGTTTTCTACACGACTTTCAGCATAGCAGTCTGGCAATAAAGGAGCATCACTCTTGACAATCAGTCTTCACTGCTCAGTCTGAGAGTTATTTATCATAAACAATATTTTCAGACTTTAAAAATAATAATAAAAAAAAAAATCAGTCTCAAGTCAAAAGTTTCCAGTTTATGAAAAGTGAGAAAAATTTAGTTAAACAAGTATGCAGTAAGAAGTATTGCATTTTGAATTCAACCACAACACAGAGCTTCTGATTTTGCCCTGAAGTTTTGTTATTTTTTTGTACATTAAAAACTAACCACTGTCACTGGAACTACGTCAATATATGCAATACAATCTGGCCATTTCAATTTGCATCCTAACTTCATTGCGCACAACATGGTTTATTCCTATTCTTAAAATATCATCGCAAGAAACAAATTTAGTTAACAGCTGCACTGCCAATTATCAATGCTACAACTAGAAAAACTATCAATCACGTGAAACCGATCATCTTCAGATTATATAAAAACAGCTTAATAGTTTAACTGATGAAATTTGAAAAACTGAACGATTTTGCTTCTTACGTAAGTTTAAGAAAATGAATGTCAAAGGTAATTTCTACCCTCAAGTTGCATAAAACACTTTTTAATTACTCACTAATATGGACAACATTATAACAAATTCTTTGAACAGAGAATTAGTATTCTAGCACCACCTATTGTGAGACTGTTCCAGCAGAATTGTATTCACACCTCAACCAGTGTTCTTTCCTTCTGCACTATGCACAAAATCTTGCATTAGCATTCAAGAAATCTCAGAAAAGGCTTTTGCTCAAATGTCTTAAGAAGCGTTTTAATATGCTTTTAACATGATAATTTTCAAAACTGCTTTTATTTTAAATTAATTATATTTAGAATATTTTCTTATTAAAAGCACCCACAGCTACATTGACACAGATAACTTCATTAACTCTGTGCTGAATCTATAGAAATACGCCTTTAAGAGATGTGGAGGTCAGTGTTCTATTATCACAAAGGTGAAAAGAGAAGAAAGCTGGAGAAATATTAACAAAATTACACAAAATATCAGGGTATGTGAACTACTCTTATTTTTTTAATATAATCAATAAAAATAATAGAAAAATAATTGCTGAAAAAAAGGTAGTGATAATGTAAATTTATCTGAAAAACATAATTTACTTATCTGCTTATCACTTGAGAAAAAAACCAGATTCCATTATTTTTAATTTCATAATAATTCAACCCATTTCATATATGAATGATTGATTCATTTCATGCTGTCTTCTCACCTACCTAGACAATATTTCTGACATTTCTGTGGCCATTTGTTCCCTATAAGAAAATTGATAAATGAACATAAACCAAACATACTGATATAAAACAAGCCTTTTTAACTGAGAGAGGCTCTTGCCAATCAAACTGAAGTTAAATAAAGTGCACAGAAAATGGCTACTTAATTTAAATTATTTCCATTCACATATCTATATATATACCCACAGTCCTGATTTTGTAAAGAGCAATAGGACAATCACACAGGACAATGAAAAGGGGAAGGTATGTGAAAAATCTTAAAGTAATTATATAATCACCATTAAATAGAATATTATTAGGTATATTATTAAAGTATTCATTAGATATAAGCCAAGTAGTGAATATAAAGTATTAATGATTTAGAGGTTAGAGATGCATGCTAATAAAGATTATTACGAAGTATTAGTATATAAGAGGACTATATCAACTTCTTCTCAGTTAATTAGTAGGGTGGGGGTTTCTATTAGAGCATGCAAATGGAAAAAAAATGCCATACGCAGTCATTTGTGGCTTTCTTCCATTGGCTCTGCAAATAGAAGATATATGTTAGATAGACTGCTTCCCAGTGAACTTTCTAATAACCTGAAGTGGGAAAAGGTGGGTCATCTTATCTCCCATCTTATCTTACGATTTTTTTTTTTTTTTTTAACTGAGAAACAGGATTTTTTTCCCCTCCTTTCTCATATAATCATGAGTTAAATTATAATCAGGAAAAAACGTACAGCTGAAAACTTCCCCCGCCATTTCAAAATCAGAGACTTTGAGCCACGCTACTGGTACATTTCTTTTTTGGATAAGCAGATCACAAGACATAACAGCAATCGTCATGCAGCTTCTCTGGGAATAGGACAGATGCTTCTTCATGCAAGCTGTGAAAAGACCCCGAGTCTTAACTGTCATACAAGAATCCCACAGGTGCACATATGTAGCACTAAATTTGCTACAAATTAAAACTTTTTTGGGTTGTTGCAATGCAACACACAGAACAGATAGTCTGGCAACATTTCCTCTGAGACTAGCTTCTTTTGGTGTCATATGCTATACTGTATCTTTCACTAAGTCGTATAAATTAAAAACAGCACACAGTGGAAAGCAAATATCTATTATTTAACTTCTTTTTTACTTTAGTGCTAAGTACTACTGTTAATTTACCCCTAGGTGCCATAAATCCCTTATTACATATCCTTTTAAAGCGTGGATGAGTAATAAAATTGGATGAAGCTAGAAGTTCAGCATATTCCACACAGAATAAGCACAAATAAAAATGCTGGATCTACTGCCAGAAAAGTAACTTTTCTTCAACAGAAGCCAACAAATATATTTTTTAAAGGAACTACTAATACTTAGGTACTTTTAAGTATCTATAAAAACTAATGATGAATGCTTCAAGGTACTGGGTAGCAAAGAATAACACAGAGGCTACTCATTTTCAAATATGACAGCACACAGATACCGCACATTCCTTAAAAATAAGCACATAAAATCACCTTGCTCTTACTCCTTTCACTCCACAGGTAGCACCATACAACAGAAAATACCCATTTATTCATACCAATGTGTAAGCATAAAAAGATTTTTTACAAAATTGTGTGAAAACAGTGTAGAACGAGTATACTGCATGAATTTAGTATGAAGGGATACATGCCTTATCTTACTACAGCAGAATTTTAACAGAAAAGGTGTGATTTTAGTGTATCATATGGTAATGTGCAAGTATCAAATGCAGAAGATGGCTTAATGTAACTTCCTCAGACTCCAGTAAAATTTTATTGGTATCAGTTAAAATAAGTTCTGCGAATTTATGTTTTAAGTATTAAATTACGTATTTTGTTCAAACCAAAAAAGAGTTTTAATTTCAGAGAATTCCTCCGTTTTCTAGACTTAAGTAAATTCCTAAAGTTTCGTGAAAATCTATCCTTTGATTTTAGCAGAAGACATTGGGGCCTGGGGAATGTTTTAGTTTGGTTTTAAACAAACTAAAATAAAATAAATCAAAGATTAAATTAAAAGCATTCTAATCAATTTTTGGACGTGCTTAAAACTATTTGAAGTAGATTTTAGAAACAGTAGGAGGAAAAAATTCACCAATGAGAAAAAAAGAAATCTCATGTAAGCAGAAAAATCTATTGTTTTTCTAGATTTGTGTATTATCAAAGGATTTACATCGCTATGCTAACTTGTTCAGACCAATGAGCACTTTCCAATCATCCAGAAGAGTCTTCAGTCTCCTACGGCTACACAGCAGAAAGAAACTGGTAGTCATAAAGAGTTATGATGATAATTAGTTCATCATTCATTCTGGGATTATACAAGAAAGACAAATCCCAAAATCACCCACGAGCAGCAGGAAACACTGTGGAGATTAGAAGTTCACTGACAGAAAAGTTATTGAATTCTCTAAGCCCTTCTTCTCTACTGCCTCCCTTTTTTTCATTTTTAAGAGAACTCTGCCAGGTTGCAACACTGGATTGACTTTGTGTTTACCTTCAGAGTATTGCACCAAAATTCAAACGTGCGAAGATGTGAGGCACTGGAACAGGCTGCCCGGGGAAGCTGTGGATGCCTCACCCCTGGAGGTGTTCAAGGCCAGGTTGGATGGGGCTTTGAGCAACCTGGTCTAGTGTAAGGTGTCCCTGCTTGTGGCAGGGGCACTGGAACCAGATGACCTTCAAGGTCCCCTTCAAACCCAAGCCATTTTACGATTCCATGAATTAGGCATGTTAGTTTTATTGGAGACAGCTACTGTATAACTGAGGGCAAGACCACAGTGATTTCAGTGGAAGTGTCTACTAGAAATCAGTATTGCACATGACAAAAAACATTACCCACCTATCTCAAGTAGGCATGCAGTTATTTAAAAGAAAAAAAAAAAAAGTATACATCTAGATAAAATTTGGGTAACAAAGGAAACACTTGAAGAGCTTGAAATTCCATGGAAACACAGGGAATTTTCTCACACTCCTTCTTTCAGCAACAAAATGAGTAGACTAGTACTAATGAAGTCACCAATTACGTGACCATGTTCATAGGTACATTTATGCAATTTAATCAGTAAGTACCATCTTTACTGGAACTTCTAAGCTGCTTCTAAGGCACCTTTTACACATGAAGAGCTCTTGCTCTGCAGACCAGTAATGTGGGTCTCTATACCAAAAGTCAAGCAATTCCTATGACACATCAAAAGTTCACACAAAGCAAAAGTAATGCAGTATTTAATTTTCAAATCCATCTATACTAGATATATTCATTCCACTTAAAAAACTTACCAGTCAGGACACAGAAATAAGTATTATTTCTGCATTCAAAGAGGGATTCTTGTGTAAAAAAACCCACACACACAAATTCACACTGTACAAACACAATCATCAAGTACTAGAAAAGATGTATTTTATTACTACTTACCACTGAAGAAATTCCATTCCCTACTTTCAATGAGTCATAAAAATCAAAATTTAAAGTGGTTGCCATCCTTGTCAGAACTCAAAAAGAGAACTGCAGTTGTATTCACTAGCAACTACAAACTTACTGATGTAGCAAGATGCAAAATGAAGAAAGCCTTTAAACAAAAACAATCTTTCTAAGTTAATTTGAAAAAGATTCTAGTACACTGACTTATAAGGTCCATTTAATGAATAAAAAGATACATAAAACCAGCAAGAGCATAGTCTTCTCAAAGGGATGAAGACAGAAAGACGGAAAAAAAAAAAAGAGAGAAAAATATAACTATTATATATATAACTATTAACCCCATACCTGCGCAATCCTACATCAAGCTGAGCCTCATCATTGATGAGTTCTGCTTCACTCTGGGCAATTCTCATTGCAAGTTCATGGTCACGACGTTCCTGCTCAAGCACTGCCTGGTGCTGGGTTTCCTCTTCTCGTTCTCTAGCTAGCTGAGCCTCAATTTCAGCCTGTTTTATAAAAAGACACCTTTAACCTTATCCAATCAAAACCAAAATGCTACATGAGGAATACTAGAAAAATACACTAAGTAGTATATTAATAGCTTTTCAAAACGTGCAAAATTTACAGAACTGAAAAATTAACAGCATCAGTATTCAGTTTGACCCAAGAAAAATGAAACAGCATCTTGCTTTCCACGTAGTTTATCAAATAATTATTGTTCAGCACTTTTATTATCTTTTCAAATAAAGTGCCAAATAATTATTATTCATTTATAAAAATACACTAAGCTTTTTGTTCACTATTATGAGAATTAGCACTATAGTTACTCCTCCACAGAACTAACACAGTACTTGATATTCTGCTCTTGGCATTACAGGACTTTGCAATAGGCACTGCCTTGCATATAGGTCCAAATCCAGATGTGACTTCCAGTAAAAGTGCAAACTGGGCTGACATGGAACATCTGCAAAAACTTCAAAGGCTTAACTAGAATTCTGCAGTTTTATGTATTTTTAACTTTAAAATTATTTTCAAATCCCTTTAAAAACAGATGCACCTCTACTCAGAAGACCAACAGCTGCACATGAACTAGAAATAGGTGATCTGTCCTGGGATGTCCTAATCACTACTTTTGCCTTTCTACTAAAGCAACACTGGTGAATGACTGAGATGTGCATTTATAAAATGAAGGCATTAGACTCAGTGGAGAACCTAAGCTGCAAAAAAGATTTAAAAATAAGTAAATAAATACACAAAACAAACAACCTCAAAACAACCACTACAAACAAAACAAAAAAAAAAGCCAAAGCCACACACAGCTAAAATATTAACCTGAATACGCTTTTCTTCATCTTCCCTCTTTTTCCTCTCTTCCTCTTCTAGTTTTCTCTTTGCCTCAATCTCAGATTTCCTATTACAAAAGAAAAGAAGGAAAGAAGGAAATGAAAACATGCTATTATGATGCAAGTGCATATGAGATAGTAAGAGACAGAAAGTATCTTCCATAAAACTGAATGCTAATCCAGAAGTCAGTACAGTCCTGATAACAGGACACTACACGCAAAGTCAAGACCTTTTTCAAGTTCATCCGTATTTCCAGCTGCATCTCTTCCATTCACTATTCTAACACTTGCCTTAAAATTCACTGGGAAAGGAAACATTCCAACACTGCACAGCACACCAGGAATACAATCCAAGTAACTCTCTATGTGTACAGCTATTAAAAACGACCTCATTAAAAAGCCTTTCCTATTTTCTTCTCATTCTATAACCAGCAACTTATTCGTGACTCACAGACGTCTTTCCTCTTCTTCCTTCTTTCGTTTCTGTTCTTCCTCTTCACGCCTCTTTCTTTCTTTTTCCATTTCCTCCTGGATGCGTCGTAGCCTCTCCGCTTCTTCCTCTTGCTGCTTCTTCTTTTGCAGTGCACTCAGAAGGTGCTCTGAGCTTTTAACTAAAGCATCATATTCTTTCTGTATCTGTTCTCTAGTCATTATAGTGGTCTGCAAAAATAATAAGGGAATTATATTGTTTTGCATTTGTACTTTGCTTTTAAAAATGTATATTGAAATAATATTAAGTGAAATGAGAACACTGAGCACTATTATAAAAAATATATATATACACTTCAGGGTGGGGAAGCTTGAGTCCATTCTTCCCTTTCTTTCTAAAATCCTGAGGATTCATTATTGTCCTCTCTCATGTAAAACCATATAAAGTAATCTCCTTTTCACTCCTGAAATTAAAAATGGCTTCTCTTTAAAACATGCCTTTGTCTTTTAAATTCTGTATTTTTAAGCAACAGAAATTAATTCTATTATTCTAGGGCTGAAAATTAAGACCTGTCCATGTGCATTTTGCATTGTGTTTTTATCTGCTATAGTGGTTATTTACAGCTCTGCCTTTTATGTCATAGAATATAATATCTTTCTCACTACTTCTGCTAGCACTCAGAAAATATATTGGGCCATGCTGTGACTAACTTTTAGAAAAAGTTATTAGTAGCAAATGACAGGTTGAAAATACTTCAAAAAACAGCCTTTGCTACATACATTTTCCAAACTAACTGACAGCTACAATTTAATTTCATTTTCCAATTTCCATCATACTAATAAAACTGCAATATGGGATGTTTGCTGACCTTTTCTCTGGGTGCATCATGACAATAATCAAATGATATTATTTTTATTAGAAAGGAGAACTCTAAGTCGACAGGTTAACTCTACCATCTTTTCAATTGTGATTTTAAATAAAAAGATCTCAATATGGCACACTAAGAAAGCTGTAATATTGCATGAAACAAGAATTCAACAAGCCAAATTTTTTCTAACATTAATAAATGCCAGTGTGCTTTCATTTTGTCTTTTGCTTCTGTGGTATAAAACTGAGAACTATGGACCCTGAAGCATAATCAGAAAGCTGAACTGTCTTTACTACAGGGCCTGAAAAACCTTGTATCTGGAACAGAAATCTCTTTATCCTGTGATAAAGGCTTGTCTGTTTCAGCCCTGATGAAGTTAAAATATTGCTAACATGCATTATTCCAATAATAAAAGCAACGAGCAAATTACTGACAACACTTTTCTCATAATATCAATATGCATTTTTGTTTTAAATTCTTCAGTGTCCATTTTGAAACACAGATAGTAACAGCAAAGTATAGACATACTCACCTAGTTTCGGGATTCACTTCAGTTGCATTCACAAATAATTTTAAACAGGATTTACCCAGTGAATGAAAATTAAGACCACTATATTAAAGTTCCTTTTCTATTAAAGAAGAATGCATTGGCCTTCTTTACTTTAGATGAAGTTTTTTAAAGATTCCAGTGATAAGAAACTATTTATCTCCTTATTATCACATACCTTAATTTTGTTCATTAATGCATCAATAGAATACTCCAGCTCCTTGACCTGCTTGCTTGTCTCCGCTTTTCCCTCCTTCAGGGCACTTACTACTTCATTGAATCTATCAAGTCTCTTCTTCAGTGTACGCACTTTTATCAGGCCATCAATGCTGCGACGGAAAGAGAGTTTATTTGTATCTTTAGATGCCTTTAGAAGATGATATTTTTAAAACTATCACTAATCACTCAAGAAGAGTAAGACAGCAGACAAATTATGCCTTCTGACAAAACTCACTCTCTTTTCTGAAATTCAAACATTATCACATCAAGTAACAAAATAATGTAGCCTTTTGCACACAGTAACTAAAAGTGATTAGCAGTCAGTGACTCAAAATGGAAAAAAACCTTTTTATTTTGAGAATAAATGTTGGGTTGTTTTTTTTTTTCCCCCAGTATTAAATCACTTGTTCACTAAAGGATTTTGACTGAAGTAGATAAAGGCTGAGTAGTGCCACTTACTCAAAAAGCTAATGGGACTGAAACAGATAAAACTTAACAACACAGCAGGGAACACAGTCATTAGACCCCGCAGAAGTGAAAAAACAAGGCTGGGGAAGAATCCAGGAAAACTTGAGAGTTTTTTTAAGAAACTATTGAGGGACACACACAGAAGTTACATGAACAAAGAGCTATATAAACATCTCTTAGGAAAGGTTTAGATTTAGTCTACTGATCCTTGGAAAAGAGCAAAGAAACAGGGTACCTTACAAGGTCACCTTCAGTTGTACTTAGTATCATTCTATGATTTCAGATCCATTTAGTTAAGCATAGTAAATCTCTGCGTTTTACAGCCACAAGAGAATATTACTTAAAACCTATTTTGTTCAGACAAGGAATATCTTCTTACCGTGGTTTGTGCTTTCTCTTGCAAAGCCACATACGAATAGTCTTTTGTATTTTAATGCAGGCACAGGCTCGATATTTTATCTTATTTGTTACTGTAAAGACACAGAAGATATCATCTCAATGTTTTATACAATTTAACACAACTCCTATATTACACATTTCATAGCTCAAAACTGTACACAGACTCCATGTGTTTGACAGCTTGTTCTGTATTGGAGCCACAACACTTAAAACGCAGTGGACAGCAGAATTCACAATCCTGGGCCAGGTACAGAGGCTCCCACCCAAAACAGATGGGAACAACGAAGAGTTGCACCATCACCTCCCTCCAGATTCATAAACATCAGTAACTTCTGTTAAAAGTCATGGGATCTAGCACGCAGGAAACACTTAACTTGAAGTCTAAGTGCTGTGTTGAACAGTAATCAAGTAGCCAACATCTGCTAGAGATAATAAAGTGGCTGCAACTTTGCGAAGCATTTCTCTAGAACACCAGAATGAAAAAAAAACCCATGAAACAAAACCTCTAGCTGTTGTTCTAATACAGAATTCATCTAAAAACTCAAATGACTGGGACCAGAAGGCAAGTTAAACAGAGAATCAAGGCACAGGCATGTGCACATGTGCTGAGTATTTCAGAAGTGTAACAATAAATGCAGTTTCTACATATCTATTATAGGAAATATAAGGATCCACATTGCCTTTAGTCACCTGCTGAGCACACATTTTGTGAACAGAGTATATTTAAACACTAGACTTCAGTGGTCACAGAGCTGCACACTACTTCTTGTATATCTATTTCAGCTTTATTCTGGGAAAAAAACCTTAGCTTCTAATTGCCCATAAAACACTACAAAGAAGTAAGATACATGAATATTATTTCCCTAAGTTTTTACTTTTTGGACACAGTGACAAACTTTGTCCCTCTTTCTGAAAAGCAGACTAAATGGAATTAATTTCTAAATACAAAAGATTTTACTGTTACAATTTCTTATGTCCTAAACCCATATGTTAAGAATTCACAAATTCTATTTGCACCACTCTAAGCAGCAACAAATAATATCCAATCAGGGACAGATGTAGAAGTGTGAGTGACTGTGCCAGCCCAAATGCACAGATGTGTGTGTACTGGCATGAGGTCTTTTTGCTTTTCTTCCCCATTTTAATGCATACTTTTCACCCCCCATGTTATTATAGATTGCTGACGTTCTGTATCAGATCTTTCCACATCTCCTAGACATCTTAATCGAAGCACACCACAAGCACCAATCTCTGTTCCACACCATTTCATTCCTACTCTGCACAGTAAACTTCAAGGGCAGGTTGGATGGTCTAGTGGGGTGTGTCCCTGTCCATGGCAGTGGGGGTTAGAACGAGAGGATCTTTAAGGTCCCTTTCAGCTCAGGCCCTGTTCTATAATTCTATCAAATTGGCAGGTCAAGAACTTGGAAACTACGTATCAACAGTGACAGGGATTTATTTGCTGATGAGTAGTAATTGCTGGAGTGAAGATGTTTGCCCTGTAGTTCATGTCAACACTTTCAAACTGCCGTTTCTGTCTGGAGATGACAACCTCTGTGCAGGTACTTCCCAGAACTAAATTACTAATGTTGCCAGCTAAGGGTGGAACTACTCCGCTTTCCTGCTGATCCAGAAGTCTCTTCCTGGCAAGACTTGTCATAGCTGGTTATTTATGTGAGAGTGTTTACCCAGGCTTTGGTAAGCACCCAAGCAGACTGGACATGGGAGACTGCTGGTGGGCTGTATGCCCCACTTCATAAAAACTCTGCTGTAACCTCCCCACAGGAACCTAACACAAAGCAGAAGAAAAAAAGAAAAATCTCACCAGCTTTGAAATCAACTACTTGGACTTCTGTATGTAAATATCTGCTATACATGTCCTTGGGCGCATTTCAAGGTGATAATAATTGCTTTGCTGTCTTTTTAAGAAACATTTTGGTTTAATGAAACATAAAATACATACATTTAATCACTGAGAGAGAACACCATTGAACTTTTTTCCAGCGACTGCAGATAAGCCACCGATTCACTCGTTTAACCAGCTCTGCCAAGTGATCTGGATCAGACTTCATTATCTGATCAAACTCTGCAAACTAAACAATAATTAAAATTATTGTAAAATTAGGAGAACAGAGAGTGTTAGACATTGTTATTTAAAATCATGCTTAATTAAAAATTAAAAATATTTTAACATAAATTGGATGTCATCATTGTATCAGCTTTCAATTAATGAAAGTGAGCAGATATATCTGACATCACTTTATTGTTTAATGATAACAGAAGTGAGAACTGCAGGTTTTTGGTTTGTTTGTTTTACTGATGTCCAACACTTGGTATTTTGAATAATCCAACCATTTACTAATCATTAAAAATATTTATTGCCCAAAAAATCAATTGTTTTTCTACATCCTGAAAACTCACTCTAGCCTTCCACAACTTCAGGACACACCTAATTATATATCTGGGAAAAACTAAACCCTGAAAGCACTTCCAAATTTTTAACTTTTGTATAAGAGTCCTGCTGAAGGTAACCTTTTCTGAAAATCCTACATTTCTGCTTTTTAATAATTCTGATAGCAAGAATATTCTTCTGGGACTACAATGATTTTCCTTTCTAATCACAACAGATCCCTACCTCATCTCCTTTCTCTGCACAGCAGCAGCAATGCTCAGAATCACAAAAAGAGATTTCCGCTATAAATATATTTTACTAGAAAATATTTCTTCTTTGCTCTTTCTCTTTTTAATAGTCAACGTAAGTCTGGGAATACAAACACTGCATTAGAAATACAGCAGTAGGAGCAGCAACTAGACTCTAAAACTAACTGTATCAGTACTAATATTGTTGTGGGGTTTTTTCCACAGAAAATGAACAATATTTACAAAAATCCTGGGCAATCTTATTTAGGTTGGCCTCACTTTTAGGAATGTGTTGAACAATGTCACCTTCAAAAGTCCCAACTGAAATTATTTTAAGATTCACATTCATGAACTCCAAGAAAAAGATTACCTTGCCAGGTCTAAAAAACACCTTTGTTAGCCCAAATTTGTAATCATTTTCATTCAGTCCCAAGGCTTTAAACAGTGCCTGAAACACAGAGAACAGAAAGAATTATATTTTGCCTCCTTCAAAAAAGACAAGAAAATTTAAAAAAACCACAAAAAACAACCTCACAATACATTTTCTCTCCTGGATGATACAGAAGAATTATTTATTTCTTACTTTGCAAAAAAGCCTAGGGTCCAGTCGAGCCAATTTTTCAGGCAAGTATTTCTTGTACATATTATATAATTCATGAAATGAAGCTCGTGAAGGGAAACCACCTTGCATCAAATCCAGAACAGACACCATCCCTAGATTCACAGAAACACATGCACAAAAGCTGGTATCAGTAATATGTAAATTAGGCACTTAATTTTATGATAACGAGTAGTTTATAACACATGCCTCAAAGACATTGTCCAGAGACTAAAACACAAAGTTCAGCTGGGACTTGATCCAGCCTCTAACATTTTTTTATAATGTGATCAGTCACAAAAAGTTAATGCTGAGCAGATGAGAAGAACCCATACAATTTTCTCCCTGCTTGAGAGGCAAGTAACATCCAATCATGAACAGGCATTTTTTTCTAGTATTTCTTCTAAATATTCTTTTCTTTTTCAGCAGAGTTGATATTTTCATTTTTAAAGGAGAAAAACCCGATGAAAACAAAAAGCCCCCACCAAATAATGTCCAACCAGGCTTTTATTTTCATCGTGTCAATGGTATTTGTGAGATGTTATGCAGATACAACATCAAATGCACATGCAGTGCTAGAACATTTGCTGTACTTGAAATACGAGGTATCAGCTGATAAGATGAAATTTTAATGTCCTGAATAATGTTACTACATTTTGGCTGCAAGGAGGACATCGGAAACACCCAGACACAGTCAGTAAAAGACTTGAATTACTTAATGCAGCACAGGCCATGACAGTTTTTTCCAGCTGCTTTTCATAACCCTACCAACAGAGGCTGCATGTAAGTTTTTAAGTTAGCCCTTAACTTATGGTTGCTGTCTTACAACTTAAACTTTTGCATATTTGCTTTCAATTGAAATTTGATTGTTTAAACAATGTCTTTTTCAAAAAAGATTTTATAAGGTTACATTTTGGTCTTTTAACATTACATGCTATGACTTTGTGTTACTAGACTAAACTTCATTTACTCTTGCAAAGAAAGCATAGACAGACAACCCAGACTACTGTAAAGCATCACAACTGTTGTTGGGGAGTTAATTTATTATTGTTTTCTCTCATGCCAAATGCTATTGACCTGAAGAAATCTGCTACTAATGATGTTAAAACACTTAAGTACTGAAAAGTTGTTAAGCTTTTATTATGATAAAATTATATGTGAAATATGTCAGCTTCTCAAAACATCAATTGAAAGCTAATAAAAGTACAAAAATAGAGAAAAAGGAAAAATATATTTAAGTACTTTGTTGAACAAACACCCTATAAAGAATGAAAATGCCAGCACAACAATTCCCAAGCAAGCAGTTCCTTCCACTGCTCAGTGGGCCATGAGCAAAACTGCTAATACTCACTCTTGAAAATAAAGCTGTAAATTTGGAAAGCATCTAGCATTTCAAGAATAATGAAGATCAAGCATTACCATCTTTAGGATACAAAGCAACAGGAAAAGACTATGCTGAAGTGTCTGTGTTGTATGTTCAGCTCCAAATCAAATGAATAGTGATATAAAGACATCTTGAAAAAGTAAACCAATATGATTAAACTCTATCATAGTATCTATAAAATCAAAGAAAACAGACATCTTCAATTATTAGGTATCTCAGCTAACACTGACTGCCTTTAAAGGCATACAGGAGTTTCTTACACTTCAACTGTCCCAGTAATTTAAAACAATTCTATTGTTCCAGACAATAGATTCCCTATTATATGCCTTATTAACACTGTGGGTAACACAAAGAGATGGAATTCAGCTCCAGGTCAGGAAATCCAAATTTATGTACCAATATATGGCTACATGGCTTCTTACACGTGCACCTGGTGTCTGACCTCTCATTATAATAAAAACAGTCAATGGAAATTACATCAACTCTTCTTGCAAAGAAGAGACCTTATGGCACTTCAAATGATTAATTTTTAGAGTTCTATTGACTGAGTGCTAAGTTACTAAGAATCTAAATAACTGTACATAGGGCATAAATAACCTGTCTTCCAGAAAACAGCATTCAAGAAAGGAAATATTGCTTCCATCTCACATATTTCAAACTTAGATTAATCTGTACTTCCTAAAGTAAAAAACATAGGGAAAAAATATCAGAGGCATATAGTACCTGAACACTGAAGCTGAGAAAGGATCTGTCCTCCTTCAAAATGGTGACTTGTCATCTTTAAATTAGGTTTGATACAGCGAATAAAGCTAGACCCCTATGATCAAAACAGGAAGTTAGCAGAATCTAAACATTTTTAAAACTCCTAAAATAACAGTTAATCATTTAAGACGACTTATGGGTGGGGTAAAAAGATACAAAATAATAATATTCTAAAACAGAAATGTCAACATTATCATAGAACCATAGAATGTCGAGGGGTTGGAATGGAGTTTATAAAATCGTCTAGTCCCAACCCCATTCTTTTTCTCTTGTATATCAGTTTTGCACTGTAGCCTTGGTTTAAACCAGTTAATTGATGTAACTGATCTCAATGCTAAAGCTATTAATCGGATCCTCAATTTTGTTACGTTTTCACTCAACAATGTTCTTCCTAACATTAGTACAATCTAATTATGATTTATCAGTCTAGATTCTACTACCCCGTTATCTTCTACCGTCACATCACTTAAATGCCTCAGTCCTTCAGAATTCACATCAGTGAACACACTATCAGACCCCTGACACCAGAATGATGCCAGATGAACTTGACATTCCTTAACTTCTACTTTTTACAACTTCCTTTGGCTCACAGCCTCAGTCTCCCTTCCCCAATGTTGTTGCATCTGCTTCTCTCTTATAACCATGTGTTCCACCTCCACAATTTTGACCACTGCTTTCTCTGATTATATCACATTCATTAAGGATGACAATTTTGCAAAGCACCATCCAATTATTCAGATTTTCCTGGAACAGGTGACCACTAATGATAACCTTTATATACTTTATATACTAAAACAAAACTGGGACTAAGGAAACATAGTATTAAACCTGGCTTGCAGTGAGAGATGTTAATTCCATCTCTCAGCTGAGAGTGAGAGAACATCTTTGAGGGAGCTCCATGTTAACAACACCTCCTCACTCCTGAGTTAGCTAAACTCAAGAGTACAGCAAGCCTAGCCACACACTTTTTCCCGAGACTGTGTGTCAGTTCCAGAGTGTTTTGTGTGAAAGACGTCATCTTTCAGACCAGCCTCATGACTACAGTAAAATCTTGTATGTTGGCTACACTCCAGCACCTGACCCTTTGTTCCCATTGGTTTGCCCCCCTTTTTCTTGTTTTGATAAAGTGTAACCTTGTATCTAAAATTGGTTAGAACATGTGGTTGAGATAAACAAGATGGTGTGCCTACAACTCCAAGTTCTAAAAGAAAACGGGCTTGTTGAACTACATGGAGAATTTCACAAGCTATCTAATTACATCAGCTAAATTAACAAATACTCACTAGGGGACTAACTTTCTTTGACCACTTGTGAAATGAAAAATTTTAGTTTTAATGGCTTTATGGAATCTGAAAACAGTAATTAATAATAAATAAACACCAGCCTTACTTCTAAATAACATTTCTAAATTTTCTGCAAATTAGTAATCAATGTTAACTCATGAATGGAAACAAGCAAAAATGACAAAAAATATGATTGCAGCCCAGAAAGATTTAATCTTCTTTACTCAAATTGTGTAACTTTCACTGTACAAGAACTTTTTTAAAGGTGATGTGGTTTGGGATTTTTTTTTCAAGTCAGTCACATGTGCAGGAAGACCCTTCAAAAGTGCCATGAAGCTGCAAACTCTAAAGCAATTACTAACCACACTTATTGGAAGCCATATGGAGATAATCTATTTTGACTTACATCAGAAAATTATGAACCTTCATCTGTATATATACTTACAGTACTGTGAAGCTTCTCAAGAAGCAAATTTAACTGAGTCTGTAAAAGAAAACAGGTATTTCAAGAGCCTTAACCATGACAACTACAGAAATATACCCACCAAATAGAAGTATAGCATTACTGCATGCATGGTCGTTGCTATTAAGACAGAATTGATAAATCAAACATTCACAAATTTTAACAGACAAAATCATGCAAGTGTGCATGAATGGTCCTGAGGAAACAGGTTGTGTTTAGTTGTACAATACTGTATGGACTAGTTACTTGTTACAATGTAGTTATCAAAGAAACATGCAAGTCCATTTGGGAAAATAAAAGAAATAATGACTTTAATCTATAACAAGCATATATTTGTATGTTAAATAATTAACACAGAAAACATGTTCTCAGGGTTTTCTTGTGGGTTTTTTTGAACCTAAGTCAACATTTACCTGCAATAATCTATTTTTATTTCCAAACTTCCCACTTTTTTATTTTCCATTGATAACAATAAACTACAATTTTAAAATCACATTTACTGAGGTTGCATTTAAACAAACTGTGATGAGAAAAGACTGCAGTCCTACTATTATCTGGGGGCAAGTCTTCAGGATAACCAAAGACTTATGGCTATCAAGGAAAACAACTTACAGTTGCTTTTGAAAATAACTGGTAGGGATTTCAAATATTCCAAAACCACACCAGGGAAACAGCAATATCTTTACATTAGAGATGAGTCTGTTTTGCCACACAGATTACTGCTGTGCTAGCCTTTCTAGTTTATTAGCAAGCTTTAAGTATATAGACTGTAGCAAGACAAAACTCAGTGTATCCTAACACATTCTTCATTTCCTGTACTGGAAGAAAAATTGAAAGGATCTGACTTTTGACTCTTTTTTTTTTTTTTTTTTTTTTTTTTTTTGAACCAGATCTTTCAATTATCTTGAATCCAAGAACCTAGATATGCACAGGTCATATGCATCATCTACAACTGCCAGTCGTCCTCCCAGTGGATAAAATTGGTTTGGGTTTTTTTAACTTAACATGGATATGGTTAGAAAGAGAGGAATGCCACAAGAGGCATGACAAACACTAATAACCTCCTGCTCAATTCTCACTTACACATACTCTTTAAATCTCAACTGGATTATAATTATTATATTTTCTTAAGTTAGAAACAGCTGATTTTGGAAGGGACAGCCTAACTTTCACCAACAAAATACATTTCTGCTTGAGGAAAAATACCCCTTCCTTATACTCTGTGATTTGACAGGAAATAAGCCAGACCCATTCTCAGGTACATTTTTCTAATGAAATGTGCATACAAGTAAAATATATTGCTAAAACTACTCTTCAAATTGTCACGATTCAATTCATCATTAGCATAGTAAGGTAAAATAATCTCAAAGATTCTTGCATAGATCTGATGATGAATTAATCATTATTTCCTCAACTAATTTATAAGAATTCATTTTAATTAGTTATAAGGAAGGGATGTGTGAAGGATATCATAAAGAGAAGTCCCTGCAACATCACCTAATAATTGATATAATTAGAAAAATTTTTAATTTTTAATTTTAGAAGACCGACTTACATACGCACTAGGAATTCTTATTCTTAAAGAGAGGAAGTATCCAGTAAGATAAGAGAACTTATTTTGATGTCATCTGAAGTGAAATTTTCAAGGCTATTAGTGTTCATCAGCATCACATGCTGTGTCTGGGAAGGTAACACTAAATGAATTACTGGAAGTAACACATACATTCAAAATGCCATGAAACTTGAAAACATTAATAAATTGATGGGCCAGATCCAAAGAGGACTTTACTTATGTTCTAGGTGCAGAGGTGAACACCAAATTTCAAAGGTCAATCCCAAAAGTTCCCCACTCAATTGCTGTTTAATTTTAAAAATGTCTCCCTTTTTAATTCAGTTCTCCTTGGACATTGGTAACGTTTACAAGTTCACATCTACTGGATGTGGGGTGATAAATCTGAGAGAAACTGAAAATCTTGATGGAAGAAAAGTGGAAACTCTCCAAAGACCCCACAGTTGTTTCATTTTAAAAATGTGGTTCTAAAAAATTGTGAATCTTACCTTCACCTACAACAGACTCATTGCTGCAGAGTTTGCTCAGAACATAGCTTATCTGTATGTAATTTTTCAGTCTGCCTTCTGAACATGTATTTTATATTAAACCAATTGCTACAGTTTAATTCTACAAACACTACAGAATAAGAAGGAGGAAGAAATAATCACCAGAGCAAAACTCAGGAGAGCAGTCTGCCCAATTCCCAGTTAAATGCCAAAACCACTACCTTACAAGTCAGGCTGTCTCCTAGTCTTCTTGCCCCATAAAAATTTTATTCCTGGCTACCTAACAACCCACCTCCAGAAGGTCATAAAGAGAATACCCTTTGTCAGACTGACCAATAACTTGGTGCTCACTACAAGAAATACAATAGCCACAAAACACTGTATACAGTATAGACCTGAAGCAGGATACTATTGCTATAAAAAAGCAAGCGTGCTGCTACCGTGTCCTTCCTGTTCTTCAGCCTCTGCATCTTCAGAGGACAGTTCCAAATGCTAGCCACAAGATACAATTATGCAAGAAGGAATTCATCTTGCAGTCCTGATTCAGCACTTAACCTTGACATGGAGCAGAAATACTCTTTTGCTACTGGCTGTGTCCCACTCTACAACAAGGTTTTTTGGATTGTCTAAGATGCGTTTCCCAGGGACTACAAGCTACGCTATGAAAATGATGTGGGTTTATGGTTGCTCTAGATAAGGTAGCATACCGAAACTGTTGCCGCACTTGACTTGAAGGCATACAAATCCTTCATTGGATCTGGCCCAGATGTGTTGAGAAGAGCTCTTGCTGAAATTGCAGCAGCTCTACCAATGCTAAACCCAGGAGACTGAAAAATTTACCTTCAGCCCACGGTGTGCCTGCTTTTCATCTCTTAATTCCCCTATAGTTCTCTTTCTAGCCATCCTGAGCTGGAATAGTCAAGCTAAAATAAAACTGCTGAATGAGAAAAGGATGCAGAAAACATTTGGAGAAGACAAGGTTTGAAGTTCAGCTTTACATCAAGCAGAAGAAAGGAGAAAATGAGGAGAAGCATCAGATTCAGGTATTGAGAAAGGAAACATTCAGCACAATGAACATCTTCCTGTGTAAGCCATGACTATATTTCTGAAGTGGAAAAAAGTGGTTAGGTTAAGTATTGAATTTTGAGAGTAGCCAACTAGCAAATCAATACACCTTCAAGAAAGCAAAATTAATTCAAATTTAAATCTAAAAACATTAAACATTTTGAATAAAGACTTCCACGTGGCTTTGCAAGATTCTGACTTAAAAATCACTGTATACTCTCTGTAAGGACTATTATGAAAGACATTTTTGTCAGAAATACATAGCACACAGCTTGAGTATACTGGTTTCTTCTAATTCCACAGAAAAAAACTGTCTATTTAACCAAATTTTCTTTTGCATTTTAAGCTACTGCTAGCTCTCCCAACCTTAGCTTCTACTTAATTCAGGTAACTTAAAACTGGCATACAGTACGAGAAGGTAAAACTCTGTTATATGCCGTTACCTTGAATTTGTTTCCCACACTGATGAAACTAAGTTTCCCCGTTTTTTGTTTGGGATCCTTGTTGTTGTTAGTGTTAGCTTCAAACAACTCTCGAACAAACTTGTCCTTGGATTCACATATAAGAGACTGAAGGGACATGTGCAAAGCATCATTGTTTTTTTCCACAAATTGCATCTGAAAAGACAACCCAAGAGATAATAGCACTTTTGTTTTACTACCTCAGTTACTCTAGTCTAGTAAGAAAACTAAAGAAAACTAATTTACATACTAAATTCAAAAATCATTGAGAACATGTGGAGTAAATACTCATATATTATTTCAGACAACTTTTCAACTGAATACACAAAACACTAATGACAGAGAGAAGAGACATTCTTAAATTTTAAGGATGTTGTTGGAATCACGAAACTCAAAGTAAGGTTTAGTGCCTTCTAAGAGATCAGACGTGTTTTTGTTAATGACTATCCCTGTTTCCCTTTCCAGTACTCAACACATCATCCCCTGGTAGTTTTGAGAAGTTTAATTCTTCACTGCTTGTAACATCATGTAAGATCTGCTGAGAAATGGGAATTAATGTGCACACTTTAATTGGTACATTTATACAGTTTGGAAAATGAAATGAAAACTGGTTATTTTAGTAGTGCTATGACTATTTATGAGCAGTTGGTTTAATAAAACATACTGTCCCTTACTATGAACTTTCTCCGGTTTATTTGAATTGGATCACTAACTTTCAGAAGTTAAGAACAATACATTACATTGAAATTCAGACATTTTGTGGATAGTGGATACACTATTATTCAATTTCACATTAACTAAAATCTCAATAGCTTTTGCTGCAACTTTAATAGAGATTTTGATATCAATGAACAGAAGAGACCAAGACTAATTGAAAGAAAATGTCAATTTGCCAGATATTCCATAAAAAGACTTAATGGTGATGAGAATCAAAGGACACACAGAGGCCTCCAAAGTTCCCTTGAACCATGAAAATGCAAGACTAGAATATGAATGCAGTCAAATGAGCGTGCTCATCACAAGTCACAATGTGAGAACTGCCACAAGAGCAGTGAAAACAAAAAGCAAATAACAGAAGAAGAACAAGGCAGCTATAGTCCAAAAGTTTTAAGGCTCAAGCTGAGTAAGCCCCTCTGAGGAAAAGGATAAATTAAGTCTAGCTTATTAACATAGTTCTGGACCAAAGCTACTTCATATCTGATTACCTCTGACAGATGAATTCATGTGATGAAATCTGTCACCTCTGTTCCTGAAGACACTCTTAGGCATTAATTATGTATCATGATGAAGTACACAGTTAAAAATAGAGCACTTCGAACAAATAAAAATCTGTTCCAATTCTACTGGAATTCTGATTTTTTTTATTATTTTGATTCTGACTCTGAGCAACCTCAGAAGAATCACATAGGTAACACAGACTTTGACTTTCTTACTTGTAAAAGGACCTACAGAATGTGTCTACTTCCAAACAGCACAGCAATCATCAGTCTTTGAGTATTTTGAAGTAAACAAAAACAAACCCTTCAAGTACACATTTTCAAATGAGAGAAAAAGGTCTTTTGAAGTAGCTTCCTTCATACATGCTGGAGTTACAAACCAGAACAATAAAGCATTATGGGTCCTCATTTTATCCTGAACTCTTATTTTTAAAAACTGATGGTGTTTCAATGGTTTTGTACTTGTCCAAAAAGTACAAGAACCTGGAATGTATTTTGAGGGTAGCAATTTCAGGTATTTTGTATTCTTACATGAATGAGTCCATTGCCAGCACAAACTGAAAACATGAAGAATGACCATGACTATTTACAAGCATAAGCATGCTTCCAAAAAACTACTCTTCAGTCCAACAAAATTTTTCTAGCACACAGTATATTTCTCTCCCCAAAACACAAACATCTTTTGATGGAAAATCTGCAGTAGATCATGAAACAATATATTTAATATTGACACCAGAAACATATATACTTGAAACAAACTTTTACACAAAACGTATCAGTAAAACTGTCTGTAACCTGAAAAGTTAAACGAAACTGTCAATTCTGCTAAATACTCAAAAAATTAGTTTCAAAGTTAAGAAATATCAACTTTTGAATTTCTCTTCTGATGAAAGCAGATTTTGTCATTTAGCTTATATACACTGAAAAATTCAAATGTACTACAAAGCACAACTAATATAGTGTTTCATAAGTAAAATTACCGTTTCATAGCATACTGCTCCTGCAAAGTGCCGGATAATAAAGCCTTCATCATCCCTGATATTTCTGTGAACAGCCAGTTTAGACTTCCTAGGAATCTGGAATTAAGAAGTTGAATTACAAAAGAAGAATTACAATGGAGAGTAACAAAAAGTTTATTCTTAGAACCCCACCATGATCTACCAGGAACATTAGGTATTAAAAATTACATTTCCTTTAAGTACAGTTGCGATGATCACTGCCATTCCTGTTCAAACCTTGATATTCCAAAAACCTAATTTCAATCTCATTCACCATTTCAGATATATCACATTTGAAATACAAGTCATCACAATTGCTAACATCAGCTAGCTGACTTTGGTTTTGCCTTTAATCAACAATTTCATTCCATTCATTCCACAGCTGATAATTATGATTCGACAGAAGCTTAAGATATGGCTTTGGATGGTATATTTTAACAGGCAACCACCTAGCTGATCATACACACACTGACAAAAATCTTTCACTGCACGGTAATGCAGGCAAGTAAGATTAAGTGGAAACTTAATGAAAAGTAAACGGATGACAATTTCATGTGGTTTCCTCTGTTTGCGTTTTTCAGCCTTTTTCTTTTTTAATTTCAACAGAATTCATGTATTTAAATTGCAATAATTTGCATTAATCTTCCATACAGTGCTCTATGTTAAAAAATAAATCAACAAAAAGGTTTTCCTTGTATGATCTCTGAAGTGCTAGCTAGAAACTCCACGTAAGTCAAATATTCTCCAAAGCAAGGAATTCTTACAAGGAACAACAATAGTTCATCTGATACGAAACAATTTGAAGTGTGTTTTTATTTTCTATTCATGCTTTACATGTTAACAAAATTCAAATGTAAGTGAAGAATTTGGTTTTAGTTTCAACAGGATATTAGAATTCCTTGAAGACTTAAGGCCTTCAGTGAGCTTTCCATCAAATTTAACTTGTCCTTAGCAACCAGGAATGGATTGCGCTGACAGGCATGAGATTTCTTAGGAAAGGTTTTAATTAAATTGAAGTGTTACTATCAACTCTTCCAAGAACTGTTTTATTAAAACAAAACAGACAGCAAAAATGAACCTACTGAGAGCCTGAAATGGTCCTTGTGTTTTTGGTGCACAACTGAAGTAAAATGCTGATCACTTGGTTGGGGAAGACGATTTTCTTCATCCAAAATATCCAGTACACCTACTAATTTTGCTTCAATCAAATCTATTGATAAAACAAAATATATTTACAAAAACTGAGTATATAAACTCAGAACATTGCAAGTGTAAATGCTGATGATCTGCTTCTGTAAAAATGTTTGTAGGGAAAGCTGTTAACACAAAATACAAGAAGTCATTGCAAATTAATTCTATATATCTGAATTACTGATTTAATTGATATCCTATACATACCAAGTTCTAACTCCTAACACAAGGAACATGGGGGAAAATGATCAGGTAGGGATTGTTTGATTTTTACTCAGTCTGAAGTTGAATTTAGTTATCTTAATTCCGAAAAGGTGCCTAAATGTTCCTATGGTATGATCATAGGTCTTTATGGCATAACTGCTTAGATTGTTGGGGCTTTTTTTTGTTTCATCACATGTCAAAACTAGAAGTCTAACACTTCCATTGACAACAGAAGCCCAGGGAGAAAAACAAAAAGCATTTGTTTTAGGCAAGGCAGACCAGACTTTGAGCATGTAGTGGTGGTTTCACAACTTTTAACAAGTGTATTGCCTTGACCTCTCACATACATATACAAAAGCCCTCAAAAGCCGACACAGAAATTCATACTCTTGAAACTCTTAGACACAAGAATTTTGTAGCTTTTGAAACTTTTTTCCATCGTCTATGACATTGTTCTTGTAAGAGAATTTTTACTACACTTTTCTTCTGTGGAAAGAAGAAATATCTAATGCTTGCACTGCAGCAATGCCTATGAACACTTATGATTTTGAATTGTATGAGGCTATATATAAAATCATAAAATTACTAGTTCTATACATATGTTGCCTCTTCTGCTTGAAGCTTTTTTTCTCCGTGAAATCAAGGGATAGCTTAACATTTCAAGAAGTACCTACCTATACAGTCCTGATTATCTACATAACGCACTTCATTAACCCCCAGGCCTTCTTTCTGGTAAAGTTCTTGTTCCTAAAGAAAAAAAAAAAAGTAATTGCAAAGAGAAAACACTGCTCATCATATTTGTATTGAATAAACATGAAGTAATTTTAAAATACAGCATGGATCAACACACATTTGAGAATTTCATTACATAGTTTAATATATTCCAACTTTACCACCTTAATAATAAGCTCATGCAATTAAATATTCCTATTTAGTATGAGAGATTGTCCAGAGCCTGGATAACTCATTTTAATGAAGGAAGAAAAAGTATTATTGGTTTTGAAAAAGCCATGTTCTTTTCTGACACACCCAGATGTTACACAGTGTGAAAACTGATTTTTTTTTTTTTAATTTAAGGATTATTTGCAATGTTATGAAAAGCAGAGCTACTTTAGGTATCTCTTAACCAAACAAATAAACCCTCAAATACAACAGTAAAAAAATTAATCCTCAAATATACTACTAAATATATCATACCTCTTTCAGAATTCTTTCATTAAAAAACTGCTGCAGTTTCTCATTACAGTAGTTTATACAGAATTGTTCAAAACTGTTGTGTTCAAAATATTCTGAAAGACAGAAGTTAAACTTTTATGACAAACATTCCATGAATTTATATTAAATAGCAAATAACAGAAGCTTCACAATGCTAATATTTAACATGTTCAGACCCATATCTGTTTCTTTCAGCAAAATGAAACCTTTTACAGATTTTCAAGTTGTACACAAGACAGATCTAAAAATACTGCAGCAGATCATATTTCTAAGACAAATGACAGACAGTTGGCAGTAAACCAAAGCAAGACCATACAGTGAAACTGTACCAATACATCCTCATGCACCTATGCTTCAACAGGCTGGCACAGGATAACATAGCTCTAAACACCTGAAAAACAAAGATTCCCTTGGACAACCTCAGAAGGGCCAGAGCGCGCCACAATACATGCCCTACTCTGAATCTCAATGAGCTGAAGAGGACAAAAGCTTTATGGGAACCATTAACACCAAGAAGAAAACCCTCCTACTCCTCATTACAGAATTTATCATTGAATCTTTGGTGGCAACAAGTGACAGCTAGAAATTATTTTAAGTATACTTACCAAAACCAGCTATATCTAGAACTCCAATAAAGAAAGAAGAAGTCTCAAATGGAAAACACTGGTTTACCCTTTTCACTACATGGTCAAACAGATGACTATACACTGTTTTAGCCAAGGCATCACGAGCATTGCTTGCTTGTTCCACTTTCAAAGGCACCCTAGAGAAACAAAATACAGATCTTACTTTTACGAATTTCTTACTCTGAAATGCTGAAATTGGACTCTAAACTTAAAACCAGCCTTTTCAATTACTGTAAATTGGGACATAAAAAACACCTGAGGTCTAGGCCAAGACAGGGAACAATCTGGCCAAGCCAGACTAACTATTTTACCTGTAAAAAGAAAATGTTTCACTACCATCAGTAGAAATAAGATTCTGATGCTTCCATAATTATTAGATAATTAAAAACTATATTAATGATTTCCAGAGAAAGATATTTAAAATCTATACACCTCATCTAAAAAAAAAAATTTCATCTATTTATTTATGAGCTGTCTGATTAGAATAAAGCCAATAGTTTAGTTTTTGTTCTGATATTTTTGTCTCTATGCTTCCGTAAGGGCTATAACTAAGGCTATAAGGCCACAGGCAACAAAGGTAAAAATAAAAAGTTAGGCAGTGTATTCTCATTGTGAAAGATGCAATCCCAAATTAAGAATTTTTTTAAACACTGGAAGAAGGGGTGTTTTACTATATGAGAATTTATTTTCACCCTCTCATTTATAAACCTTTATTCTGCATAATTTATTACAAGTCTATATCCCGATTTAAAAGTTACATTAAAAAAACCAAACCAAAACCCAACAATGATGTCATGAGTCACAGTTTCAAAGCCTATGAAATGCAGGAGAGAACTGTGGGAATATCAGGCAACTACATATTTAGATATACGTAAAACATATATCTATTTCATGAAGTCAGTATGACAATGACATGCTTAGAATGCACATATTTCAGAACACATTTAGCCCCCTCGTTTCATGGATAAATACATTCTGCAGGACTTAGAAGGTTTCAAATTAACAAAGAGTACCAAAACTACAGAATGGTTATACTGTACAACAGAAACAGAATATAAGAATATATATATATAAGGAAAATTCATATAAGAATAAAGTGTTAAGGAAGTGTTTAAGAAACAACATGAGATAATTATGAAAAATGAACTTTTGGCTTTATAGTATGACTGCCAACTGTGCTTGAGACCTAAACATGTTGCCAGACAATTTAAAAGCAAAAGTCCCACCAATCTGAAGAGAATCAGATCAGAACAGAATGACATTGCCAAACTTCACAACAATAAATAATAAGAGAATAGTCCAGCTAATGTGGTGGGTAAAAAATTACAAAACTCTCAAGCACGCAGCAAAATCTACCTTTAAAAAATATCTCTTATCTGAGCTGTTTAGCAAGCCTTATGTCCGAGGTACAAGATGCTCCCAACACAGAACGGTGCTATCATCCAACCACATAGTTTTCTGTACAGAGGGGTACAAAAACTGGCAGGTCAGAGAAGAAAAACTTAACTCCACATAGCTGTGCTGGTTCTGGCTGGAGTAGTGTCAATTTTCTTTAGAGTAGTGCTATGGGACTGTGTTCTGGATTTGTGCTAGAAACAGTCTTGATAACACAGCAATGTTTTTGATACTGCTGAGCAGGGCTTGCAGAGAGTCAAGGCCTTTTCTGCTCCTCACCGCAACCCACCAGAGAGGAAGCTGGGGGTGAACAAGAATTTGGGAAGGGACACAGCCACGACATCTACAAATGGACATTGTATACCATGTGGAGTCATGCTCAGCAATAAAAGCTAGAGGAAGAAGATGAAAAAGATGATGTTCAGAGTTATGACATTTTGTCTTCCTGGCTTTTGCTTTACCTGTTAAACTGTCTTGATCTCAACCCATGAGTTTTCTCACTTCTACCCTTCTGATTCTCTCCCCCATGCCATGGGAAGGAGTAAGCAAGTGGCTGTGTGGGGCTTAGTTGCCATCTGGGGTTAAATCACAACAGCAGCTTACCTATACTGCAGCATTTCCTTCACTTCCTAGAATTCATAAGCACCAAGCTAACTCCTAATTATTATCTTTGTATTTTTTCAAGGATGATATTTCTGATGGAGAAATGTGAGACTGATGGAGAAATGTGAGACTGATGGAGATCACTTTCTATTGTGACTGGTAAGTCAGGGAAGCAGAGACTCTGTTCACTAAGGACATCTGCAGCTACAATACATTAGATAGTAATTAGCTTTAACACACAATCTTGTCTCCCACTAAGTATCTCTTCACTTATCTTAAGGTAATGAGTACTGACAGAAATCTTATCTTATAAATAGAAGGAAGGTACCTTTGCATTCTGTTCTGATACGTTTAAGAGATCAGAATACTAATTCCCAACGTCAGCTGCAGGCCTATTATATAATACAATACACTAAAATCATTTATGGTTTCCATTTACTGTTTTAAACAACATGGCAAACAGTCTAGAGCATGTATTTACAAAACGATCCTGTTTTGCAAAATAGTAAATTCTGTCATCATTCAACAGAATTCCAAAGACTGCACAAAACTTTACTGTTATATTTCATAGTATGCAGCAGAAACACATGGAAAGAAAATGTAACCCTGCAATGTATTTTGCATAGCTGAAAGCACAGAATCACAAAGTAATGCTGAAAATGCACTGAGACAGTAGAAACACAAGAGCCCTATTAGAGAATTGATGTTCAGACCAAGTAACTTCCTTCTCATGAACTTTCTTTCCCTCAGCTCTTCCTTTCCTTTGGCCTACAGACAAACAAATGAATCTCTTTCCTCCTCCTGTTTCTTGTCTGAACAGGAAAAGATAAATTCTCCTTCCTCCTTTTCACCTTCTCTCCCTCTCCGTCATCCATTAGCTAACTGCAAGGAACAAGGAAGAAATTTTTCCAAATTCTAAGGTCTTTGTTAAGGCCGCAACAAAAAACCCTGTTTGGTCTTTATGCTAATTTCTTCACCAAGGTTTCCACTGATGTAGAGTCTGAGGCCTAGGGGAAAGCACTCTGATGGGTTAGACTTAGCCTGTGTGCAATTCCACACAGTTCCCAAACATCTTCAAGAAAAAATAAAATTCAATTAAAACTATGTTTAATTTGCCCATGGCCGACAATTAAGGGAGTGAGAGCAGGTGAAGCGATACCCATCAATTACAGTCAGCCAATATGGTAACTGGTTCATAAATAAAATGGCCTGGATGAAATAAATCTACCTAGTGAAAGACCTATGTAACTAAAGAATATAAGCAGCACACTAATAAGTTGAAAAAAGCTGAAGTTCAGAGACTGTAGAAAAGTATTTCTTGAAAAAATGTTTTTTCCAACAGAGGCTTCAGTACCACCACTAAAAAAATTCCTTTTGGTAGAAAATCTACTGCAAAAGAAGCTGAAGGACATGGAATGACATAAATTAATTTTTTCATCCGGTAAAATAATTTATTTTGCAATGATGGAGTCCTCTTTGAAAGTGTTGGAAAGGGAGAAACTGAGTAAGAGAGTAGCACAGTGAATTTACAGTCTAAGAGAAGTACCGGATTTTGAATCCCAACACAGATTTCATTCTGCAAACACACTTCACATGGATGACAAAAACATCAGCCAACAAGGTGATCATTATGTGCTTTTGGGAGATAAGGACAGATAAACATGGTGCAGCTGTCAAGTCTCTCTGCCAGTACACTGCACATGAGTTTTTAATAAAATTCAGAGACAGCATTTAGGCATCACCCTCCTACTATTCCTTGTTGGCCCAGGAGAACAAAGCCTTCGTTATACTCTAAGCACAGTGATTTCAGCTGAGCTATTTATTCACTGTGACCTATTAGCACTCACATGATCCACTTGCACACAAAAGGTCCCTAAGAAAGAGAGAGAGAAATGACTAGCTCTTTAGGTTGCTGGAACAAAATAAAACAATGTACTTGTCAAAACTCTAATATTAACAGCAATCAAATAGTTTCTAAACTACATTAGCACAGAAAAAAAAAAGGTGTCTATTTAATAAGTATCTAAAACAGTCCAATCCACTTTCCTTGTACGTGCAGTAAGCCACATGAGGAGATATTGCCATATTTATTAATATATGTTTGCTTTTAGCTGCACAAGTCTAGCAAATGCTAGAGAAAGAGGCTTAATGCATTAATCCTGGAAATGGTGGAAGGAGTCCTCTGAATTAATTTTTGACACCCCCAAAATAAAACACCAGGGGAAAAATAAGATCTGCTGGCACAAAAACATAGCTCCTTGTGTTTGCAGACTTTTGAAACAGTACACTGCTAACAATGCCTCAGGCTTATCAGGATAAGTACGCTGAGAAGAAAATTTTTGAAGTTTTAATCCAAAGTAAACTTGAAGCTGTAACAAAAACTGTATTTGTTCTTAGGAAACCTTCCTTGACAAGTGTCATTTAGGATGTGGTGAAAGGGAAGCAGTATATAATGATGCACCTCTGCTTCAGTGCTTGATATGTCCCACCAAAAATTCTCAAAAGGGAACTATACAGACAAGCTTTATCTACGTGTTATGTGTACAACAGCCAAAACTAATCTCTTCTCAGAGGCTGAATCAGCAGTTCACTGAGAGCACTTCCAGTGAGCTGCCATCTGAGTCTGACATGGATGCAATTCGTTCAAAGCCCTTCTGCTTCTATTTAACACTTCTGCTTCAAAGGAATGTGAAAATAAGAGTATTTTCAAAAAACAGTCTAATAATATTGAACTGAGAAAGCAGAAAATGTTGGTGACATTATTAGCATACAAAATTATTTTCACAAATTGCTAATGTAAAAATCAAAAAAATGTATTTCAGTAAAGTGTGTAGTGGTATGTTTAAGAGAATTCAAAAATACAAATGCAAGATGGAGAACAACCAGGTATGCAGTAAGTCAACAGAGAAAGATCAGCAGTTATAGTGGAAAACCACCTGAATTAAGTAAAAAATGTTACTAACTTTCCAAACCTGCAATTCTAATGTTGCCATGTGTTATTATGAGTACCATCTGTACTATCTAATATATAATTTTCTACTCTAATATTATCTATAATACTGATAAAGGTTGTCCTGGGTAAATATATCGAAGAGTTTGCTGTCAATTTAGCCATCGTCTGGAAGAGAGAAGATAGTAAAACTTGGAAAATGTTGACCACTGGAGGCACTTTGTCCTACTGGACCAATGTCTTCCTACACTAAAGGTTGTAATAAAGAGAAAAAATTATTTGTAACTTTCCATATCATCTGATAAGTCACCAAGATGACAGTAACTAAAAGTCTCCAATTTCTAATAACTGGAGAGAGGCAGGGGGAGAAAGGAAGAATTTACAAAAACTCTCTAGAAATGAACTACTGAATATGTTATTACAAGATCTAGATATTGAACTTCTAACTGAAGGCAGAATAATAGATTTAATCCACCCAATCATTACTTACCATTTGCCACTGCATTATAAGTTTTCCATGGTAGTCACTATAAGGTTCTAACTCTTGAACATCTAATCTTTCAAAGTACAGAAATAAGCAGACCACCAAGAAAGAAGTCTACTTGCTTGCTCTATCTAGAAATACACCTTAAACATCAGCTATTTGGTAATAATGTTTTTCACTTGAACAAGAGCCCATATCTGTGCTAAACTTAAGACTCCTGAACATGAGTTAGTTCAGAGGAGCCTTTGCATTCCCCTGAAAAACAACCCATGATGTTCAAACTGAACAGGATGGCATGGTTGATTTATTATCCTAAATTTTAGCCAGGGAGATCAGTTTCACCCCAGAGATCAGGAAGTGGGCACGGAACAGAATTTCCACTATAGCTATTTCTTCTCTTTAACAGCATGAGCTCTTGACCACTGCAGCTTTCACTGCTCAAATCCATTACGATCCTTAAAGACTTTTTTAAAAAGTCATTGCTCTCAAGTGCCCAAAGACCAACTTTTCACCTCAGAAGTCCGACATAACCTGAGCATGCATTAACTAACAGCTGCCACATTTACTGGCCACAGTGACATACCAGGGTTAAATCAATCATCTGTTACTTTTTTTCACACCACAAGTTTATGAAATGTTAACAAATACTTCAGTATAGATAATAGTAATAAATTTCAAACCACAAAATATGCAAGGAACTTAAACCACATTAATACATATAATTATGACTTTTGTGTATGAAACTTCTGGTGTAATGTGCATAAAGTATTCCTGATTCACAAAAACAATCTGATTGATTGTGTAAGTCAATAAGAAGCACATGTGTATTCTTCTAATGAGTGAAGAGAATGTTAATTAGTTTCCTAATTAAAAGATTGATGCATTCAGCTAAACACTGAGAATTACTTTTAATGTGCTCAAAACTGCTTAGTCCAAGTTCAGTTTTTGATGTAATGTTTTAACTCTAAGCAAATACACAACTTAAAAAACTGAATGTTAAAACATAGGATTCAGCTGCAGGCAGCTTAGCACCCCCAACAGCTTGCATGCTAGGATCAATCTCAGCAAGGGAAAATATGTGGTGGAAGCTAGAGCATTTCATTACAAAAGGTAATGGTGATGAAATAATTTTCATAAAACCCAGTTTCACAAGAGTCATAACTCTCATGGTATTGAAATGTTACCATAAGTACCGGGTTTATAGATGTTCTTTGCCATTATTCCTTCTCTATATGTGTACAAGAAATCACTATCCTGCTTCTATGTCTAGGAAGTTACTTTGATAATAGCTTCAGGAAACAAAAAAACCAAACACTTTCTATTAAATTTATCTTATCTCACTAATTTTTTGTATATATGAAACATTATTAACTTTGCAGTCAAGCTTCTACGAAACATTTTTAACTTTGCAGTCAAGATAA
>JAWWES010000115.1:83685415-83740374 GCA_035583135.1 Lophotriccus pileatus
TGTGCATAAAGTATTCCTGATTCACAAAAACAATCTGATTGATTGTGTAAGTCAATAAGAAGCACATGTGTATTCTTTTAATGAGTGAAGAGAATGTTAATTAGTTTCCTAATTAAAAGATTGATGCATTCAGCTAAACACGGAGAATTACTTTTAATGTGTTCAAAACTGCTTAGTCCAAGTTCAGTTTTTGATGTAATGTTTTAACTCTAAGCAAATACACAACTTAGAAAACTAAATGTTAAAACATAGGATTCAGCTGCAGGCAGCTTAGCACCCCCAACAGCTTGCATGCTAGGATCCATCTCAGCAAGGGAAAATACGTGGTGGAAGCTAGAGTATTTCATTAAAAAGGTAATGGTGATGATGAAATAATTTTCATAAAACTCAGTTTCACAAGAGTCATAACTCTCATGGTATTGAAATGTTACCATAAGTACTGGGTTTATAGATGTTCTTAGCCATTATTCCTTCTCTATATGTATACAAGAAATCACTATCCTGCTTCTATGTCTAGGAAGTTACTTTGATAATAGCTTCAGAAAAAAAAACAAAACACTTTCTATTAAATTTATCTTATTTCACTAATTTTTTTGTATATATGAAACATTATTAACTTTGCAGTCAAGCTTCTACGAAACATTTTTAACTTTGCAGTCAAGATAAAATGTTTACCAGCAAGAGCAAGAAGCAGCACATTTCTGGATTACAATTTGCAGTGGACTTTTTAAAACTGAAATGTGATTTCAGAATTCAGTTCACAGAGCACTGTGCAGCCCTCATGACAAGAGAGATTCAAGTGTCTTCTGAAACATTTTAGGCACAGCATTAACATTCAGTGTATTTCTTGTATCTATTGGCACATCAAATTTTCTGCGTAGGCTATGAATTTAACAGGCTGACTGCTATACTTCTTTGGCCACACAGTGTAATCACTGACATATGAGAGGTTTTATAAAACCTCATAGTGACTTACTCAAAACTTTTCCAAAAAAAAAAAAAAATTTAAGAAACCCTCCAATGTCATAAAAACAATGAAACAAGCAAGCCTGGGCATATAAAAATGTGCACCTGGATCAACTGGTTAATATATATATGTGTGTGTATATATACATATGTACATATACACATATATATATATGGCTTGTATATATATATATGTACATATTTACATATAGCTTGTATATCAATATGTAATATATATATATTATATATGAATGTACAATTTATAAATATATAATACCTATATTAATACACATATGTTTTAAATAGATTTAAATATATAAATATACAAATATATATATTATACATATGAAAGACATATAAAAAATATGAAAGTCCTGTTGAAAGTTTGTCATCTAAAAATTATCACTTGCATAGGCACAGGCTTGCAAAGGCACAGCATGCTGTTTTCAAGGGATGCACACGGAAAGCCTGTCAGCCCTCGGCACTTTTATTCCTGCAGGACAGTTCTACTGGGGCTTGGTAAACCACTCCGCAAGCGCTTCAGATCGCTGCAGCCGGGCTGACTGTAAATCGCTTCACACTTGCAGCTGCTTAAGCGAGACTTGGGGGGCCGATCTCCCCCTTTTCCCCGTCCCGGGGCCGGGGCGGGCGGTCCGTGCCCACACGCACCCCCACACGACCACCCGCCCGGCCCGGCCCCGCCGCACTCACTTGATGACCGTGCCTTTGGCGCCCCCTGCCGTGGTGAGCATGACGCGCGTGGTGAGGCTCCCGCGCAGGTCGTCCTCGTCGAGGCCCAGCAGGGCGGCGCAGCGCTCCAGCGACGGCCGGCTCTGCGCCCGCGGCGTGCAGCCCCCTGCGAGACACCGGGCACACGGTCACACCCCGCACGGCACCGCACCCCGAGGGACACACACACACACCGCGCACGGCACCGCACCCCGAGGGACACACACACACACACACCCCGCACGGCACCGCACCCCGAGGGACGGACACACACCCCGCAAGGCACCGCACCCCGCGCACCACAGCACGGTGGGGCAACGGCCCCAGGAAAAATACTGGCCGCTGCTGGTCCTGCCCGGACCCTGCTGGTCATCGTCCACTAACATAACAATGCTACCAGTGAAGGTAACGTCAGCTTTGAAGGAATTAAAGGTTTGCCTCTGAGAAGAGTCAGTTTTGAAAAACCCAAGAAAATACCACAAAATAAATGCAAAAATAACCCCCTGCCAAAAACTACGCACGTAATTCCGTATTTCTAGAACACCGTCCAGGCTGTTCAAAAACCAACGTGCTCAGTGGGAAGCACTATCCTGAAATGCAGAAGCGCTAACACCTACAAGCTGTATTGACTTAAAACTTTTAGACTTAGATGTTCCTGTAATCCTCCAGGCTTCCTTGCTGTGGAGCAGAAGTGCCTGGCATGGCAGACTCCTGCATTTTTCAGATAAAGGTGTGTACACTTCCCAAGTAAACAGCCAAGAGAAGGGCTCCCTTTTGCTCTGCACCTTGGCCCTCTGCGCCAGGGCTTGGCCAGCACAGATCCCCCAACTGGAGCACTAAACACTTTAGGAAAATCTAACACTTATTTACATGTATCTCCTGTTGTTTGCAGTAACAATTTGTTCACAGTAAAATTTATTTCTACAGGTAAGTGAAGAGGCCAAAAGGGATAACTAGTCAAACATCACTTGAATTCCTTCCATTCCTCTACAATGACAGTAAAGGGTGGGGGGAAGGGGAAAAAAAAAAAAGGGAGGAGTCCTTAAAAGTTTAAGGCTTTTGTGACTTAATTTTGGATGCTCTGAAACACCATCTGACCTATAGAAAACAACTTTTGTTTGGTGTTTCCCAGAAAGCAGTAACAGAACTTTAGGGGGTCTCTGGGAAGAGACATACTGCCTGGAGCAGTTGAAATGCACACCCCTGAACACACATACAAGGTGAGTGCAGAATAAGCCCAATGCAATGAACGTTTCAGAAGCTCATTAATTTATTCCAAAAGAAAAATGGGTCTGAATGTCAACGTTCAGAGATCATAAGTCTTCTGGTGACTTTCCCTTTTCTAAACTCTGACTTTCCTTACCATTTGTGGTTCCTCCTCTTCTTGTTCATTTTATTTCAGAAGTAAGGTAAGAATGGCAATTCCCAAAATATTGATTCTCCTTTCTCAACTTTCCTGCACATTCTGCTATTAAGTCTCAGCTACAGCTGTACGAACTTATCTTGTGAGCAACATCTTAAAATTAGGAAGTTTATATTGTCCTAAGTTTTTGCTGTAACTTTTTTTTCCTGACCTCTCAAAATACTACCATGATGGTATTTTTGGAAACCAAAGGACATAATGCCTTTCCCTACAGAGAGAGTTGGTAATTACAAGATATTTTCACGACATTAGTGAGAAACTGGACTTTAAAATTATCATTAAAATACAAGTATGATTTTTGAGACACAGAATGTCTCTTTCCTTTATATTAAACTCTTCACTGAACATTTTCAGTGAAAGCCTATTTGCTTTTAGAGCATGTAAAGAAGTACAAATTTAAAACAAATAGGTTAAGTTGACTTCAAAATGGGGTGAATTCATACTGAATTACCCTTAAAAACAAAGCAGCTTTCTAAAGCCATAATTTACATGGAAAGGAAATCTCTCCAAGAGACATTTTCATATTTTTACAGAAAACAATTAATCTAACCTGATGTACTCCCAGCTTCCTCAAAATCAATATTTCCAAGGTGAAGGACACCAGCCACTACTCTAAAAAGATCAAGTTTTTCTTCATCATCCAGTCCAATCTTTTTCATTGCTGTGCACATTCTGTTGAAATCTCCATGATCATCTAAGAGTGGGTCCTTCAAGGAACCTTCTTTAAGATACTATAAAACAAGATAAACCACAAATTCAATAAGTGATTTAAAGGTAGGCAAATATTTCCAGTCAAGAATAAGCCATAACAAAAAGCATAAAAAAGCATGCCACACTAGGTAAAGAGAGATTCAAACTCTTCAAACAATACAGGCTTTGCAAGGACCCTAATTTATTTTAACTTGTTGATACTTCGAAGCATCATCTTCACACTTAAATTTCAAAGCAAACTTCAAACTATCTTCAGAAAGCAGGAGCTGAAGAATGTGACAGCTAAGGACAGGGGAATATGGGATAGCAAGCAGGAGAAAGGAAAACTTCAGCTAAGGGAGCTATCAAAGCATTTATACAAAGGAGTCCTTCAACTCCCAGCAGTGAAAGAAGATCGAGGTCCTTGTAGTAGCATGACAGAGTAACAGGCCACAGGAAAGGAGCATAGGACAAATCAGTTATCCCTGTTCTAAACAGAATTATTTAGAGAAACATATCTGTTAACATTTGCTGCTAATTAAGAAACAGAATTTGCAGTGGTCTATGGGTTAGAAGAATACCAGCTATGTTCTGAAATACCAATTTAACTTTTTGCTGATTTTTCTGATTTATATACATCAAAAGCTATTATAAGTATAAAGGAGTTTAAACAGTGGATAGTAACACATCTGCATGCAGTCAAGAGACTACCTGAACATGCACAGACTGAGCTATGTTTTTACAGTTATTTTAAAATGTTTTCAACTGAAAAGAATAATTAACTAAATAGAAGCCTTATTAATGTCAAATAAGCTAACGTCATTTTTATCAAAACAAAACACCACATGCATCTGAAAAATTCACTTCACACAACATGTAGGCACATCAATAACATTAAACTACATGTTAATTATGTAAAATGATCACCTCATCTTCCTGATAAGGAAAACACAAAAATAATTGAAGTATTAATTGACTATTCCAGCTAATTTATTTAAATAATCATAATATTTTTTAATAAAATGACAGAGTAAATACTAAATTTCCAATTTAAAAATCTGAACAAGGTAATATATTTCCTGTTAAAATGGACAGACTAGGTTTAAATATCATTGAACTTTGATCCTCTGTTGAGCCTTCAAATTGATATACCTGTAACATACAAGTAGTATTGTATCATATGTTCCAGTACTTCATGTTTTACACATATTTTCAGAATTATTCTCTAAGTATGTTTTAGTTTAGACAAACACTTATTTCAAAGTAAGTCCTCTCTTATTTCAAATTAAGCCCTTTAAGGACACGTTTTATGACAGAACACCCTCCTGTAAATCACATCAGTAACAGAAGATTGCACAGATTCATCTTCCAATAGCAAGAGTAAGTGAATGTTGATAACTCTATGCCTACATAAATGACCAGTGTCACCACAAATCTTCATTTAAGGCAAATTGGGTAATCTGAGACAAAATCTCCAAACCGTCTCATAGCCTATATGACAAGCTTCACAGTAATGTCAAATCACTCTCCACCATCCCTGATTTAGAAAATAGCCTACACTTAAGCAAAAGAAATCAGGATTGCGTGCTCAGTGTTACAACATACAGCCACTAGAAATCAAGGAGTAAATGATGTTGAGTTGAGGAAAGGAAGCATCTATACTGTCTCTCATAGCTAGGCATGAGCTTAAAGCCCAAGTTATCAAAAGAGATGGCATGATGATTTGGTGGAAAAACGTTTTTGAGTAAATTTATTTTTGTATTTTTTCCAGATATATGCAGCTTGTCCTGCTATGGAATCAAAAATACGGATTTGATTAATATTTGAAATATCTTCCAGCTATACAAATGAGAATGTCATACTTTACATATGAGTAGATAAAAATTTTATTAGAGAATAGAGCAGAAGTTTAACTATGTGTTTAAAGAACATATATACTATTAATTCAGAAAAATGTCTTCAGTATTCTCCTGTAAACAAGTTTCAAAGGCTTAAATGATACAAAATTTTGGTAATTCCAGTTCTAAAAAAACATAAACAGAGATGGAGCAAGAGGATATAAAAGTTTTTAAGTTTTACACTTTCTTCCAGGAAATGCCATGCTCTGACACAACCAGCCATTAACAGCAAGGGGAAAACAAAAACCATGAAAGTCTACTGAGGAGGAGAATATGCTCATGCTAGAAGGGAGTTTGAGTTATAACTGATTTCTAAAACAGTTTGGAGCATCACTTCAAAAATCCAGATAGTAAAAATGGCTCTGGAAAAAAACAAACAAACAAACAAAAAAAAACCCAAAACAAAACAAACAAAAATAAAAACACATTTCTTCTGACCTATTCCTAGCGGTACTAAGATTTTAAAAAAGAAAATTACAGAAAGTCTTGGATAGATTTTTGTTTTCCACAGAATACAAGCTGCATAATTTAGTGTTACATTATTATAAGAATGAAAAGGAAACCACTTTATATACACTCTTCCACTTGGGATTTCACGATGCACGTTAAAATGTATTTCTAGGACTGAACTCCTAAACAGAGTTCTGAATAGAGCAGCTTTGACAGTACCCATTAAACCTATAAAGATGTGTAAAATGAACATTTCATTCCATACAGTAAAACTGTAATATTTTTCTACTCCATCTTCATTAGTTAATAACATAAACTAACTGAAGATACAAACATACCTCAGGACTCTTGCGATTTTGCAAAATCTGTTTGTCTGTTTCTTTGTTAGCGAAAAATCTGGTACAGCCTCGATTTAAATACTGTAAAAATAAAAAAGTGGAAATGGATACTTAAAGACAGAAGTAAAGAAAACGTATCCTTTTATTTAAGGCTTGCCCTACAAAGCTTCGATTTAAACATATGATACAAACAACACAGTAAGTAGCCAGAATTTATTCCTTAAACATGTATTTATTTACATCTACAAAAATCAAAGAACTACACTATTACTACTACTACTTTCTACTGAAAGCTTCTACATTTTGAAAACTAAAATACTTTTTGACACATTGGGATATTCATTTTGTTAAGTCACAAAATATTTTCCTAATGTTTGATTATATTAAACCTATTAATAGAGTCCTGGATTACACAAAAGACAATCAAAATAAATTAATCTTCTGGCCTATGTATAATACCAAAGTACTAATTTTTTTCCTCAGCAGTGAAATATTTCTGTAAGTAGCAAAAGACATAATGTATTCAAAAGCCTGAAGAATATTAAAAGCTTGTAACATGCTATAAGCAGATGCCTTATTCAAAACCTGGCTTCTGACATATATCTCATGTTGTACAGTAAATTCAGATTTACTATTCAGTAAATCATAGTGAATTTAGATTCAGATAACGACTGCCCCTCTCAGCAAAATGGGATCTCCAGCTTTTTCTTGCAGATTTGTTCAGATGAATGTAAGAACTCTGTCCAAAAGCTTGGACAGAGCCCTTTGTCTAAAGGAAGTGAACTGATTCTTTGCTCTTTGGTTGAACAAAGATGATGTTTTCAACTAGCTGAACACAGACAATTCTACACTTTGATTAAAATTTATATGCAAAATTCTAAAACCCCAAAATATTCTTCAAAGCATTTCTAACAGTAGAAGAAAACACGGTGACAAATTTAGTATTAAAACACAGTGACAACTGTTCAAAGTTAGCTTTGTGTTTAACAAAGTACTGAAAAGTGTTCTTCATCAGCCAATAGGAATGCAAAGCACAGCATATTTTAAACATGATATATCCCTGGATTACAGTATTAGTAACACGATCCTAGAAACTGGGGATGGGAAGTGAAAAAGGTCATGCTCTTCAAGAAGAGAGTGTGAAAACTTATCTGACTGGCTGAGAATGTGAACCAGCATGGTATGCAATAATAACGTAGGATACATTTGATCACAAGATAATGGCTTCCATTGGAAAGCTAAAACCTGAAGTAAATTTACCTACTAAATCAGGGAAGAATTATATTTTTAAAAGCACACAAATACACAACTTCAGGTTATCATACAGATAACCTTAAACATCTAAATACCACTGTACTTGGACTTTGGTTATTTGGGTTTTTTTTAATGAAGTACAACATCCCATTATGACTTCAGCAACCCAAACATAAGGCAATATGACCTCTCTTCCAGAAATTTAGATCTGAAAAAGTTCAGCTTCAACTGAACTGTACTCCAGGTACATACAGATTTACTGTGCAGCTTTACTTTCACAGCCATGTGGTGCAGCCTAAGGCACCTCAATCTACGAGGTTCAGCACAGGGTTACCTCATGGCTTGGAATTTCTGAAAACTTTTGCAGAGGAACATAAAACACAAGCACTCAGTGTACTTAAGAGAAACCAGGCTTGAGTCTTAGAATTCACACTGGCCCTAATTTGGACTTTGACTTTGAAAGCTAAAAAGCACAAGTGGCACAATAGAGCCAATGAAAAACTGTGGCTTTAGGGATGTGTTTTTTTTGAATAATCAATTTTAGAGTATGAATTTTTAATTAATGTTTTTCTTGTCAAATATATAGCATTAATATGAAAACACTGATCAATCACCAAGCCTTGCCTAGTATAATATCACCATCTGTTGTTTTTGACATTATTATTATTATTATTGAAAGATGGCATTTCTATGAATTCTGAACCAAGACAGACATGCAGTCAACAAAACACGTTAAAAAAAAAAAAGTGACACAAGCATGCTTATTCAAAACCATTTTATGATGAAACCTGAAGCAGCAAATAAGAATGAAGACACAAAAATAATCTTGACAAAAGAAAAACGAATTTAGGAAGAAAATTAACCTTTTACAGTTTTGTTTTCCTAAAGGTCTCTTATAAAATGATACTTGAGGGAAATTCAGTGCAATACAACCAGTAAATTTTAAGTATATTTATATTAATTTATATACATACAAAGATGAAAATTATCCTAAGGGGGTTTTTAATTAATCTAAGGGAGAGAAAAAGCAGTGTTAAATTTTTTTTATTTAACATGCAGAATGGATCTTTCACATGCAAGGAACTCAGGATTAAAATACTAACTTATGGTAAAGCAATAAATATTCTTAATGGAAATTAAAGTGCCTGCTGCAATCTTAGTGAAAGTAAAAAAAAGAAAAATGTCACAGTGTGATAAAGCTGGTGTGACTGTAAAATCTCTATAAATGAAACATGCAAGTAAGCATCTTCTGTGAGAGGACTAAGGCTGTTCAGTGCTGTACTGCACCAGCCTAATTTTATAAAGGATATATTTCTGACCTTGACATCTATGACCCTGGGTGCTCTCATGAGCAGAACGTTTGATTTTAAAAAATCCCCAAGAGTGTGTAGTGAGCATACGCAATTCCAGAAATAGAAATCTATTAACTTCATAAATTTTAATGGAAAAGTGGCTGCACAATACATATTTGAAAATTTGTTCAAAACTTTAGCTTTAAAACATACAAGAGAATACTGCTCAGAATAACTGCACAGTAAAGAAGAAAATTTTCAAAACTAGCTCCATATTATACAAAAATAAGTGGTGTTGGCTGTTTTTAAGTATTGTGTTCGTTGGGTGTTTCAAAAGAAAAACTTTCCTTCTAGAGAACGGAAGCAGCTCTTTCCTAATAAGCATCAGATCAAGTTTCCATCACACAACTGAGTACAAACAGATAAAACAGAAGAAGATACAAACTAAATAGTTAAAGAAATAATGCAAACTCTATGAAGGCCCTTAGGAACGCCTTGAGAAAGTAAGGAACCTTTCCTAAAATACTGCCATGGCTTTTACAGAGCAAGATCACCTTGATGCCACAGTACAAACGTACAATGTGGGAGCAGCAACCTGTTTGGTCACCAGTGTACACCCACCTTCTCCACAGTGAGTGCATTAATTTAGGTCTTGCCTGTGCAACCCCCACCTTGCACAAAGCTAGGAGGAACTTCGTATATTTCAAGGTTCTAGGAATTCTGATGAAACTGAGTACAAAAGATATTAGGGAAAGTAATAGATAAGCACAGTCCAAGTTTTATTTAGAAATCCAAGTAGGAAGATACACCAACAAAGAAAACAATCTACACACTAACATATTTCTTTGTTAGAAGTGCTTCTCATCTCTTTTAAGATCAAGGAAGTCTAAAAAGATGACAGTCATTTAGCTGTAATTCCACATTGTTGCGTTATAAAACCCATCCAAACCCAAGGGATTTCATCTGTGTATTTTAGAAATACACAAAATTCTGCTTTCATGACATTCCAAGCCAAGCATAAGGCAAGAAATGGTGAGAGATGGAGACAAATGACAGAACATAAGCAAACAACTGATCACTATTTACCAGTAGGATTTGATTTGCCAATTATTTTTCTTTTCGGTGCAAGTCAAAAAAGTGCATGGTGGTATTTATAGATACTTCAAGTAGATAGTTCAAGTGTGATTGTCAGAAGGAAAAAACAAAAAACCAAACAAAACCCTAATGATTCATTTAAATGTAACTAAATAGTAGGAATGAGTGACTGAAGGCAAGAGTTTTCACCTTCTTAGCAAAATTGGTGATGAGGGTATAAGATGTGAGTAGGCTTGGAAGGACCCTGAAAGGGATGGCAGAAGCTTGCTTTGGAAAGAAAAAGAAGGTATAATCAGGGGAACGATGAGAAACAGCTGTATCAGTAAAGCTGCACTAGTTGGATAAGCATTCAGTAATGTTCTTTTCTCAAGAAAAAAAACCTGCAATAATCGAGATGTAACATACTGAGAAATTGAAATATAATATTAAAATAAGGGAAATGTGGTTGGAAGTCACTCAGGCAAACAGAAAACAAAAGAGAGAAAAAACTTTTACAAGAAGGGAAAGCAAGCAAAAGGAAACCACATTATTTGTCTGTCATGACTAAAAACAAGTGAAATCTGAACACAGAGAAGGGGAGAAGAAAGAAGAAAATCTGGAAGAAAAAGTTTAAAGTTAAACTGTGGCAGTAAATAATAATAATAATAAAGTAGTGAAAAAATGAGAGGAAAAGAATGCAAGAAACTAATGGTAGCAGAGAAAGCCAACCTGTCTGTGGGTTTGCTATAAGAAACACAACACAGAATCAGGGTTAATCAGGATAAATCATATAATCTCAGAAAAGGCATAACCCTAAAAATGAAGCATGGACAGAAGAAGGGAAGACAGTAAACAAATCAGAAGTCACGAGAACAGGAAGACTGGATTGAATTAAAAGGCCCATACTATCCAACCACAACCTCTGCTCCAGCTAAGGATTTTACTGTTCTTTCCCGAGTTGTGGATGACAAAACTGTGTATGTTATTTAGAAATGTGGATGTACATTACCGCATAACTCACTATTTCATTCTCTCTTCGTTTCCTAACAACTCCTAAAATTTTCCTTTGCTTTCTCCCTGCCACTGAACATTAACCTAACATTTTTAAAGAAGTAGGCACAAAGATCCAAGTCATTCTCTGCTGTTTAAGGTCACTTTCATTTAGGTATACTTCAGAGTGTTATATTAAGTACTAGGTTTATTTGCACGCTGTTAGCTTCACCATTGCCTGAGTGATGTGACCAGTAACAGGTTGTAGAAAGATTTCAACTGAAAGGGACTGGTGAGTCTTATCCTGTAACATGGAGTGACCATAAAGGACAAAGTATGATGATGAGGCAAATAAGAGGCATAGAACTGGACTAGTACAAACGTCAGTCTAGAATGTAAAGTATGATAAGAAAAAGGTGGAACAGTGTAGAAAAGACAAGTGTTGTGAAAGCATATAGTCTGTAACAGAGAAATACAACAATCTTTCACATACAACCATCACCACTGATCCTTGGTGGCAAGCATGAAGAAAGGAAACATTTAAGAAAGAGAACTGTGGAACAACACCTATGTCTTCCCAAACGCATGGTTGGGATAGGAGGAAATAAATGCAGTTTTTAGGACTTTAAATATAGATTACCCACAGAACAGTTAGATCACAATCACGAAATTCACACGTTATACCTCTAAAAGAGTCCATAACAACATTACTAGCAGCTGGGTATGCAACATTACATGTTCTGGAAAAGCAACGATTCCTCAATTTTATGAGAGAGAAAAAGCATAGGAATTCTTCCAGTAAGGAAAAATGTCAGGCAGGTTTATTTGAAGATCAAATAGATTTGACCAAAAAAACAAAATATTTTTGTAATAGGACTGAATCTGTCAAAAACAACTCATGGAGATATTAGTATAATCTGTATGAAAAATCCACATATAACAACATGAGAAGCTTTACAAATGCTGATTCTGATACTCACCCTAAAGTTGTCAGGAGAGCTTAGATATAGTTTTTCCCTAATGTCTTCTGGAGCACCAGCACAAAGCCTATAAAAGATATGATAATTCCTCTCTTCTTTGCCTTGCACACAGATCCTAGATTTCTCCAGAAGGTAGTGTGATACAAATCCACCGACCACCGAGTTCTAGGAAAAAGAAGTATTTTTCTGATTAGCTGAATATTTTTTTGATTATTTGAGATTCATTTTTCAATTTATGTTTGTCTGATTACAGCTTACTCAGTGGACACTGCTCCAAAGAATATTAAAATATATCTACACATAATACATACTAAGAATAGAAAAGAAACCATTGCCTTTACCGTAACTTGCCCCAGCTCATGTATTGCATACATATACACTCTTAAAACAAAGATCTGCTTCACCATAAAAAGCAGGAATCCATAGCAGAATTCCAGTAGTTGCTGCAAAGAGCATTGCTACAGCAGTCCTTACACTTTTTGGATGGCAGTGTTATGACAACCTTCTCTAACTGCTTTTCACTGAGACACTTGTAAAAGAGAAGAAACAGTTAAAATTGTAGAATACATATCTGGACAACATCTTAGGCAAACCAATTATGAAAGAACATTATTTCCCAATATTTACACTTCTTTTCTGAGATGGAACACAGATTTTGAAAGCCATTTGTTATCTGGCCTATGATAAAATTCCCTGTGCCTAAAGAAATCTTAATAGAGAGGAAATTCCTGAACTTAATGGCCATTACAGCAACTAAGAAGGCCTTACTGACTGACAAGTTTGAATATGGTTATTCAGTCTTTCACAAGGTCTCGGTTTGTGCTCACATTACTTTGAGAAATCAGACCTAATAAGGTGACCACAAAGTAAAACAGGGGTTCAAGTAAACAGGCTGATCTTACAGTGGAAAATGAAACCATTTTTAAAGCAATTTCTGAAGATACTGAGTGCTGTTTGCTTCAGCTAAAGCAATTAATCTGAAACACCATGTAAGTGTTGACAGATAAGTTGACAGATCCTGAATGCAACATTTCAAGTAGAAATTTGGATCCTTTCCACAAGCTTATTAACATGAACTGGACCAACAGATAAAATCCCTCTACCTAGAAAGGAATTCAGTTTACTATAAGTTTAGTTACAAAACCAAGTGATGAAAACTTAGGAGAAGACTGCAAGCTCAAGACCAGATAACCTTAAATTCTGCAGGAAAAGAACAAATTCTTTCAGTTCCTCTGTCTTCAGTTAAAAAGATGAAGAGGCATGTATGGAATCTCCACAGAGATCATCAATAAAAGTCTTCAACTTGGATGTACTAGATGGCCATCATCCTTAACTGTGCAATGTGTGTACACATACACTACCCAGACAAAACTACACCCAAAGAAACTTTTTCTTAAGTTACACAGTGAGTAGTATTTCTGTCAAAAAACAATTCTCTGACGTCTGTCACATATATATTACTATGTGAGGTCCAAACATTTCACAAAAATACATTAAAAAAAAAAAGTCAACAAATCATTGAAAGCTAAAATACTTTATATCTAATATGCAACTCATTTATTTGTGTACTGAAGGAATGCATGTGAGTTATTCTTTGTATATGCCTTTTTGCAATGACAGGACTAATTTTTAATCTTTCATGGGTGAACGTAATTTTCCTACTGACTTAAACCACTGCCTTCCAGTAATGACACAGTACTGTGTGGCTCTGGTTTTCCTCTCACGGTGACAGAATACAAATCACATCTGTAAAGTAGGACAGTAGCTATTTGCTGCAAGATTAATAAGTCTATTCAGCCTTCTGCCAGTCTAGCATTTCCATTTTATGACAAAAAATAATCACTGGTTATTCTGTAACAAACTCCCAGTACCTTTTCATTGAAGTGGATTTCAACAAATTTCCCAAAACGGCTGCTGTTGTTGTTGCGAACAGTCTTTGCATTTCCAAAGGCTTCTAATAGGGGATTTGCTGTTTAAAAAAAAATAATTTTTGTAGTGTTAGAATTTGATCAATGAACTACCAAAAAGAAAGAGAGAACAAACACATGCCAATTATTCAGTGAAGTTATTGGGAATAAGGTTTGAAAATTAAAGGGAAAATATTACCTAGTAGGAATAATCAATTTTGTAGGTTGTACTGGATATAAAATTAGCTACTTAGATATCACATAACACTGCAAAGTATTTTAATCAATACTGTAAGAAATTCAGAGACAAATACCAAAAATTATTCCGCTACACTGTTCTATGCAAGTAGGTAAATAACTCATATATAAACTATATGAGACAAGACAAAATTTGACACTTCCCAGTTAGCTATTATTCATAAAATCTAAACTACCCACTTATCCCACAGACGAAAATGCCACTTAAATGTCATGCATGCAATGTCATGCATGTATTAGATTGATTAGGGTATTAAAAAAAAAATTAGACGAGAGTGTTGATTTCAAAAACTACTTCAAACTGCCCTTTCAAATTAGGTCAGTTAAGTGATTGAGTGATTTTATTTTTTTTACTGGCTGCTGATTTCAAGCACGTTAAAGCCCATACAGAAAGAGTGGCAACAAGCAATTTAACAAACATATATATATATATATAAACACAAATATCATGCACCGCGTAATCTGTTTCAGAATGCTCAGTATTTATGAAAGAAAGGCCTCTGAAAGACTGCATTTTACTAGCTTTGAAGATCAAAGAAAACCAGTTGACTGAATCTCACTAACAATAAGTCATTAAAAATATCTACGAGATATTTTAAGGCTTCTAGCTAAAAATACGCACTGGAAACCAAGCAAGCAGGAACTCAGATTTAAAACTCCACTCACAACCATCTACTTATCTGTTCCTGCAACCATTAAAGAATGAAGGAATAACATCATTGCTTGGATAAAGTATGCATGATAAGGCATAATTTAGTAGGACGTAAGAATTAACTTCTTTGTTTTGGCTAGATTTTCTCTGTTTTTAACTTCAAGCTTATGAAAATACAAATCTGACTTCTTAAGAGATTTTGATAACTGTTCAGGCATTTTACGTCATATTAACTTTTAAAGAAAAGATTATGAATAAAAACAAATTGCAAGGGTCTTTCAGCTAAGTTAAAGATTCTCTAGTAGTACATGTGCAATAAGTGTGGTCATTAAAATTGTGCCCAAAACACTTCAGAATTCATGCATCAGATGCTGGTTTAGACTAAAAAACCCAAGCTCTTTGAGGAATACCTACAAGTACCAATTAACTTGTATCAGGCATTATCCAACTCCTGGCCACTTTCTGAGTTCCTTTAGCACACACTAAGGAACTGCTTTAAGCAAACCTATGTCAATGAGAGATTAAAGCCTGCAGTACTTCTCTTGAACAACGGAAAACAGAGACATGTAAAGCAAAAGAAAACGTAAACCAACGTTTAAGGAAAAAGAGTCAAGAAATTCCAAAATAAATTTACTATATGCTACAGAAGGCTAAAACTGACAGGCATATGAAGCATTATTAGGTTGGTTGCTTGTTTTTGAGATGTTTGCATTTTCTCAAAAACTTATTTTTTGTTCAATTAGGAAGTGCATGCAACATTAAGCAGGCTCATCTGGATGATCAACGTAGCCTCTTCTGACCTGGTTTGGAAGTCTGTTATAAAGACAAATAGAATCAAAGTGCTAATTCGAATTATGTGATTTCTGACAAAAAAAAAAAAAAGATGCAACAGAAAAATGATCCAGAACTATATTTTAAAAGAACATCCCTGCTTTATCTGATTTTGAGAACTTTATGGTGATTAGGAGGAATTGCACTTTCCTCGTAATAACAGACAGTCATAAAAACATAATTTTGTCCTTGCAGATTTTATGCAGTTTAAAATCCAATCCTGGGTACATTAGGTGTAAAGTTCAATTCAGACACACACTCATTTTCTGGATCAAGGATTGTATGATACTATAATAAACAAAAATTAAGTGAAACACAAATAAAATAATATTTTTTTCAGAATCTAGGATGAAGGTCAACTACCCATAAATTATGTCCTAGGAAGTCTGACAGTACTTATATCCTAGATTTTAATCAGTTGCTGTTGACTCACACTTCTGAAAAAAAAAAAACTGTAAGTGTTGGAACTTTCAGTTAAATGAAAGAAAATTCAATACCTTCTACAATTCTGTCATCAATATCCTGGCCACTACCATAGGATTCTGTTAAATACCTGTAAAGTAAGATAAAAATACTGGTATCATTTATCTGATGTCAGATTACCTCAATTAAACAGGGTTAAGTATGGCTATGCCCCATACTTACTAACCTATTTACTATAGGGAAAGCATACTGAGTAAGTTCCAAATACCTATACATTTTAAAATAAATGCAGTTTAACTTTTCTTCTTTGTTAAAATAAAAATATTCTTGCACACTTCAGGTTTTTTTCAATACTCCAAGACCCCTCAGAAATTTCTTTTAGACATGTATATGGAAATTACACTTTTACACAATCAAGCTATTACTGTACTATCTGTATTTATTAATAAATCTTAGTAAACACATAATATTTCATGTCTGTTTCCCAGATTTAAGATTGTTTCCATGCATAAAGTTTCTGAGTTCATAACTATCAGTTAATAAAAACCTCACATGGGGATGGTGAAGATAGGTGAAGACAGGAAATTGCAGGTGCAAATTTAAGACAAGATTCAATTCAGCAATTGAAGAAATAATTTTAAATAAATTCCCAGTGTATTTGCTCTAAAGTTCCAGCCTTTTTTTTTTTTCCCCTCCTTGTGTTCAGGGCATGCTTTCTGGAAATTCACAAGTAAATCTGGGACAAGCTAAAAACAGGTACTGAAAATAGGACTTTCCAAAAAAAAATTTTAGAAACACTAACCGAGCTGTATTAGTCCATTTTACGTTCTGATCATGCAAGGGTAAAATCTTCCAGTTCTTAAAACTCAATTATGTTTTGTACATGGACTCTATGGGGGTGGGTGGTGGAGAGAAGCAACAGCACTGTTGCTTGTTGTGTAATCAGAACTTCCTTTGCTGAGAAGTGGAGGAACAACCTCCTTAAGAGCATTCCTCAGGAGATATTCTCCCAGTGCCAGCTGTCTTTTTTTCACCCTCAGCAGGACCAGAGACAGGATGTCCCCTGTAAGAATCATTACCAGCACCTTGCAGTAATCCTTACAGCTATCTGTGAAAGACTGCACAGGGGCAGAAAGAGCAGTATGATGGGCAGACAGTTGTCACAATTCTTCCTAGGATGTGGAAGATAATAACTCTATATAAATACCAGAAAACACATGATGTCAGGAAAAATGGAACTGAAGATTTATAGAGGGAAACAAGGACAAGATGGAGTGAGGGAGTGTATTCACACTGCCCGCACTGTGCTGCCCTGCATAATCGGGTCACCTATCACATAGGTGTGTTTAAGGAGCTCTCCCGTTAGTGTTCCAAAGGGACAAAAAGCAGTTAAAGTATAATGCAAATAAGTGGAAGCAAGGCTGACATACATCAGCGATACAGCTTCCATATAGTGTAAAATGCTGGACTTAGTATTGCTTATATATGAACATCGGTAAATTAATAAATCCCATTGTTCAGTCTTATTCAGCAAACTAGCTGAAGTATATTAAAAATCTTGGATACACAAGCAAACTAAAAAAAAAAGCCTAAGACAGGAAAATAGAGAAATGTACATTTATGGCAAAACCAACAGTGTCTTGCAAGATACAGTTAAAATGTCTAGTTATGTTTTTTTGTCTACCACAAGACCAGATGTGCAATACTCAAACGCCTGCATCATAAACCATACTAACTACATGATGTTCCTACAACTGAGTTGAATGTTTCTGTATGTAGCTATTTCCATGTATTAGCATGTCAGCACTTAAGTTTAATTCAATTAATTTTTTGTAATAAAGTTCATGTAGAAGCTAATGTATATCTTACTGAATTGTGTCTTAAACCTACTGATTACCTTTAGCTCTGTATGTCAACCAAATGCATCAACACAAGAGATTCACATAATAACTTTGGTCCAAACGCACAAACCTCAGAACAAATTTAGTGTTTTCTGTCTTGCCAGCTCCTGATTCTCCAGAGACTATGATGGATTGACTCATCTTGAGCACTTTCATGTCACGGAATGCTTTATCAGCTTAAAAAGAAGAATACATTAAATGTGACACATACTAATACTAATATTCAGCAGAATTGCAAGGATAAAGTTGAGCTACAATACAAAAACCAAATCGTAACATTTTTAGGAATAAAAAGTAAATCTTTACAATTATCAATTAAATGCATTACAATTTATTAAAAAGTCTGTTTCTGTTTAATTTATAATATAGTTGTTCATCTTCCAACACTGACATGTAAGAACTCAAAGGCTTGAAAACAAAGGCCTACTCAACTATATCCAGGACAAAAAAAACCCAACCACCTACAGCTACATCTCTTGAATTAAATGTATTTATAAAATAGTAACCAATGTGGCTTTAGTATGTTTCTCAAAAGGAAACTTTTGGTTTCAGTACTATGCAACAAGTAACATCTGAGACAAGGAAACTTGGAAAAACATCAATTTCTTGCTATGCAACCGGTACAAAACCCCCAGCTATTTATACTTTTGATTACAAAACAAAATGCAAAACAATGAGAAGGCTTTCAATAAGTTAAATCTTGCTTATAGTTTCCAATTATTTTTTATTTTAAAAAAGTGACTGAAATCGGATTTATCCCATAAACAACATTTCAATATTTTTTTCCATCTGTAGCAGAATCGTATAAAAAGAAATGTGTATGTGTTCTGGAAACATAAAAGGCAAAGAAAATCACTACACTGAAAGACAGTGCCAATCATTATTAAACCATTTTTCGCTTCCAAAATCTGAATTTCTTTATTTCTTTTTTAGTTGGTTGTTTTTTTTCCTAAATGGTTGCAAATTAGATTTAAACTGCTTAGACTTGAAACACTGGAGGTGCCAAATAATCATAAAAGGATTGTCATGATTCCTTATTTCCAAGTTCTTCCAACTGCATATTGAAGATGAGAAAACTTCCAATTATAGTAATTAGTGGTTTTATTTTACAATACATCAAAATAAATTAATTACTATTAGAGGTGGAAATTTATAGGTAACTGTGACATATTCAATGTTTGTTTTTGAAAGACAAATATAGGTTCAGTACATACCAATGGCAAAAACATGTGGTGGCAATGTTCCAAGCGATCTACCCTGGTACTTTTTAATAGTATCTGAAGAATAAAACTTAGGTATGTCAAAGTATGGATTCACTGCAATAAGAATGTTGGCTACATATGTCTGTGAAGAAAACAAGTAATATCAAACTATTAGCCAGTATCCAAGCAAGTGGTTAACAGCACTTTTAACAACAACTATTACTACTGAAGACTACAGCCTAAGTATAACAATTGCATTTATGATTCTCTCCAGCTAATGCAGATACAAGACAGGACATATTTTTAGAGTTCCCTTTATTATCTTCTCATGACTTCTATGAAATTCTCTTGGGAAAATTTGCTAGCCACCGAGCTGTGGAGTATGTCCTGAATCTGACCTTTCTTCCAATCTCCTTTTAAATTATTTCCTATTGTCTGTGTTACTGGACCAAGGATAGGACTCCAAAATCTCATCCTCAAAAGTGAATAAACTAAGCTCGTGGACAGCATAATGCACTGTCCTCCAGCGAGGAGGATCACTTTAAAATATCTAATGGAAGCAACTCAGCAGGAAGGACTGAAAGGATCCTGCCTGGGAATGCACTCAAGCTAGGCAATAAAAGCATTCAGCTGAGAGAAAATTAGCTATAGCTGCTTCCACAGAGAGAAACCCTGAATGCAAATGTTCTCTCACAAAGAAGGAATTTGAGAAGAATCCAAATGAAGGCTACTTTTCACCTTTCCAGAGGATAAGGAAGACTGAAGATAAGTTTTTTCTGAAAAAAACTTTCATAGCTTTGTTATAATGGTCACATTACATACAGGGAAGAAGAGAGGTCAGAATCAAATAAAAAAGCACACCTGCAGCAAAAGATCTAAAGAAAATTAGATAAACTTTCAGCCTGAATAACTTATTTGCTTTGTTGTTATTGAAATGTCACCAGACAACTGAAATTTGGACACCATTGTGATGTGTTGACAGAAGGTTGAATCACTGTTTCTTAGATGTTTCTATTTTTAGCACTTATTTCACTGCAGGAAAAATTTTCTTCAAGAGCTGCAGGTACTAATATTAATTTTCTTTTTAATAACAAGAGAAGTGCTGTTAACCAGGATTAAACAAAAGGCAGAAAACTGTTTACAATGGATTTAAAATATAAACTGGAAAAACAAAAAGTCAACTTCCTTTCCCCCCTCCCCTCCCAGCTCCAGAAAATACACCCACTCTGGACAACATCTTAGTGGTACTTGTTTACAGTGAAGAAAGGCTTTTATGAACTGAAATACTATCCCACCTCATAATCAGTCCAGATTCAGAATTTTACCTCCTTGGAGGTTTACTGTTTGGTTAGGTTTTTTTAAGGATTATTTTCCCAGAACAGCGTTCAAATTGCCTTTTTTATTTATTTATTTTTAAAGTAGGGCTTCATCTTGGGCTATAAAAAATTTATAGCTATGTAAATCAACTGCAACAGAAGAAAACAGCTATACTTTCTTTTTGTATTTATGTAAAAGGTTTAACTAAGTTAATTTTACAGCAGTATGCTAAAAGTTAATTATTTCAACACAGACACTTAAAAAAATATTTAGGACTGTTTTGTATTATTCCTAGCCAGTTTTCTATTAGGAAAAAAAAAAAAAAAACAAGAAAGAAGGAAAGCTCTTATCTTCTCTTTCACAGCTGTCAATGTCCAGGCAGATGGCAAGGACAAAATGTAATTTAGTCAGAATTCATTAAGTACAATTAGGCAATTTGATAGCAATATAAAAGATTAAGATGGACATCTGAGCTAGGAGGTGTCAAAGACAGCACCTGTTTGCTTCGTTCAAAAATAATGAAGAAAGAAAAACCATCTTTGTTAACAGTCAAGTAAGGTACCTGTAGGAACAGAGCTTTGTTATACAAAGCAGAGCTATGGTTGCACATGAACAGTCATGTAGAGAAGAATGTATTACTCTGCCTGGTAAAAACTAGCTAGCATTCTTGTGATTAATGTGATTCTGATCTCAAACAAACTATAATGGAAGAAATAAAGAGTTGCAAAAAAAGGCCTACAACCTCAACCTTTCCATGTTAGGAGTTCTGTTATAGGAAAAAAAAAAGGATTGGAAACACTTGCTGAATGTTTGAAAGGACATCTATATTAGACTGTTTCTCAGGACACAAAATACTTACGTAAATTCTGTCCTTACTGTACCGAACTTTGATATTGTGAAGGAGAGTGGCCTCATTTAAATACATCAGGGAACCTGCAAGTAAAAGACAATCACCTGCCATTAAGAGCTCAGGAATACCCTCATGTACAGACAAAAACCAAAATGTTAGGATTAAGGAGACTTTTACTTCCCCTTCCTTTGGTTAAAGTTTAATCCTAACATTTCTTTACATGTCTTGAGGCAAAACTGCTGACTCAATATACACTTTAAAAAACCACAGACCTGCTCTTTACCATACAGAAAGTTGCAGAACAAAGAGTCAGACTGCAGAAGCCTCAACACAGGCTCTGCTCAGTGCAAGCTCCTTTTACCAGCCTGTCAGTCGAACACTGTGCATCTCACTCAATGCAGGACCCCAAGCACAGAAACTGGTGCCTACCAAAATCCCCAGCAATGACTATTTCCTTCCTTCCTTCCTTCCTTCCCTTCTCCAGTCCCAGCCACAGCGTCCCGCAGGGTAATGCCACCCAGCTGACCTTTAGAATAACAGCTGGCTCTGGGGATTGATGGATATAATCATTTAATTGAGAAACACGTGCTGGAGGCAGCAGCAGCCATCATCACAGCACCAGGCACCAACTCCACCTTCCCTGCTTCAATCCTGAATTTTGTTAGTACTAGGCCTCCTCAAAGAAACTGTTAGGGGGAAAAAAAAAAATGCTAACACACCAGACTCCACCTTTATTTTTCTCCTTTGTTCTTTAACAGAAACCACCTGAACTAACTGCTAAAATATTACAAGGTGGTAGCTCTAGGCAGCAAATGGGCATCCATAGAAAGCTTCAGACCATACAGGTGTACATTCCAGCAAAGCTGGTCCTTGTTTTCAGCTATAAAGCACTTGAAGGTGTCAGCTGCCTTAATTACAGAGGTAATTTCCAGTTCACATTGTAACACTGTTAAAAACATTATCCCTAAACTATCTGAGGTCATTACTCATTACACAGCCTTCATTTTCAAATATGTGAAACTCTTTTTATCTTGCTGCTTAAAATTCACATGCACAACGCTGTTTGTCTAGTTACAACTGATTGGCTGCCATACTGATAAACTTTACAGTATTAGCACCATTTTAAAATTGTATACATCTGAGTACTGTGGATGGAGTAAGCACTGTCCTGTAATGACTTTTCTTTTTAAAAAAAGACTGGAGGTACCACTTAGTGCCATGGTCTAGCTGACATGGTGGTATTAAGTCATAGCTTGAGCTCAATCTCAGAGGTCTTTTCCAACCTGATTGATTCTGTGATTCTGTAATAGTAACTTCTACCCTGTACATCACACAAGGGTTACATACACACCTCTCATGTATAATGACCAACCAAGCTGTTTGAACTGATGCCCTTTCTCAAGTCTCCAGCAGAAAAAAAGAGTATTCCAACTTATTTACACAAACGTGTAAGAAGTGCTGCCAGTTCCTTGACCTAAAGTCAACCTGTGCAGCCATCTCCACAAGGATGCCTGAAGTGAAGTTCACCAGCCATTTGCAGCCTCCCTTTGGCTTGCTTAGCTCCTCTGAGTAACAGCCCTTCCTTCCCTTACATGACCAAATACAGCTTTGCTTCAAATGCCTGGAATCATTCACGATTCTCAAAGGATCTTTGCAGCTTCTGGATTGGTCAGAAGAAACCATCTTCCTCCACAAAATCCCTTGCACTCATATTCCTGTGTTGGCAGAGGCACACAAGGCCCCTTTAGCTTTACCCTGAGCAAACTCTCCCTCTGGATTACAACAGCCTTGAAGTCATGCCTGTGTACAATTCCTTCATGAAGCAGGAGGGTGGCCCTGTTTCACCACGGCAGACAGACATTCCCACACAACCCCATGGTCCCTGGTAGATGCAGCAACCAAGTGCAGACACCCAGCACTGCGTGGCAGGACTAGTCCTCCCCTTACCCAGGCACACTCAGTTCACATGGCTGAGAAAATGGCTCTGGGACCACAAACCGCAGGTCTGCCTTCACCTCTTTTAATGAGATCACCCCAAGAGAAAGGGACATTAGAAGGAAATGGGCCAGAAACAGAAACTCCTGTTTGCTCCAATGAAAGTTAAAGTCTCCTCCCCCCTGTATTGCCTGGGAGGGAACAGTGTGTTAAAAAATTAGCAAACTTCAAACTTTAGCCATTCGGATTCTCAGTACTGAGATGAGAAACAACTGTCTATTGACTCCCTTGAGTGTATCTTCATAATAACCTCTCAGGGTTTGCAGTATATATTAAAGGGAACAGTCATCAGTTAATCATCAACTTCTTATTAGCATGCTTATTTGGGCAGCAAAGGAACCCAGATTTTATTGTGCCCCCATACTCTCTTTACAAGTCCTGGTTAAAGCAGTTATACCTGCAGACTCAGGGAGCAAATGGGAGCTTGCTTCCAGAGGGAATGTCACCACCTCCGCTCAAGACATGCAAACTAAGGCTTCTGTCAGCAGCTTTGAAATGCTTCTCTAGAATAAATCCTTTAAAAGATGCATCCATATCCAGAGGTAAAGGAAGTCACCGGGAGAGAGAAAGAATTCTGAATATTCACATGGCTCATGCCTAAATATAGCCAGTGTGTATATGTGCATTTAGTTGTCCATATATTTACTTGTACACACACACTAAGTTCATATAAGTGCAGTGAAGCAAGGAAATACCAATGTCAAATTTGCTCACATTGGCTCTCCTGGCACACACAATGAGTCGGGGTTTGTATGGAAAATGATTTTATCAAGTAATTGCAAGGTTCTACATATATAGAACTAGTTTGGGTTTTTTTAAGAGTCTTATCTGATACTCTGTCCCCCTTCATTTTTTTTACCCCAGAAGTTTAAAAGAACTTAATCTTTTTCTTGGTTATTAAAAGAAATTCCACATATGGTAACATGTATGAGTGGGCCTTGGGGGGGCCCAAAGAAGACTGTGAATCACAAAAAAAGAAGTAAATGTGTTGATTCTGTACTGTTTGCAATATTTACTAAAAATTCTCACTTGATGGGCTTGATACTAAGAAAGGTGTCTCTTGCAGCTAGTGCATTTGGCACATGGAAGACTAAGGCTGCAAAGAAGCAGAACGTCAGCAAATTAGTTCCTAGAAAGGAGTTCATCAGTGAAGTATAGCTTGGAATGATAAGCATATTATTAACCAGTCTTTCAGGATTTTTTGGAACAGTACTATGAGCACTCAGTTTAGTTTTTTTCTTAAAGATCAATAACACTCAATGCAAGTGCTCTCTGACAGAAGGAAAATAAACTTGGGATTCACACGTCCTGCAGGTAAACCTCAACTAGTGAGAACCAAGTGAAAATGCATTAGAAAAATCAAAATAATGTTTGATTCAGACAGGATTACTGGAAAAAAAAGTATTTTTAAGTTTTATCTTTTACTTGGTAAGCCAAAGAAGACACTTTCTCTGACTTATTTAATTGAACAGTGTTCTGATACAATCTCAAATTATTTCCATAACCTCATTCCAAATTTTGATTCCCTGATTATGACACTGAAGTGCCAGGACATCTCAGTAAAATCATTGTGACAGATGCACAGGTTAAATGCATTTCCCTAACAATCATTATTTGCAGAGAATAGAGACACCAACTTCGAAAAAATGCAACCCACATCCTGTTTGCAAAAACATAAGCAACTGAAATCAAGGCTACCAGCTTGGTTCTAATTATAACAACACTGCACCACCTCAGTCAGAACATAAGACTCAGATCTCATCTTTTTGTTTCTTATGGAGCAGCTGTAACAGCTGTATTTCCTGCCATGGGATATAAATACTAAACCCTATTCCAAGACAGGAATTGGGGTTATATCACCTAAACAACTTTCAGACTCCTAGCCCCTATTTTAAATGAAGAACAATAGAAGAATACTTTTGCCCACTATTTATGAAGTCATCAGTATTTTCACCGAGCAGTAAGTACTACAGGGAATGTTTAAAAGACTTGCCTTCATCAGATATTCAGGACAGGGGAGGCTCTGATTTGCAGAGGAGCAACAGTAAAATATTTGTTTAAAGTTCTCTAAAAGCTGATGACAGTGCTTAGTCAGCTTTCTTGGTATTCTCTCCCTCTCCCCAGATTTGACTAGTTTTCATCCACCTAACTGTAAAATATTTAATGAAACAAAAGCTCTGCACATCAACAGTGAATTTTATTACACAAATTCACCTCAAAACTCCTTCTCCACCAGCACTCTTGTATCCAATTCAACTATCTCCTTTCCCTGTTGTCCTGATAGGTCCAGATTCCTGTCTCCAGTTTTGGGAAGGTTATTTTAAAATTTATTTTCCATTACCTGTAATTCCACAGGAATGCTATCTGAGAAATGTCTCTACATGCAAGAAAATGCTCCACAGTACAGCTGCTGATAAAACAACTAAGTCTTTTGCCACACTATAAAAAATTGTTACACCCATAATCTGAATGCAGTATTTCTGAAGTCAAGCAACAGTTGTACATGGGAATAATGTGACTACCTGTTCCTCTAAACTGTTCAACTGAAAATTAAAAAGCACAATAAATTATATTTAAAATAGGCTTACTGTAAGAAGTTTAAAGGACTAGTAAAGGTCATACATAAATTCAAACAAAGACTACAAGGAAGGAACAGGAAGTTTGTAAGGCAACAATATTCTCTTCATTGCAGATATTTTTTTCAAATAAATAATTTATTTTTGAATTCATGACTTACAATTATCTTCTACATCCTTTTTGCTATCCTCCTCTGCAGGAAACACTTGATTGATAGCAGCCTGGAAGGTCTGTTAGATGAGAAACATTAACATCGTCAGAAAATAAAATACAAATATAGTTCAAAGATATCCTAGGCAATGATTCAAGTCAGTGCACTGTAATTGTGCGTGATTTAAAATTAAGTTGCCAGCTTTATACTTCAGAAACAGCAATGTTACCAAGTTACTAGATGGGGACAAAAGCTGCTGCATTTATATTACTACACTACATTATAAAAATGAAGACACTGTAATACACCTTTTATTGCAATAATATTTGAACCTTGTATCAAAAACTGCATGTAATAATGTGCAATAATAAAAAAAAAAAGAGACTAAAAAAGTACTGCAAAGGGAACAACACTGTAAATAACACATACTTTCCTCAGTTTTTCGAAGAAGAACAAAATCCAAATTATTAGTTCAGTCAAAGGACTGTGCTGTCATTGTCATACTCTGTTTTAAAATATTCCTACTTAAAATATAAATGTTCAATACCTAACATCTTCTATATCACTAAATACTGTAGCTTTGGTTGTTTGCTGGCATTTTTTCTTCAATAAATCAATACTAAAATTAAACAAGACCTTCCTTCAACCCCTGTACTCCAGTTATACAAAACAGCCATTTATCAAGTGTTCACATCCAACTGGAAAAATTCATAACAAAAGCAACTTTGTTTCTTCTTTCCTCTGCAGAAATCATAATTTATATTGTTGTAAAAAGGAAGGAAAAACATCCCAGCACACATGCATTATAGCATCTGCACAAAAAATACCTATTGTATGAGGGAGATTTTTATACTTTTCTGTTTACCGTAGTAATAGCTCGTTTGCAGTAGCTATGAATGAACAAAACCCCTGTTGTGCCAATTAAACATGACAGCTGCCATGCTGCTGCAGGCAGAGGCTCCTTTCCCCATGGAAATGGAGACAAGAAGTCTCATCTCATACTTGAAAAGGCAACCAACGGGATCTAAGGAATGAATTTAAGAAACAAACATGTTTGCTTGTTTAACACTGTACTCAGCAAGGTAGTGCCCTGAGAAACATCTCACAGGGAAGTTTAGGAGAAAGACAGCAACTCAGTTCATATTTGCTTCAGCACAACAGATACTATGAGAGCTTCTGGGGCCTACACCATCATGAACAGCCAGAAATTCCAACTCCCTTTGTAGTGGGAAGGGTTAAAAATGTTTCAGAGCAGCACTAATTGCTGCCAGTCAGAAAACATGAAATCTACTTCCTTACAAAGTTATCATAAGGTATTCAATTTGCAGCCATAATAAAATATATTTTGTCATCCCCTTATCAGGATCTAATGCAGAAAAATATGCAGAAGATGCTTTCCTAAGGGAAATGGAGCTGCTCGATGACACTGGAACATCTGAACATTCGTCAGACCAACTTCCTCCAAAATATCCTTTATCAGAGTCTGGCAGAGCCATGGAAGCCCTGAATGTCTTCACCTACCTCAGAAAACTTCCAGCTGCTATTCAGAGTTTTAGCAGAGCAGAGATTCCACACACACCCTTTTCTCCCTCTGACAGTACTGCAGTAACAACGTCTCCTTATTATTTTCTCTATAAGTCTATCAACAGTGAAGGTGTTGGGTAAAAATATATTTGAACGCAACAGTTCCCCTGTGTGTGAAACAGTGGGAAAGTTTAAAAATAACATGACCTACTTCATGAAAATGTAACTTCACTTCTTGTTCCTGTCTGCTGATGTGTAACCCAGTACAAAACAGTACTAACAGTGCTAACAGTACTAACTAGCAAGCACTAAAAATGACAAACTTTTTTTCCACAGGAGAGAATGAACACAATAACCAGCTATTCTGTAAGACTCTATATAAACCTCTGATATTTTAACATTTGTGGAACTAAAGTCAGCCATGCTGGAACTATCCTAGAAGAGGAAGAGCTTTTTCAATGTCCTCACACTCAGCCTTCTGATTCAAGATAAATTTAAATGAGGAAAAAAAAAAAAAAGAGTTCATGCTGCATTATTGCCTCCATTTTTCATTCAGTGTAAGTTATGAATAATTTCTAGAATATTTCAGAAGTGATAAAACAAAGCAAAATGAAGACTTATCTGAAAGCTGATATTTTCCTGTTGGACATTTTAGATAAGAACAAAAGTCTAGTTTCAAAGTTGCCAACAAAAGAATTCACTGCTGTATGCCACAGCTGGAATACTGCTTTATGTAAGGTGATTATTTCTTGTGTAGGTAAGTATGATATCTTATGCAGAAGTAGTACAGAGCTCCAAGTACTAAAATCTAATATTTTAAATAGGAAAATGAACAAGGTATTCCAGATCAACAACAACAAAAAAAAAAAACAAAAAAACCCAACAACAACAACAACAAAACCCAAGAAATTTTTTACTATCTTGTCCCATTTTTAATGTTTTTAAATATTTATTGTAAGGAAAAAATACTTCAGGTACTTGGTGGAAGACTTTTGCATTAAGCATAGCTTTGTACAAGCTTGTTATAAGAAAATGGAGAGGGTACTAATCTTATGAGACAATAAAGCGCTCTCAGGAAGCAAAATAGGGTTTAAGGGGTTTTGTAGTGGGTTTTTTTCCCCTCTTTGTAAGGAAGCAGCCCTTGAAATGCAATGGTAATCTTAACTATTCTCCCAGAAACTAGATGAGTGAAAAAAGATATCTTTCCATTCAAGCAGGATCTTCTTTCTACCATGTAATCCAACACGTGTAATCATGCCCTCTTTTATTCCTTCCAGTTAAAGATAGGAGACCTCCCTACTCTCAGCTGTATTTCACAAACCAACCTAAAGCAGCACAAACGGTGTGTAGGACAGACAAGAACATGTCTTGTTTGCGCAATGAAGTTCCCCTCACTGCTAAAAAAAACCCCAAAACCAAATCCAAACAAAAAACCAAACAAAACCACAAAAAAAACCCCAACCAACCAACCAAACAAAAAAAACCCAACACCTTAGCTCAAAGCACTGAACTTTGGACATTCTGATCCTTACTTTCAAAGTACATTTATTCCTTTATACTTAGCCTGAAAAAATACCTTTCTGGTTACTCACAGCATACCAGAGCAGGTGCCCCATAAAGCGCTCTATGACCCTTCAGAACTGGCACAGAACCATAAGGTGCCTCTCAGTTGATAGCAGGAGCGGTGTCAGCAAGTGCCTGCAGAACCTCATGCCTTCCCAATGACTGCCAGAAACTCATTACTGCTGATGCTCTAGAAATGCCTGCCCCCAACTCCTCAGTGCCCCATGGAGCCCAGGATGGCATCTCTGGGTGCAAGCCCCTCCAATGCATGTCTTCCTAATCACTTTACTTAGATTTGCTACCTCTAGGAAAAGAGTAAATGCCCCATGTCATCTGCCTTCTCCCTGTTACAGCATCAAGGAACAAAACAAAGATATATGCAGGATCTGAGAAAAAACACTCCAAGTAGAAGTGGAAGTGCATATCAGCCTTGCAAGCCAATGATCTTGGGAAGAGGTTCCCATCATGTAACACATCCATCCTCTGTTCTGGCAACACACCCCTGCAGCTTGCTTTACTGTTCCTCATACAGTGCAGGCTGGGTGACCCAGATCCCCACGTCTCTTCAGACAGGCAGCCTTCCCACAGAGCTGTAAACACTTGGGTATGGGCTGCGGTACCTAAAACTGCTATTGCTGGTTTGGAAGTGAATCAGTGTGTTGGCCAACTACCTTCACAGCAACTGGGCTGGGTAACCTGATTTCATAACACAAGTCACTCTACCACCACAGTGGCCTCAGCTCCTCCATCCCCCTGCCACAGCTAGCTGCTCTCCTGAAAACTTTCCACTTCTTCATTTTTAAGGTGGATCTGTTCTCTGACCTCCCTTGCAGTGTCATGCACAGCTCAGGAGGCAGATCTGAGAGGGCGCCACTCTGCAACACCAGAGCTAGCCACGGGTGGGGCAGGGAGTGGGGATTTTAAGAGAATGTGAAACTGCTGCCTCGCAGCATTTATTGCAGTTATTAACAACATAAAGTATAATAAAAGGCAATAATCAAACATATGCATACACATTTCCTTTTCAGCCTGTGACCTCTGGTAAGCTACCAGCGCCTTCAGAGAATACATATGACATGGTAATGACCCAGATTAAAAAATAATAATAAGTTACACTGCCCAGATATGTTTACAAGATCAGGTTACTCCTCTTCTCCCTGTAATTATCATGAGCAACTCTGGGGCTGCTGGATCACTCCTTACTGAAGAGCACTTCTGAACTATTATTTTAAGAAAACAACGTTGAGGATAATAGGTATTAATGCTGACAACTTTAAATGAAGGGCCTAAGTGCACAAGAACAGAGTTTTCTTAAAAAGGCAAAAAGCAATGAGAAATGTTTCACTATTAAAAAAAAATAATACAGGGAAGGTAATCACAAGAACTTTTTCCTCCACCTCTATTAGTATACGAAACTTTAATAAAAAATATAGGATAATAATCTCTACAGCATTTAGACTGTGAAGTGTTTTAGACTAAGTGTCCCTTAGACAAATGAATATTAGGCCCTTAATTGATCTGCTTAATTCAAAACAGCCAACAGCAGAATAACAAACTATCTAGACAGAAGAGATTTTTTTGTTGTGAGCCATGAAACAAAGTATTTGTATCTTAGGATATATTTGGATTTGTTGTTGGGTTTTTATTTGGTTGGGTTTTGTGCTTGTGAGTTTTTTAGTTATATAGGGTCCCTCAAAGGAGCACATATTAGAAATAAATAATTACTCAGAAGTACCCTTATTGCCTGTTTCTACTTCAATATACAGGCTTTTGTTCTTTATCACATCAGGACCATTTGGGGATATAACCAGAAATAGCAGCGGGGTCAAAATTATTTAAGTCAGTTAAATACAACTTAGCCACGGATTTGGAATATTTAATATTCTTCTCTGAATAATTTTGCTTTTCCCTAAACTCAAGAATGCATGCCTCTACGACTACTAAGCATATAGACTTTATCTCTCACATTCAAAAATCAGATGTTACACTTGCTTTGTATTTCTAAGGAAAGAAAATCAGCTTCCTCTCCAAGGTGAACAAAGAAGAAAGCCTATAAACATTGCCTCAAAAGGAAGGACTGCTGCATAACCTTTTGACCTGTGACAAGGCATTCTCTACTATTGTTGACTTGAAAAAAGCAGTTGCAAAACACGTTTTTGTCTTTTTTACATACCTGAAGATACAGAAAGGACAAAATTACTAGAAAGGGCACATAAAACATATTAACAAAGAATCAAATCACGACTTTTAACATAGTGTCTGATCTTATTCCAGCTAGTAAAACCCAGGATGCTGACCATTTGAATTAGGATAATTGATAGCTACAAGGTGCTTCCTGTAAAAACTGACATTTAATTATGACATACTGAATCTGAAAGATGTCATGATAAATGAAGCAATTGGAACACACCACTTAGGATTAATTAGGTCTTCGTTTTAAATGTTACATTTATTTTGACTTTAATTTGATATAGCACTTCTATAGGGCCTTCCTGTAACTTCATGTTACTTCTCAAGGTACTTGAGGTAAGAGGATTCACCTTTCAGTCTTCATCAGTCTAATAGCAAGGTGTCTGATCTTAGCCAGAGCCTACCACATCCCTCTAGGACCATTTCTATGCATCCAAGGGAAAAGAGAGAAGCTAATCTCAACAGGCTCTTAATCAGTCCCTAATTTAGAAAAAATAAAGCATACAGTACTGAATCAAATGGCTACCGAGATTCAAACCTCCTCTCTTTCATGAGTACGTACCCAAGGTACATGCAGATAACTGACAGAAACCACGCACTTCTTGGCAGCACGAGGGTTCACTGCAATGCAAGCTAACGCTAAGCAAAGATCCTTAGCCAAACTTAGAACAGAAAACTGATTTTCCACACCTTCAGGCTGTGTGTAATTGTAGATACCGGCAAAGATTTGGCCTACACATAAAATGGTTTATTGTACTTTTTTTTCTCTATTCCTTTGTTTCTGAGACACTTACCTTGCCTTTCTGATTCAAAGGCTCAATAGTTAAGTTGTCAGTGCCAATGTCCACAATCATCCCCATCTGAAACCCATCAGTTGGGTGTGGAGCCCAAACGGGCTTCCCGTCTTCCATCGTGGAATTTATCCAGTATTTCCTGTAAGAAAAAAGATATTAAACAAAATCTTTGTATGCAAATTCAGTAAGCCATCAGGATTCACTACACAGACTGCAGTTTATTATGTTTATTCCTATTATTCAGTGTGAAGGGAGCCAGCTCCCACAGACCGGAGCCAGCCTTTTTCCAACCCACAATGCTTTGCCTAAAGAGGACACCCTCGGACTTGAGTATGGAGAAGATTCAAGAACAGATCAGTTCCTCAGGGGGTCCACACACTGCTCCCTGCAGCTCTTTCCCCAGCTTCCCTAACTTGTGAACCAAGAAAAGAGATCAAATTAGAAGGGCAAGACAGATTCAAAGCTAACAGTATACTCAGGAGTGTGGATATGTACATATATGGATACACATGTAAAGACAAACATACACACATGTATATATATCTACCTGTATGTGCAGGTCATATGACTAATGGATAGTTGTCTGTACCTGATTTGGCATCCAAATACTTGAATTTCTGCAAGAGTCACATGTTGAGGCATATGGGCAGAAATCCAGCCTCTTGGCATTTGAGACAAATGAATGTGTTCACTCTTTTTGTGTGGCTGAGCATGTGTTTTTTAAATAACCCACAAATATATTTGCTCTCGATTTATTATACTATAAGCCTTTGAGAGACTGGCCTCTTGATACTGTAACATTACAGCTCGGCCTCTTGAGGAACACCAACCTTACTTTCTGTAAAAATATGATGTGAAAATTGTTTCAGAAGAATTTTGGTGTGCAAGTGAAACGGATGCAAAGGCCAAGACATTCAAACCTTATGGTCCTCGAGTTATGCAGCTAAATCAGCTCCCAATTAAAAAGGAGTATTTGATTGCACGCAATACTCATTGAGCTGTCCAGGAAAGCTGCCAAGATTGGCACACACTGAATGGCTAATGGTGCCATTTTAAATATGCTGAATTGGTCCCCTTTTTTTTCATGGTGGTTTTTGTTGATTTTTTTTTTTAAACCTACTTTATAGTCCTTACCCTAATAAGGATAGAGTCCACTCAGCTTGAAAGGCTCACTTCTTCCAGGTTGTTTCTAACTCCGCTCCAGAACTCATTCAGATACTAAACTGACATGCTTTAGTGATTCCAAGATTTATAAAAAGTATCTCATACCACAAAGGTGTAACTTGCATCTCTCTGCACAAACAAAATGAGCCTACCAAGCAGCAAAGAAAACACCAGCAGCAAATTCCAGGAGTCTGTAAGCTAGGGAAAGTGTCCCACACTTTTCTTTTCCCACATTTGAAGGAAAAATAAGATCCAAAATTTCTCACAACCAACAAAGGTTGCAGACCCCTTTGCCATATGCAATGGCAAGGAAGAAGAATGACTGGCGCAGAAAAGCTGTACAACCATGAGCAGAAAAGGACATTCTTGTCCCACAGAGGATCTCTCAGGACATGCTGCACTTGATATGCTTTTTATTGTCTCCAAGGACAGGTTAGAAATGTTTGAAGAGAAGGAAAAGGCTTGCTGTGATCTCCTTGAGAATGCTGCTGGTCTTAGCATCTTCCTTAACAGCAAACTGTTTTATTCCTTTGCAACTTCAATGTGAAATAATAGAAGATAAGTAACTCTAAAGAAAAAACTAAGTTTTTAAATGAAGTAGCATTCTAATGGGACTTAGAAAAAATATCTACAAAGTACTTAATTTAGGGCTGACGTCTAGTTTAGTGTTTAAATTTACTCAGTTAATCAGTTCCTTTCCCCTGAATTCAGTTCAGGATGCAAAAAAGCTCATGAAGATTTTAACAAATATTTCTCGTGTATCCTACCTCAAGCAATTCACGCTATTTAAAACATTAGAATTATTACAGGAAAACTTGTGGTTTACTTTTCTCCCACAAACAGAGCATATTCACTTCTTTTAGCTACTCACAGAAAGTTTATGTTCTAAAATCTCCACTGTCACATTCATTTCTATTTACATAAAGCCTTTTGACACAGCCCATGAACTCTACGAAACAGCATCTTCATCACGTGCTGCCATCACCATATGATAAATCATGTAAACAACATCTGTATTCACTCACAATTGGCTGCTGGCCATTTTTTTTCACTTTAGGATACTGAAAAAGAAATATTTTTTTTCCAGCCAGATCTGACCTCTGAGTCCAACTGCCATTGTGGGCATAGCTGCTAAACAGCTGAGTTTATTTCTGGCTATAACCAAGACTACATTTCCTCACAAACCTATCATTTGCTTTTAAAATGCTAGTTCCACTTAGTACTTAAGCGATATGTCACATAACCACTAAAAACAAGGCTGTCTTTTATATCCCAAGTAGCATGGCCAGGGCTCCAGATGTATGTGGCACAACCATGTGGCACAAGAAACAAATTCCAAAATTACTATCAAAATCTCAGCAAAACTTAGAATATAACCCCCCCCCCAATTTACATCCAGATGCTTCTGCTTTGCTTACCAACAGGGCCTCCTGCATTCTTACATATTCTTAAGGCTACTTCATACTTTATTAATATATTACAATGGAGGAGCGTCACAAGCTGAAAAAAATCTCTTGAAGAACAGGGCAGTGATTGAATTCAGCCACCACCAGGAAATGCAAGAAGAGTACCTGAGGTTTTGAAAGCCTCTAAGAAGACACTGGGTGAAAGCATCTAAATACAAGTGTAGTATTTATTCATGAGACAATTACTTTTAATAAATACAGTCTTCTGTCTGGGAAGTGACACAAAATCACATTTTGGTTTTGGCACCACTCCATTTCTGTCAGCTGTAATTCTGACAGGGAGCACACTAAAATTGGATACCAAAACCAATCAGGTCATACCTGTTCTATTTACCCCTTCATCTGATGTATGTGCTATTGCTTTGGGACAGATGCATGAAGCCTATTCCTGAACAGGCTCTGGAATAGCATTTTAAGGTGAGCAGAAACAAAAGAAGATCGAAGTTCAACTATCATATAAGTCCTTCAGAAGAAGAAAACAGCACTTTTTAACAACATGGAATTCTATTTTACCGATTAAAACATACATATCACAGGAGTACAAACCAGGAAAAATATAAATTTGGATGGAGAACCTTCAAATCGTATTTTCACCATAAAACCACAGACCCAGTCTGGTTACAGACCATTCATTAACAACTATCAGTGGAAACAAACTTTTTTCCTCAACATTCATACATCTAAATATAATCAACATGCAGTCAGCTTTTACATGCAGTCAGCTACTGAAAGAGCACATCACTTCTGAAAACAGTCAAAGCAAAGAAATTCATATCCACGCTAAAAGCAACACCAAAGACCAGGAGTCACCTGAATGATGCTTCAAAAGGAAGCCAAAAGAAGCTATCTTCCACATTTGTGTTTATATATATGCACTCAACATATACCAAGTGTCCACAATTAAGACTTCTTCCAACATGAAGAGAATTCACAAAGGTTACGCTTATAACTGGGAAGTCAGGTGCTCTTTTCTCTTCCTACAGTCCACAGAAAGAGACCAGGAATCCAGTACCGGAGTTTTTCCTCTCTATTGAGCAGAAAAGGGATAGTAATAAAATAAGCCTTTGCCTGAAGTTGGTAAACTTAATTCCTTCAAATGTCAGATTTTATTTTTCATAATTGGCATGCATTAATAGACCTTGCCTTAATTTTCAGTAGGAGTACTTAAGACATTCAGCAACGGCTAAACACTAGTAGCCAGCACTTCAAATACTTGCAAGACAAAACTATACTGTACTGCACAGATTCCAAGAAAAACACCCACCAACATTTCCTGAACTTTCCTCTACACTATTATCTCCCCTTTTGGACAATGCTTAATGATATTTTTTTCCAAAAAAAAAAATAAAATATCTACATAACACATTGAGTATATGAAATAACTGCTAATTCCTCAGTTGAAAGCTGTCACAGTATCATCCCACTTACATTTACCTAAATGGCACTGATTTTAAAAGGATGTAATACAACTACATTTGGATGTTGTAGATTATTCAAAAGGAAATCAAACACTACCATCTCATGAAAGAATTCCAGGAAGGCAAAATATGGTAATGCAATTTTAAACTTGTTAACAGAGCCCAGAGGTAGGCATTTGCAGGAACAGTTTGCTATACCAAAGCACTGCACTGATTGCTGAATTAACTCACTAAAACAAATGAAAAATTAGACTTCATTAAACAACCGACAGTATCTCATTAGGATGGCTAAGTCGGAGGAAAATAATCTAGTCAGAATAGGTATATAGCAAGTTATCATAGTAAAACTTCTAGGTTATTCTGTATTAAAAACACCTTGTACTTGTGTGTTTAAGAGTTGCTCAAAATTCTGCAGATTACAGCAGGCACATGACAATGCTTTGGGAAAGGTTCTGTGAAGATACAGAAGAGACCAGACAGAGAAAAACATCGATACATAGTGGTAGCTTACTGTCAGTCAAATTACTTTTTTCAGCCCTAGTTCACTGCTTAACTGAAACTTCAACAAATTAAAGCTCAGGCAGCATTCAGCATTCTACTGCAGGCGACGCAGTATTTCAAGGGAGCTGCAGATATAGTACAGATTTATTTTTATTTAAGCTAAATGCAATACAGCTATAACTGCACTGTTAAACTGAATATTAAATCCATTCCATGTTTATTTTTATTCACTTTTCCAAATCACTACAAACTTGCTCTAACATGTTCTGCTTCATCCATGTAACACTGCAGCATTTTCATACCTAAAATAACATCAGCAAGGTAAGTCTGTCAAGTGGAGACTTCTGCAAAACTGGAAAAGAAGAAATGAGCTGGAATATAGCTCAGCACAAAAGTATCTTCAAAAATAATTTCCTTGGAAAATCTTAATGCTGAGTTGTTAATTGTCAATACATTTTGTAGATGTATGCAAGTAAACGAAGAGTAATCATTTCCACATCTGAGAATTACTAGATAAAAACTTTATTTAAAGCTACCTGCTCTGACCGCTGGACACAATTTGAATTCAACAGCTGATGGAATTATTTTCATGGCATGCTCATTTTCTTGTATGTTTGCATGTATCAGCATGTTTTCAATAGTGAGCAGCCAGAAACTGATTTCTGTAGTATTTCCAGATGAACCACTCTTTGTATTCACTTCATAATTATCATTCACATAGGAAATACCTCCTCTGCTCTTGTGTTTACTACTCACTACGTTTTTGAACAGACAAGACAGTCCCTCATGCTTAAAGCAAAGGAGAAATCTCATTTTATCTTCTCCACAGTAAACATGGCAAATCCCAATTACAAAAAAACTGTTCCAGACCTTGGTAAAGCAAAACTGCAATGCTCTGTATCACTTTTGCAAAAAGCTTTGCCTTGAACATCTATGCTCCTGGAAGAACGAATTTTAAGGAGCAGAAGGGGTGTGGTAGGGACAGGATTAGCCAAAGACCTGTACAGCTTCCTCTCAACCATGTCACCTTCCTGTGTCTTAACTGCTGCTCAAGCCAAATCACCGCAGCTAAGCTCCTGGCTTTGCTCCCTGCTCTTGGCTCTTCCCCTCCTGGCCAGCTTGAGAAGTACTGATGCAGGGTGGGAGATGGTCTGAGTAAGAACAAGTACTTTGAAGAAAACGTACAACTATTTTATACGCAAATATTTAAATGGCTGTTGCATCAAACTAAGCTCTTAAAAAGACTGAATTCAGTTAACTGTAGGACACTTCCTCCACAGCAACTGTTTCATATATATCACCACCCTGAAAATGAGGTGATACAAGCATTGTGCAAGAACTTTCAGTTTTGAAATACATTTTTTCATGTTTTTTCAAATGCATCACAGTTAATCAATTAGAATTTTTGTATGAATGTGCACCTTTAATATACCAAAAATGTACCCCATTAAAAAAGGAAGAGGTGATTAAAAAGAGCACCTAATGTTGGAAGCTTATCTAACATAAATTGTACTTCATCTGATTTCTGAAAGGCCAAGTGTCTTTCAACTGTTGTTTACTAAGTACAAGGGCTTCAGTACTGCCTAGGAAACAAAATGGAAATCTGCCAGTGGAGGTTACAGTGAATCTTCGAGAGATCCAAAGGCAATTTTAACAAACACACCAGCTCTGCAAGTGCAGCAGAAGAAATGGTTCCACAAGAAGGGCTGTTCACAGTAAAGGATCACTCGGGGCACAACAGCAGAGGAGAAGCAGCAAACACTTTCATGACTGTACCACATGAGAAGACAAGGAGCGGAAAAGATGGAAGGCTGAATGAGACTTAGTTAAGGGAAGACAGCAACATACATGTCATGTTAAGCAGCAGATTGATATTGCCTCATACTAAAGCCCGAGATAATCATGACCGTGTTTGTACTTGATGGAATGAAGAAAGATTAAGGCATATAGGAAGGGGAAGAAAGAAAAACTAATTTCTATAAACCTAAAATAATAAATTGAATGGAACAAGCAGCTTCCATCTGTCATCAATGCCAATAGATTTAGCTCTCCACAAACTGTAGTGTGGAAGCATTTAAAGAACAGTTTAAAAGAACAAGCCATTACCTTATATGAAGTTTTGTTGGGGACCCTATAAAAATGTTAACAGTAGTTCCAGCTTCAAGAGTGTAAAATCTACCAAAAAAGCAACATCCCACTTTTACTAAGCCAAAACAAAACCACTGGCTGCAAAACCCTCAATTGACAGTTTTCCCACCTGCCAACACTGGTGGCTGCAGGAGCAAGTGTTGGGGGGGGAGCTTTCAAGTGGACTCTCCCCAACTGGGTTTACTATTTTTTTTTTAATGCATCCCTCATCAGATCCTGTGAGCACCCAAGATCTTTGCAGCACCTGACCTAACTGTCCCCCAGGTGTACTGTGCCCACCTGTGCTCCCCATGGCAAGTACAGACTGGATTCATTGAAATGTGGCTTAGCAATATCCTACTGCAGAAACAGCTCAAAATGAGAACAAAAATAACCAACAAAAAACCCACCCTCAGTTTCATGAAAGCTAGGCTGAAACAGGTCTTATTTGCAGCAGGGCAGTTCTAGTTCAGTTCTTAACAAAATTCTAGCTAGTTTTAAAATTCTGTTGAATTTCAGTAGCAAGTATTTATCCAATTCAAATGCTGGTATACATGACTGAGATGGATTCTGTACAGCTTGTAAGTTTGTAAAAGTCTAAACACAGAGGTTGTACTCTTTTGACTATGACATTGAGAACTTAAAACTCAGATCATATTAGGTTCAGCAAGGTCTCACGATTTCCTCTGTGATTCCTACTCTTCTGCCAGCTTTCTAGGCTACTGTTCCCTCAAGAACATTGTTCCTATTTTAGTTCCTACCAACAAAATAGCAAGGTCTTTGTCCCAGTTCTTGTTCATGAAAATAACCTGAGTGGAGCTTCCTGACAAACCAAGAATTAAGTATGCTGAGGGGATCTGCACAAGCATTTTCAACCAACAGCAATACCTACTCCAGTATATACACATATACTCTTTCTGCAACAATCAGAAAGAGGAAAAAGCAGCAAACCCCAAAACACAATGTCAAATTTGCGCAGTAAAGTTACAATTAAAGAACGAACTCCTCAGTTATGGTCTGGACACCACTTCAGAAGCATTACAAAACAGAAATGCAGACCAGAAAAAGCAGAGGAAAATCAGTAAGGCTATGAGGCACATTTTGAAAGAGGTTGTTCAAACCAATTAACTCTTTCAGGCTGTGCAAGTCAGCCCTAACAAAAGCAGCAGGCAGAGAGAGGGGAAGAAAGGACGTATCAAGGCAGAACTTACTGAACAGATAAAGACATTAAAGCAAAATCAAAATCATCTTAAGCCATCTCATGATAAAGTATAAAGAACACAGGATGCACTCCCCTAGATCTAGCTGGAGTAGTTCAAGCAGATGAGGTGAAATCTGGAGTTAACTACCCCTAAAGCCGTAGTCATGCTGTGTGACCACTGCCAGCAGTGCCTAAGCATGCTAACTTAAATCATGCTCCACGAACAGCCTCAACAAGGTCAGGCAACTTCAAACCCCCTTCAGCTAGCGCTTTAACCGTGTACCACCTTTTCCAAGTGTAAACATCAGAAGGAACTAACACCTCTTGAAGGCTGAGGATGACTCTCTCTAAGCTAATAAAGTTTAAATTCTCCTCCGGTTATGTAATTCTTCCCCACCCATTCATCTTCTACATCTCATACTTTCCTGCTGTCAAATTAGGGAGCCTCATTTCCCCACCTAATGTGTGCTGCTGCCAAGCTATTGCTCATCTTCAGGTGACTTAATACAAGAACTGATGTTTTTATTCTCTTTTATGACTATGCACCCACTGGTCTCCCTTTAAGGTTTGTATAGAAGATAAAAGCTACCAACTGGTCTAAGTCTACCAAACACAAGGGACCTCACCTCTAGCACAAAAAGTAGAAAATCAGGTGATGCAAACAAAAAAAACCCAGTAAGATAAGAAAATCTTTCCTTTGATTCCTAGATACTTAAAGGAAATGCTATCACTTATCATAAACATGGGTTTGATATGGAAATACCTAGTCACAAGCTTTCATAATCTGAACTGCAGAAGCTGCCCATTATGATAAGCTATCAGCATCCCAGAATTTTAATCCTCTGTAGACCATCATCAGTGTTGGCTAAAAGCACATTTTGGTGTAGTCAGCAGGGGCCGGTACCAGTTAAAGTCAGTATGTATTGCATTTTACACTAGTTTTTGTCAAGCTGATTCAGAAAGAAGCTGAATCACAGTAATTTATTTTAAGTCATATGAACTCAGATACACCCAAAAAATTCATACCCCCAATATGAGAAAATCTGAGGAGTATTTCCAACCACCAATTTCAGGGGAAAAAACCGCAAACCAAAAACCAACCCCCACTTTTGAATGCTTTTGAACTTTTGGTAATCCACCAGCAATTCAAAAACTCTCCACGACCTAACTAATTTTCAGAAAAATACTTGAAGTAGAAAGCCTACAGTACCTGGTGACAATACAATCTATTTTGTTAGAAGAGTCACACTAAGCGCCCAGAATTCAAGCAACCCTACAATTCCAACAGCCAAAGTCACAACAGAATGGTAACCTTGAACCTATCAATAACTGTTCTCTGTGGGTGCCCTCGTGAATGTTTTAGAAATAGCCCAGGGACTCCCACGGGTGACCAACACATATGCTTGTCACCTCCCTGAACCCATTTGTCTTGTCAAGTTTTGAACTTGAGCTATATAGCCCTCTCGTTGCAGCATAACAGAACAAAGCTAAGTAAATACAGAAATAAACAATCAACCAACCTGCACCGAGTTTTATCAGTTTGATAAATACATACGTGCACAAATAACAGAACAGAGACACATTTGCATGATAAATTGCTTCTGAAAAGTCTGGCAATTAAAAAAACATTGCCAAACAACACCTCCTGGTACATGTCAGAGTGAAAATGGAACTAATACTTCAGAAAAATAAGAATAGATACTCAGCCAGGATCCAAGTCAAATCAAATAAACTAGTCACTGCAGATGGCAGCATCAAAGGCTACTGGAGGGTCTGCAGGAAACCTCGGATGCTTGACCTCAGACCACTGCAAAGAGGCTGGGCTAGAAAAAATACAACTGTACTTTCTGACTTACTACCAGCACAACAAATAGCTAGTAAATCAGGTGTTTCCAAATAGTACCAACTTTGATTTAGCCACTTAATTAAAGGAGAAAATACTAGAAACTAGTGAAAATCAGCATCTGCAGATTAATGGGTATAATCCAGAAACTGTTTACTACCATCCCTCTCTGTACAGAACCCCTAATTCTGTCAGGGATAGAATTAGTTCCTAAAAACGCTTACATTACCAGTTTCAATTTTCTTTTTCATCTCTTCTTATCAGTTTGTACTTCTCACAAAAAGTACATGGGTAATTTATAGGCAATGGGCTGAAACAGACAATCCACTACAGATCAGTGAACTCAGGAGAAACTTCTCTTCAGACACACATAAAAAAGGAAGATTCTTGTCAAAATCTCCTCAAATATTGTCTAATAAAAAAAACTACAATGATCTATTGCCAAGTTCACAGATGTCATTGATAAGTAATTCTGAGGGAGGTGACTGAAAGCTTTCTCTTAACATAAAAGAGCCTAAAAGAGTAATTTCAGACAGTCTTAACAGCAAAAGACAAAAAAGTTACTCAAAGAAGCGACAGAGAACAGGTTTTGTCAGCCAATCCATCAGTTTTCTTGGGAAGATGAGTATAATGGGCCCATTACTATGACACAAGAAAACAGTAATTACAGCAAAATATAAAGATCATTTACACTATCTCAATCTCAAAAAAAGATCTGGAATGTATGCTTTACGAACAAAATCCACCTAAACACCGTAAAAAATACCAAAGGGCTGGAACACCTCTCCTATGAAGAAAGGCTGACAGAGTTGGGGTTGTTCAGTGGAAAGAAGAGAAGGCTCCCCAGAGACTTTATTGCGGCCTTTCCATACATCGAAGAGGCCTATAAGAAAGAAGGAGAGAGACTTTCTGCCAGAACAGAACAGGCCTGACCAGAACAACAGTCCTAAACTGAAAAACAGTAGATTTAGATTGGACGTAAGAAATTCTTTACAATGAGGCCTGGAGAAGCTGTGGATGTCCCATTCCTGAAACACTCAAAGTCAGGTTGGATGGAGCTTTGAATAACTTAGTGAGGACAGAAGGGTTAGACTAAATCTCTTTAAAGGTCCCTTCCAACTCGAACCATTCTGTGACTCTAAAATAACCTTTAATTCTTGTACTGTTCCAGAATAGTTTGTATTTTCACAGAAGACCAAGTGCTGTAAAGGCTTGGCATCTGAACAGCAACAAATCGGACAAAATCTGCTATTAGCACTGACAGGATCTTGGCAGCAGGGAAAACTGCAAACCATAACAACTTCCACATTAGCCACATCCTGACCACAGCTCAACTCTCTCATTTCTTTTTTGTAAGACACTAGCTCTCTGCAAGGTTTGAGAAAGTTCTGGGCTTCTCTAAACCTTGGTTTGGGGTCGTGCAGTATGTGGACTTTGGACCACAGCTAATCTTTGATCAGATTTTGCCATGGTCGAAGACAAATGTACTCCTTCCAAACAGGTTGTTTTTCTTATTACTGACTTGGTGTTTCAGGGAGCCTCAGAAAGCACCGATGCAGCTCCCACAGCTCCTTACTTTTACGGACCACAAGTTACAAGAAACCCAGCTCAAGAACATTACTGTCAATTCTTACTCAGAAAACAGTTAAAAGATTGAGATCAAAGTCCAGCTGTGTTTTACCAACTGATTTTAAAACCTCAAATACATTATCTGAACACTGCTTCCTGTACCCATCATGTATAAAATGTTACTTATTAATTTAACAGGAATGCTGCAAGAAAGTGCATCCCTGCTCATGATTCTGTTATAGTCAACAATGACTAAAAATTACCAACAAGCATTACCACAAAACTGGTTATAAATTTTTTTTCCCAAGTGTTACAAGATCTACACAAGAGACCAGGCTTGGCTAAACCCATCTTTCAGAAGAAATCTGAGATAGCTTTAAGGTTTTCAATAGCAAGTGTCAATGGTGCAGTGAACACACTCTCTTTTCATGCACAAGAGCCATCGCTGGGGCTGTGAACTGTACTGAAGCACAGCGACTGCAGGCACACAGGGTCTCAGTATGTCTGATATGAAAGTAAACTGAAAATAACTCATGCAGAATCACGCTCCCAGGACCAACCCTTAAGCATAATTACAAATTCAGTACAGAAGCTCATGCGGAGGACAAACCACCACAGTCACATGCTAAGATCAGCCTATTTATTTTGGCAAAGAGGCAAGAAGTGAAGTCAAGGAAAGCCTTTAGTCAGGTTGTAAATTCAGCCATAAAATGTGTCTTAGATGTTTTTAAATTCAAAACTTCCTGAGCAATTACAGCTGGAAAAAAAATTCTGGGAGAATGATCACTGCCATGCTGCCACTGCTACTTCTCAATTGGGGTCAGTAGTTCAAAGATGAAAGCATTTATTTATGACACCTGAGCCTTCATTTCAGACCACACAAAATACTTTATTTAAAAAAGCACACCTCCAGAGGTTAGGAAACCCTTCTAAGAAAAAACACCAGGTCACCAAGTCCTGCCACATGCAGCCTTCATTTCAATCAGCTGGAATGATTTCAATCTAGATGTCTAGGACACGTTATCCATCTGATGATAATCTGATGGTTAGATGTTTGTAAGGGGGTAGTGGATCTAAGATCAAATGACAGAGTGAAGCAGGCACTCTGCTAAATAAAAAGATACTGCAATCATCACAGCCTTTTTCTCCCTAATTATATGAATATTTAGCTTCAATTTCATTTTCCTCTCTTTAACAAATATCCAAAAATTTAACACTGTGGTCAGGTGAGGATCATTAATGTTCACCTTAGGAACAAAATGAAAAATGGAAACACCGATATTATTTTCAACTCTAAGTAACACACTTCTTTCATGTTGATTGTTTTTATCCCTTCCTACAATATTTTGAACTAAACACATTGTAAGGCAAAATAAATTAAAGTATTATGCTTCCAAAATCAAAGATACCTTATACAAGTCATGTATGTATATTCAGCTATTTCTGGTTTAGATTTTGGTCTTGGTTTTTTTGTTACTAATTGTAAATAATATAATATCCATTATCTCAATAAAAGGCAAATTTTGGAAATGGAGGGCATATTATTTACAGATTTTTTTCAAGTTAGTATTTTTTCCGACATGACTGTGAAAGAAGTTTTAAACTCAGGGATACAGCCATGTTAGCAAATAACATGGTACAATAGGAGTAACTGTGTAGAGTGAAACAGCAGCACTGAGGGGCCAATGTCCATATTACACACATTTTGAGGGGTTTACTAATTTTAGTCTGTACCAACTATATCTAGTCTGGTCCCCCTCCTTGAATATGAAATGCACAGCTGCAGAATATCAAGTATTTTTCTAAGGAGCATCTTCCACTCTAGTTTCATCCTAATGGGAACCACTTTGGTGCTGGGCCTGCGGTGCCACAAATGCAGACAACCAGGAGGTTCACCAGAAGAGCAAGGCCCTGAGATGAACTAAAACACCAGTGGAGCCGACACACCTGTACTCATTTCGTTATCCAGCTGCTGATGGCTACTGGCATGGGAAAAGACAGAAATCCTAGACTCTTGCTCTAACAGTCAGAAGCCAGGTTAGGGGATTTTTCTCCTTTTTTATCTGCGCTTCAGCTTTATCGCTGTTTTAATCTAGGCCTAATTCTTTAATACTGAGCATGAGTGATCATATAAATCATAGCTACCAATCATACAGTATTACTTAACGAGCAAAACCAGCCTTAAAACAATGCAAAGTAACTTAAGTTTTTCTTCCTTCTTCCCTCCCTAAGGAGAAACTACTGCTACTACAACACAAAAATTTTCCCTTCGACCTCCAAAGTTCAATATTCTTCTTTCAAAAAGCCGAGTCCAAGCACCAGCTAAACGCAAGTTTCGCCCTCCATAGTTTATGTAATTGCAGTTTTCTCATTCTCTAAAACCAAAGTATGATTAAAATTATCTTTAGTTCCATCTAAATTATCCCAAGATGCTTTAACAATACCCAGCCTGCGAGTTCTCCCCAGCCTGCCCATGGGCACTGTACTCCAAGTGCCTGACAAGCAGCTTCCGGACTGTGGAAGGACACACGGAGATACTGTTGTCTAATAAAACAGGTCTCAAAGTAAAATATCACTTTCATGCTCAGCTGGTAACTTACCACCAGCTCCCCAACAGATGATGCTGTGGACTGGAAATCTGGGAGCAGCAGCAACAGGAATGTAAGTCTTGTTCCTGCATGTTTCAACATAACTCTGTTCAGCAGTCCCAAACAAAGGCTTGTGCCTATTCAACCTACAAATAACTTTAATCATGATGTGTTGTCTAAAACCGGAATATGGATTCCTCCCTCTGGAGATTAATCTTCCTGCTGCTTCTCAGAGAGAAGAGATTTGAATTAGGGCTTTAAGTCAAAAGCACAACTAGCATTTGCAATCGTGCGCACCTAACCATGTATCGAAATTTCTGTTCCTGTCCAATATCACAGTAAAGAAGTAAACTTTAATTTCATTAGCGGGAAATACATAAAACACAACTCCAAATTGTTTTAAAAACACACTGGAAGACAGTATTAAATATATTCTCAGATGGAGTGTATAAGGTTCACACACAAAGGGTAAAGTTCCCAAATACAAGGTTGGTGCAACATTACTCTTCCCCACAGACATCTCCACCAAAAAAAAAAAAAAACCACCACCCACCAAAGAAACACAAACAAAACAAGTAAAGCCCTCCTTCCCCTCTGTCAGGACAAGAGGTAGTAGGACAAAGGTCACATTTCCCATTTCTTCTCCCCACCTTGGGCAGTATCAGTCCCAGCAACAACAGAAAAATATCTCTGCCAAAGTGCACGGTTTAATCCATACTTTGGAGAAATTCTTTGCTAAGAGGGTGGGCAGGTGCTGAAGTATGTTGCCTAGAGAACTTGTGGATGCCCCATCCCTGGAAGTGTTCAAGACAGGAGTGGATGGGGCTTTGAGCAACCCGGTCTCATGGTAGGTGACCCTGCCCCATGGCAGTGGGGGTGGAACTAGATAATATTTAGAGTCACTTCCAACCCAAACCACTCTATGAGTCTATGATGCCATGTTAGAAATAAACAAAGTCTACATGAACTTAGAATTACAAGTGGACTCAAGGAACTACAATCCTTTCTTGGACATAAAAGTTTCCGTTTACTGAAAGCAAACTATTTGATACAGAAATACAAAAAATACAAAACATCAAGCGTATTTTCTTAATGATTCATGTTTAAAACTCAGACCTTTCTAAACCCATGGGTTTTCCATTGCTTTGAAAATTTTGTTCAATATTTCTGAAATGTCAGCAGGTTTTCTCATCTTCCCCAGCATATGTTACCTAAAACATTTTGCAAAAAAATCTCAAAATACATATAAGCATGGCCTGAATTATTTGGACACAACCTGAGTTCAGATGTTCAAGGCCAATCTAGAAAATCATGGCTTTGATCTTCAGAGACTAAATATACACTTTTAAACATTTCAAAATGAAGGGTCTGCATGCATTATTTACCAAAACAACTGTATTTTTTGTTACTGTGTTTGTGCAACACAAAGGCAAAAAGGCAAAATTTAATAGAACCTCCATCAGCAGAGTTTCTGAAACTTAAAACCAGAATTTCTTTGAGCCCTCTCATGTCAAGGATCACATTTTCCAACTGTAAAAGTAGGGCAGTTTATGTGGATCACAGAGATTTGGCCCATATGACGTTTAGTATTTAAGTAACTCCTCTAGAACAGTTAAAAATAACTGTTGTTTTGGCAGCCCCCAAAAGGGGATTAAGAAAAAGTAACATTCCAAAGACCCATAGACATGAAATTTTTAACAGAATCCTGGTGCTCAACAGAAACTTCAGGGGGTCCAGAAATCAGAAGACTAAATGATTTTTTTAATGAGAAAACTGTCATCAAAGGTTCAAACCATGTATCAGCTACTTGTCTACATGTAAAAAGGGCAGTCAATATGCTCAATATCAAAACCATCAATCAAATGGATTTTAGGCAATCAAATGGATTTGCCTAAATGAATGAGAAGGACCATGAAGCATGAAACAGCCATTTCCACTTAATACTTTTATCTGATTAACATTCTTGAGGAAATTTCTGATTTTCTCAACACTATTTCCAAGAAACAGGCCCAACTCAGTTTAATGCAACCTGCTATACATCATTAGGATTCACTCAGGTGACACAAGAGGAAAACCCAAACTTAATTAGATCAATTCAGATCAGTTGCTATAAAATCCATGGGTTTTGTTATTTGGTACATTTAAACCTATTATCCATTTAATCAATTAGAGAAGAGGATAACGTGAAATAGTTCTTAAGCATGCTTCAAAGATACTTAAATGGTCTTGTATTTTTTCTTTTAATTCCAACACCTTCCATGATCAAACACAGCATGTTTAAAGCCTTGCTCCAATTGTAGACCAACCTAACTCAATGATTTCAAAATTCTTCCCACTGAAAGATATACTATTACTAATCTCTAACCTTGAAAACACATCCCCTTGTTCTTCCAAGGCCAAGGCAAAACATACTCTTCTTGCATGTCTTTACAACTTTCCTCTAAATGCTCAGTACCAGCTACACAGAAATTCCATGAAGTTTTAAACAAACTCTTTGCCGAATAAAAAACAGTAAGGGTCATGTAATCACAGGTTAAAGATATATAATATTTACATGGAAAACAGATCTACAGAATTCTTCAATCTAGCATTAAAGGCTGTAATACAGTCAGTCGAAACAGAGGCCACACAGACTAAAAACTGGAATTATTCTGAAGACAATTTTGAAAATGTTTTGAAGAATTACTTTTAACCCCTAACACAGATTTTAAATTGGGACTAGATTTTTTTTTTTTTTATTCCTAGTTCAGTATTTCTCTATCTGATTTGCAAGATCTCCCACCCAGCCTGCAAGGCAGGTACTTTTTTTTTTCCTGTACACATACAGACACAGCCAAAGGCAAGTACTAATGCCTTTTGCCAGAAACACTTGAGAGTCAATTCCTGTCTGGTTTCAGTGTTTGCAGATATTCCATGAACTCAGAAATGTCAGTGATGTCAATCAAAAAGCCTAGGAGTCAATTCAAGAAGTCACATGCAAAGTCATGAGGTTAAAAACTAATGAACACATTTGTGATTACAAGCAAGGCCCTCACTGCTGACTGCCAAACAACAAACCACAAAACAGTCCCTGTTTTTTTTTTCCATGGAAAATGAGCATGCTACTAGTTTCTAAAAGACAAGAAATACAATTCTAAATGAAAGAGACTGATCAGAGATGCAAAAGTGCTGCTATTGAAGGAAAGACTGAGAAGTCATATGAAACTTATCATCAATGGACCCACAAGAACCTTTCTAAGGGCTTTACAAAACATCCTCTTTGGCTCCTGGACTTGTGGCCTACAGAACTGCAACCCAGGTTCACTCAAGCATTCTATTTAGAACTCCAGTCTGGAAGTCTTCAGCACTTCCTACATTCTAGCAAATATATTCTTTATTTCAGACATATGAAGTCCATATATCTTCTTTCATCCAAAATTTGAGCTCTATAGGAGCTTAATTTACAGTGATCGAGAATTCAACACAAATCAGATATGACCACCTCAAATTTCTCCTTGTGACTAGAAACATTCAAATCTGCTTTTACAATGGCTATTTCTTCACACTGTTGAATGACCCGAGCATCATCTTAGAGGGGGCAAGGGGAAGTTAATAGTGAACACGTTACAGATTTCCTGCATTTCCTTTCTGGAGTAAAAATCTTCCTCAGGGATGAGTTTTTGGTTTCAAATTATTCATTGGAACTAGAAAACTAAAAGCCATTAAGTACAATTGTCTCACATCATTGTATGATTAGAGATCTTCTAAGGTCATCTTAGAAAATATTCAAAACACAATGTAAAAGAATGAGACTGCAATGAAGAACCTGGAGGATTCATACAAGGCAAGCACCTCCTCAGGAACCCAGATAACTCCCGTTCCTTTGGTGCTGAGACAGCAACAAAGACATGGCGTTCAGTCACCTTCCAGTGATCTGTATGAAGTTTTGAGACAAGAACTCAAGAACAATTGAGTTCAAAGTGTAAGATGCAGTACAGAGCAGCCCAACTGATACAGCTCGCAACCCACTGACCTAAGAAAGACCAAAATGAAACCAAAAAACACAACCAATGAAGAGACCCATTTTGCAAAATGCATCAACACAGGAATAAGACTCTCGTCACACCATGTTAATGGAGACTCCATCTCTCTTACAAAGACTCCTGTTCCACCCTCCACAACAGCCTACATGTCTTCAGTTACAGGGAAGTTCATGTTTCCTTTTATTGACTGAAGGACACAAGGTCTGAAGAATTATCTTATTATTTTTATTAATAAATAGAGGTTATTTAAAAGAAGCACTCGACTATAGTTCAGAAGACTGAACTGTAAACCTGGAGTATATTTTTGCTACGGTATCACCCAGAAAACAAAAGCAGACAATATTTCTTTCTCACTACACAGAAAGAAAACTAATAATATGAAGATGACATGGCATTTTGATATACATGCTCTGTTAAAAGGAAATTCACAACTTCCAGAATTTCTGCTTTATTTGGGTGATTGGTATAAAGAACTTGCTGGCTGTAAGGGTTTAGTCTACTAACTTAAAAAAAAATCCTAAACATGCTTCTTGAATAACTCCAATAACTTGGGAACAATAAAGGAAACAAGGTAATCAAATGCCTTCTCATATGCCTGCACATCCAGCAATAGCAGTTTTCTGCGCTGCCTTCACAGACAAGGGTTAGCCATGCTGGCTAACTTCCCAGTGTTATGACCTGTAAAGGATACAAATCTAAACTTGCTAAAATAAAAATACCACTGTGTCTGGTCTGCCAAGAAATAATAAATTCTTTTTTTTTTTTTGAAGTGACAAGTTAGCAGTGACAAGTTGCTGACATTCAATTAAAGCACACAAGAGAAAAACACAATTATATTTCAAAGGTTATCAAAAAAGTATTTGCTTTTTTCAGCTTCCACTCTATAAAACTCATTCAAGTTTTACTGGATGTTGTATTTTAACTAATTTCTTCACACATCCAGCAGCTTGTGTTGTGTGATGATCTTCCTTTGATACAGAAGCTTTTGACATCATTCTAGAAACATATACAGAGGATGTTCCATAATAACAGCACAGGGAACCCTAATACACCAGGTGTGGCTTTGGAGATAAAGGCTGAGCCACCCAGGAAGTGTTCTAATAAATTACATCAGCCTTCCCATAAGCCTTTACTGCTAAGGGTCTCTTGAACTAATTTATACTGAAACACATCGGGGAGGTATAGGAGGGAGGACTGATTTTTTTGCCTGACACGTTCTTCCGTTGTAGCAGTGGACTAAAAATTAGGCCTTGACTGGAGTGAATGATTTTCATCTTCTTTGATACTTGGCCTCTCCCCCTTCTCTAGGCATCTCATAGTTTACCTCTTCCCCCAGCCTCAAAATGCCTGGTTTTTTGTTTGGTTTGGTTTTGGTTTGTTTTTGGTTTGCTTGGTTTTGTTGTTTGTTTTTTTTTTTTTTTTAAAAATAGGGGTTTTTTTCTCTCTAGAGAAAAAAAATTACATTCATTTTTAAAGCTGCCAGCTATCAACAAGTCAAAAACCACAGAAATGGCAGGATCACTGAACATACTGTAGAGAAAACATGACAGCAGAAACGGCCAATCCTAAAAATCAGCACTGATGCTATTGCAGGTAAGAAAAACTCCTAGCAGTGCTCTGAATGTTTTTTTGCCTGGGGAACACCAGGAGGTCAGGAGCTTTCTACTCTGCCAGTGGAGCTGTGCTAATCCTGCACTGTGCTGAGCCTCTGAGCTCAGCTAGTCAGCAAGGCTCTGCCTGGAAGGTAAACCACATCTGCTCAGCCTCCTCCATCCAGCGTTCCCACAGCTCAGCAGCCACTGCTCCATAGCATGCTTTCACCAGCACAGGTGGCTGCTTCTGTCTACACCACCCTGGTCAACACCAGCATTAATAATTTTGGACCTCTGGTTGTTACTCCCCTTCTCAAGTCCTTCCTACTCTAAACTGCCTCCCTCTTACACATTAAGCTGCATCTAAAATTAGCCTGTAAAGCAGATTTTCATCTCAAAGCATGAGTACTCCCCTCATTTCCATTCTTTCTAAAACAGGAAAACAGATTGCTACTTTGATCCAGGAATCCAGTGAATCCACAGGCATTTTAGGTGGTAAAAGGCATAGGGTGTTTTTTGCAGGGCCCAGACCAAGCTCAGTGCATTATCATCCAGTGCAAGGAGCACTGTGAACCGCCAAAGGACTCTCCAACAGAGCAGCCACCCACAATAGCCTGCAACAACAGAAAGTACTCTGTCCTGCTGATTCACATGGGGAGCAAGCACGTTCTACTGCAGAGGTTCCAGGCTGTGCTGAGCACACATGAGCAGAGCTTGTCCTAAGAGGAATGTTCCCCACAGCAAATTGTTCTCCACGTCACTCTCCAAACCTCAGCCTGATGAGCAGGGTTAACTGTAGGTTGACAGCTTCCAAGTAATTACAGACATCCCAATCCAGTTCTTACTGGTACGACACTGCTCGTCCTCAACAAGGGAATGCAAAAAACATAGAAGAAAATAAGAAATTTGATTAAAACTCACTCTCTCCCATCTTTAAATTCTGCTTCTACCATATATTTTGCGCCTTGCATCTCTCTAGTACCCTTGTCACTAAACACCAAGCCTGGCTGATAAGTAAAACAAAAGCCAGCATCTCTTTCATCCTCAGAAAACCACACTGATGCAGCCAGTTTTACTTGCTCTATTGTACAAACTCCATTTGCAATCTGTCTTGGTGTATGCAGTCCACACAGAGCATATGAAGCTGCAAGCTCATCTACAGGCCTGACGCCATGCAAATCCTTCCCATTTCCAGCAAGTTGTGAAACACAAAAGGCAGGATATCCTGGAAGTAGCAACATAAATGAAAAAAATAAAAAAAAATAAAAAAAAAAATTAAGGCAAATGTCCTGGGAATAAGTTACACAGGACTTCTTTAAGGGATCCTGAAAAAAGAAGTCTGATTCACAGGGAGACACACTGTGAAGCCTCCACAAATACATGCACCTGAAGTACCAAGGAACCAGATCATTCTAGAATAGATCCAGGCAGATCAATGATGGACAAGACACAGTGCAACCCAGGAAGCCAATCCGAGTGACAATGTTAACAACATACACTGGAGTATTCATTAAGTTTTACACTCCAGTGTACTCCAAATGAGCACTATCACATGCATCTGGGTCAAAATTTGACTGCCATTACATGCAACTGTACAAAGAGGTGATATCAGTACCACTGAACCAAGGTTTGCATCCTACATGTTCCCTGCTATAGCCTGAAGCACCCAAGCTCCACACAAAGCCATTCCTGTCCCAGCTGGGTGGAAGCCCTTGGAGGAGAGCCCTGGAACCTGAAAAAGCGGAAATCCTCCCTCAGCAATGGGAAGATCTTCTAAAAATCCTTCATTCTTCTCCCACATTTTCTTCTTTTTAGTAATGAAACAGATGCGAAGACCTTGACACAGGTGTAATAACAGAGAAGGCACAATTGTTTTTCTTTACTTCTCTGCCTACTAATGAAAGCTTTTAGCTTACATTAGAAGCACAGCAGAGTCCAAAACACTTGCAGGAGATGCCTGAGAGAAATGGTAATTTGTCAGAAAAAAGGAAAAAAATATCCTTCCTTTTTCAACAGTAGGAACTTGAAGTCTGTTAAGACACCAGGTTCAAAAATAAACAGCATGCACACCAAGCAGTAAACATCTTTTAAATGCTTGCTAGCATTACTAGACTAATTTCTTACAACATAAAATTGGTTTTCCTGAAAAGGTGACTACTACTTCATATGCAACTTGTTTCTCCTCTGTCTTCAGACGTGTGACAGTCACACAACTTTTCCTTACACAAAGGCCTGAAACAAAGTAAAATTAAATACTTAGGAAAGAAACACTGCCTTTACCACAAAGATATGCCTACTTCATTGTCAGACTGGGGACTTCTAGTTAGAAATTTGTGGGTTTGCCTGCCTATAAGACGTTCATCACTAAATTAGGTCATGAATTTACAATGAAGCAGCTGATCCAACTAAAAAAACAAAGCCACGGGAGCCTCATGCACAGCTGTATCAAATTTCTCCCTACAGCTTATGTACAGTGGAAGAAGTAACAGATCCTTTTGAGAAGACTCCTGTCTTACCTGGATCCTCTTAAAACTTTTTGGTCATTTTCAACAAGAGGACCAAAGGAAATAAGAGAGGCTGCTAAAAAGAACATGCTGAGTCCTAGAAAAACATAAGCCAATTAGTTTTCATTAATTAGAACCAACCACACCTTAGCACACCCTCAGATTGCACTCCAAAACCTTTACCTGTCTAGGGGTGAAATACTTAGTGCAGACTGTGAGGCCTCAGGGTCTCGTTACGCTGCCAGCACACACCCAGGGTCAGTGCCTGGGCACGTACGGGATCAGGCAGAATCTTAGAGCTGATGAGGAAAACATGGCTTTAAAGTCCAGCCCAGACATGGTAGGAAGGGCAACCCCCAGTGCTACCCTGCTTTGCATACAAGCAATCAAAATACCATTTTTCTTCTACTACAATCTTCAAATGTTTCCTCTTCAATCTGCTGGTCCTCTCAGGTCCCCAGACTTCCCCACCTTGGCATCACCCTTCAGCCTTCATGTGTTACTTGAGAAGGAGCTCACCTCAAACTACTCCTCCCAGTACTTTCCCTCTCCCCTTCTTCTACCTCCTCCCTAGGGCTAAAGCAGCAGCCACTAAGCAAACACACCAGTGACATGAAGTGCCTTTTGTCCTCTTCCCTTCCAAAGGGATTCATACAGAAACCAGGATCTGTCGGGAGTGGACCCACAGATGCATACAATTATTGGAGAGGATTGAAAAAAGATGGAGAAGAATGTGAATACATCA
>JAWWES010000115.1:83742979-83755356 GCA_035583135.1 Lophotriccus pileatus
GCAAAATTGTCTGTCTTTGGCACAGAGGACTTTGTGAAAAGGTTTTACTGCTTATCACCTCTATCACCATACAGCAGCTGTGACGGGCTGCACTCAAATAAATCAGGAAAGAGCTAAGCACAGGTGTGAATTCAGAAGGGGATGCCCTCAGCCCACCACAGACACAGCCTCCTTCACGGGTCATGCCTGAGGACTGGAGAAGGACATGCTGTCTTCCCTCAGACAGCTTCTTCCGACACACGGCTAATACAGTATCACCTTTTAGTCGGCATCCTTTGGATCTAGGACTAATGAGAACATACCTGAGATTATCAAAACCTTGCTAAGTGTCATGGCAATGAAGACAGTATAGCAGATGAGAGATATGCACAGAGCTCTGGACATACATATCACATGATGAAATTGCTCAAAATGGAAGAAGTAACAATATTCACATCACTTCAGATTCAGGATCCATAGAAACATTTAGATATAATTCAGAAAGTTGCTGCTATTTTTGTAAAACACAGCTGATATTGAAAAGATTTTTCTGAACCACTGGCTTTGTTAAATTCTCTGCTTCTGTTTTGTTTGGGGTTTTTTTTTCCCCTCAAATTTCAAATCAGTCTGCTAAGTCTTGTTAATTACAAGGAAAACAAATTTGCTCATGAAACAATTATCCGCTATGTAACTAATACTCTTAATTTAATTGTCTGTTTAACTACCTTTGTAAAATAAATTCAGCAAGCTCTTTCAAGGCATGTTGCTTCAAAAAAACCAACAGAAGAATTTTCTTTTATGATAAATAAGGCCTTTTGTACAGCATTTTACAAATCCAGGGTTCACTCAAACTTTCAGCTCAAGACTCAGAATTTCTATTTTGATTCTTCTGTGAGCAGATCAAGCCCCAAAATATCCACACATAGATGTGGCCACCCCAGTTCCAGTAGTGATTATGACACTTCCACTCAGCACTGGCAGGGCCAGATCCCAGTTTGGAGACTGGCCGCTTTCTGTCTTTAGCAAGCAGAGACCAGGCAAGCACAGCAGCAGTGACACTGTGAGCTGCACATATGAAAAGTGAGGTTTAATTCCAGATGTCTGATCCATCTCTAATTCCCTGGAGCAAGCAGAAATTACCCTTCACCCACCCACTTGCAGAGCAAGAAGAATCATTCAGCTGACAAGAAAAGACCCCTGGCTTGACAGAAGTGCTTCAGGAGTCACAAAAACGCTGGGTGTGACCTGCAGCGCAGCCACGGCAGCCAGACACCAACCCACACTTAATCAAGCGTTCATGCTTGATGAACACTTAATCAAGCGCCCATGCCCTGCTACTGACAGTACCTGCACTTCAGCTCGCAGAGCTCCCACATGCCTACAGGAGCTGCAGCCAGCACCTTCTCTGCAGGTTACATGTCATCTGGCTGCGACTCCCCTCTCAAAGTGAAAAAGTCAGCGTGCTCCTGGGGCTCCCAAACCACCTGTGCAAGGCCAGGCTAAGCTGTCCACAGGTGGCAACAGGCTTTGTCTTTGAGGTGCAGCACAGCAGCAGGACCTCAGTCCTCCCCAGTCCCCTCGCCCTCTGCTCCATTTCTGCACACTGCTCAACAAAAATAAAAAAGCAAGAACTTATTTATTTATTTATTAATACCGGTATTCTTGAATTGATATTCTAAGATGGTCACTTACTGAAAGACAGTTTCAGCATGCTCTCTCCAGTAGAATACATACTATTAACTCTGCATGGTCGTTACTTACAGAGATTATTCTACCAGAGATTAAAGTGCCCATAGATTTATGTCTTTTTCTTGCCATCAGAGCCTTAGGAAAAAAACCCCAAAGGCTACTGATACTTTTCATTCTGCTTTGCAAAACTTGTTTTTGTGGGGATTTATTTCAGGGGTGAAGATGCATGCACAAGTATCAGTTCAAAAATTACATTTTTCCTACGTGTTTTTTATATTATTACTTCAGAAACACAAGTCTCAGTCACCAGTATTTACTACAAACATAATACAGTCATTCCAAGAAACGGCTAAGCAAAAACTTCAATAGATGGCATGTTATGTTAAAATGTTGCCATTTTAATCTTACCATGCATACTTTAAAAAGTGGATACAAAATGAGAAACACATGTTACTTAGCAAGTCTGATTTCTTTTTTTTTTTTTTTTTAATAGGGTGACAGTTCTTTTAAAAGCATTTCAGAACCAAGACACTGTAACACTAGGACATAAATTATGAAGCCACATACAGTATATATTACAGCAGATGATGAATACCTCAGGTTTTATCCCTCTGATTTTCCTGGTTTAAATCACAGTATGGTCCTACAACTATATTTCCTACAGTATTACAGGTTGTACTCCTAAACCACAACATTTTGCTGTCAAATGAAATAGTTTGCCTCAACACTAGTTATTTTAAAACCAAATGCCTTAAACTGTAACATGAGATGGCCATCAATAATTGAAAGATTCTAGGACTTTATCACAGAAACTGCCTATCTTTTGAGCACTGAAATTATTTTTTTCCATATAAGCTCAGGCCAGAATACAGACAGCACCTGAAGAAATCATCAAGCTCAAGCCCCTGCATGAGAACAAGTAAGACAATTTTGAGTAACGATTTTAATATATCCTTAACACAAATCCTATTTGACTTTCAAAAACCTTTGCAGAAAGGAGATTGCACAACCTCAGCTTGTTCCAGTTCTCCCTAAGGCATAACAGATTTTAAGAACTTCATCAAGTCTTTGGTACAAACCAGTTTAATCTTTTTTTGGTGCAGTCACTAACAGGACACAGACCACTTCTCACTAATTTTAGGACTGTAGTATCTTCTTCTTGTCCCCTGGTCTCTTTCTGCTGGAATCGTGCTTGGTTAGCCTTTGTAGAACACATTTGCCAATCACATGCAGTCTCTGTAGGTGACATTTTCCAAACCCTTCCTAAGCCTTGATGACCACTTTTGGTGAATTGAGACATTTCCATTTGTCTTTCTTAACGGGCTAAGGCCAAAATTGAACACGTTACTCTATTAACTTAAGCTTTATTAGTATAAAAATTTAAATTACAAAATTCAACAGTACTGCACCCCCATGCTTACTGAGATCTCCGATAACCCTCAGATCTGCTTCCATGGCGCTGCTGCCAAGCTAACTATATGACAATGGGATCTTCTTCCTGAAAATAGTATTTGCACTCAAACGTAGCCTTTGAACTTATCAAAAACCTCTTGTCTTCCAAAGCAGTTCATCAAAAACACATCCTGAAACACCTATTTGTCTTCTTCAGATTTTGTGCTAATTCTGTTGATCAAAGACATCAATGACAACAAGTACAAAGGTGCCAGAACTGCCCCCAGCACCACTTAAACTGACTTCCAGTTTGATGGTGACTCATAATCATTCCCTGAGAATTATCACCCAGACTTGCTATCTCTGGATCCGGTCCCTTTGGTTCAGATGTTCTCAAACACTTCAGATGAACAATTTCCCTAAGAGCAGCCCTACTGGGTCAGAGGAAGGTTTGCTGTCTGCATTAGGTCAATGCCTGAAATTAATATAAAAATTTGGTAAATAATTGACAGTACTTCCCCAGTTTATTCTCCTGGGCTCTGTGCTCAGCTCAGTGTCACCCTGAGCTACTAGAGGTAGTGAGCACAAGTAATCCTTAGTGGATTTTTCTTCCATTAATTTGTCCAGCTGCCTTTCAAGTCCCTGTAAACTTTCACGCTTCTGAAAGAATCTCCAAAGCTTAACTAACTACACATTGGGTCAAAACCAAAACCACACCCCTTTTGTTCATTTTGAACCTGGCAGATCAATCTCACGCTTCCACATTGTGTACTGACAAAAAGTTAGTCCCCACTTAACTTTGCCACATCACTCATGAGACTCAAAATTCCAAAAACCTTAAAGCTTTCCTCAGAGCAGCGTTATCAAGTACCACAAAAATATGAAGGCTAGATTGGGTCACAAAGCCTTCTCCACCCTGGCAGAGTAGGCACAAGGAAGCGCTACTTCACCTTGCTTATGAGAACATTATTATTATTAATGAGTCAAAATACTGACCCATTATCAAAACAAAGGCACATGGCAATGCCGGAGGCTGAAGGACACAGTACTTAGTGCAGATTATACAGGAATGCCCACTCTGACTAGAAACTTGGGGGTGGGGAAATTAGTTCAATTTACTTACAACTTCTGCAAGCTAATACTGACATGGTTTTGATTCAGAAAGCTATTAAGCCCCACAAAAAAAGTTTACTGCCTTTATATTCACACCACTGGCTTTATAGTTTCACAGTCAAAGGCATAACTGTATGGTCACTAAATAGTTTATTAACTCAGACACATTAAAAACACATACACTAAATGCAGTGAAGTTAAATCTTAATTTCTACATTATTAAAACCATTGCACGGGTTCGTAACTTGTGCTATGACAATTTCAATATTTACTCTCCTACCTCAACAATACTGAGATCTTTCTTTTGCAGTTATTTTATAAACTGTATATTTTATAGTTAACTTGTAGGTTAGCACAGTTTAATTATATTTAAACAAATACTGCAAGACATTTGCTTATACATTTAAATTTTCATAATGATTATTTTAATCATTAAATTACTTCCATTTTAGTAGGGTTTTTTTCACTAAAAAATCAAACTAAAAACTGCAGATGACATTTAACTCACGAGTTCATCTCCACCCTGTTAATTTGTCACACTTGCAACAGAAGAAAGGCAGTCCCGTGGCCAACCTTTGTACTCAGATGGCTGTGAACCCAATCCATAGGCCGCTCCGCAGCCTGGCGATGCCAAATGAACTGTAAGAAATTAGGTCACCTCAAAGGTCTGCTCCCCCCTGAGAGCAAGAGGGGACACAAGTCTCGACATAAAACTTCTCTTCATCTTCGTAAAAAAAGGGATGACAGTCAGCAACATTCAGATGAAGCAACAGGGAGCAACCATCCTTTTACAGAACCTGTCATCTATTAGTTTAGCTATAGCCATCTTACAGGCTTTAGTGGCATTTACTAGTTCGGAACCTGAGGACCAAGCATCAGGCAAGCATCAACAATATATGCGCTGCCCTGCAAGTTCTATTCAAGCCTATTAAGGGGACGCACCTTTTTAAGTTTTCCTAGTCAATAATGAACGCCAGGCTACAGGAACTGGGTATCGGGTTTTGGTCGTACGCTGACACACGCTGCTCTCCAAAACCACAGCCTGCAAAAGTACTTCATGGAGAAATACTCCATGAGAAGATGTTTTTTCCATCGCAATACCAGTCATATTCAGTTCGGCCAGTAAGGGCTGTAAAAATTTTATTTGCTGTGACAGCACAGAAATGTTCTGAAGCAAGGAGGGGAGCTCAGCTGTAACTCTGCAGGGATAGGATTTCACAGAGGATGACACTAAAAAGAAAAAAAAACAAACCCACACAGGAAAGAAATTCCCATATCAGTGCATTTAAGGAAGTAAAGCACAGTCCAGAAGGATTTTAACTACAGCTCGCCGGGAAGCTCCGGGTGTAGCAGGTCCGTCCCGCGGTGCGCTGGCGGGAGCGCCCACCCCGCCGAGGGCCCTTCCCGGCCCTTCCCCGCCCCGATCGCACCTGCCCGGCGGGCCGGGCGGCGGGGGCAGCCGGGGGGCAGCCGGGGGGCAGCGCCGCGGCCGGGCCGGAGGGCCGGCACCTCCCCCGGGCGGCAGGAGGGCGCGGAGGGCGGCGGGGGCCGAGGAGCCGCGTCCTTACCTGCTGGCGGTGCTCCTGGCGGCGGTGCTGCGCTCGCCGCCCCGCTCGCTGCCCGCCCCGCTCCTGCTGCTCCTGTGGCCGCGGCTGCTGCGCTGCTCTGCACCGCCCCCGCCGCCCGGCACGGCCCGGCCCGGCCCGGCCCGGCACGTCACCGCCACAGGGGCCGGCCGGGGGCGGGGGCAGTGCCGGCCGGGGCGGGGGCAGCCGGAGAGGCCGTCCCGGCCTTCCCAGAGCTCCGGGGGTGTCTGGCCGGGAGCCCCGGCCCGCTGTCCGCCCGCCCGGCCCGGCGCTGCCGCGGCCGCCCCTCTGTGCGGGGGGCACAGCGCTCTCGGGGACGCGCCTGGCTTGTGGCTGGGCCGTGGTTGTTCTGGGAGAAGTTGGGTTTCGTCCTTTATTTTTACCAGCATGGTTACAAAAAGGGGTTAGTTCTGGATTGCCTTTGTCCTTATTGACCATCGCCCCATAAAGAGAGGTGCGGAGCAGGTGGTGGCCCTCCCGCTGCGCAAGCCCCGGCAGGCGGAGGGTGTTTCAGCCCGGTTCCTCCACCGGGCTCCCCCCGACCCTGTGCAGTCCCTGCCCTGTCCCCAGGGTCTTGCCCTGACAGATGTTACACGGGTGGGAGCAGCGACGGTCACAGCTGCTGCTCAGTGACACAACAGCATCGCTTGCCCCCGCCCTGTCCCCGCTGTAGCTCCTGCTACAGGTGCCAGCCTGCCTTCCCATCGGACTCCCATGGTGGCTCTGCGGGATTTCCCCGGCATCTGCCTACACCCAGCTATTCATCCTCGTGGCTGGTGGTGTGAGAGTGGCCCAACTGGACGGCATTGCATCATGCTCAGCCCTGGCGTCACCACTGAGGGCACCCACAGCCGCCCCTCCCTGACCAGCCGTGCTGCAGCTCTGCGTCGCCTCCCTGTCCCTTGGCTTTACCGCGACTCATTCCTAGCGTCGCTAGCTGGTTTGTCAGCTTTTCGGTAAACACTTTGCTTCTCTCCACACAGTACTTCACGAGTGGCGCAATGACCTGACAATATGTGCAAAGCCTCCCGGGTCTTGATTGATATGAGTCTTATATATTTTGCAGACAAAGGGAAAGAAACCAGTTCATACTTCGAAATTTCGTGTCTTCCCTAATTTTCCAGCCCTAGCTTTCTTTAGGCAGGGTATGCTTCACTGCATCCTTTTTGAGTGTTTGGACAACACCAGGGACAATTGTGAATACAGCCTCTAGCTAATAAATAATTTAAACAAATTTCTTCCAGCCGTATCTCCCCCTGTAGATATGATACTCGTAACAGTGCCTTGGCCTCTCTTAGGGGAACAAAGGAAACCCAGGGAGAACCCAGAGAAACTCAGGGGTTTCTGTCAAGGATCATTATGGATGTACACGTGGAAGTAAAATGGCAGTACGTGAAGTGCATGAGTAATCCTACATCCTGGGCAGAGCAAGGGTGGAGTTAAATCCTGTGTCCAGATTAACATTCCTGACTCCTGAAACTATGAGCTTGTTTTGTTTTTTAAAACATTCCACGTGCCTGCAAAGCAGCAAGGTGAACTTGACAGTTGCATCTTCACTTGACATAATGTAGGAATGTGTGAAAATGTGGACAAATCAAAATATTGTATAACTTCTAGAAAATGGGAGCTTGTCTCTGGCATTACCTTTTAGGGCAGTACCTAGTACGGTTAGCCTTACTTTTATTTGTAAAAGAGAGATAAGGATAATTGTTATCTGTGGGAAAAAAAGTGAATGGGCAAGTAAATGAAAATATAAGTTGCTGACTGGATAGAACCCCCTCTGTTAGCAAAACAGGATATAATGTCAGGAAACAGTCAACAGAATACTTCCAGTGTAAACAAGCCAATCGGTTCCCCAGGACCGTGGAAGCCAAGCAGTGCTGAGCGCTATCTCGCCATCTGATGCGATCTCCCTCATCAGGAGCAGCCCATCTCTACTCTCTCCTTTTTGTTTTTTTCCCTGGGAAATCTAAAAATAACCCAGGACACAACAACATCTGTTCTGTAAATCATCTGGGAAAATACAGGAAAACTCACAAGTGAAATCTGAGTGCAAGAACTTCAAACTAAGCAAAGGGTGGTGGGGAAAGCAGAAAGAGAAAACAAGGCAAAACATGTTTTACTGTACTTGCCTGTATGTAAGGAGGCAGGCAAGAAGCATTTGGAGTTTCATTCCTAGGACAATTGGGCAACCCTTTGTAATTTCAGTCTAAACAAGGCTTTCCAGAACACCAGGAACAGTGCAGATGGGTTGGAGCTGCCACCGGTTTTTGTTTAATAGCTGTATAAGGAGCAGAGGCAGTTTGAGGCTAGGAGGGAGAGCAGAGTGCCTTTAGCATCATCTCCCTGTTCCTCCCACACCTCTATGTATCAAGTTGGGGGAGACAGCAGTGGAGCATCCATTCACAAGCTGCAAGGCACAGATGTGGTCTGTCAGCACAGCTGGCGCTCAGGGGCAGGCTCTGACTGTGCACGTCAGAACAGGAGGCTCTGTTGTGAGGAATGAGAGCTCTGTTAGCACCAACTTAAATGTGTAGGCATCATATTCTGGATGGCCTACCAGGAATCCCATGAGTATTCCAAAGGCAGAAAGATCACCAATACAAGGCAACACAAGATTTTAACAGGACCAGTAACATGCACATGTGCTGCTGTAGCCCTGCTGTGGAGAACCAACAGTATTCCAGACATCCAAGGTGTCTTTGTTCAGCCATTTATTAGAATTGAATATTTTAATATGAATCCAGGTTATTAGGGATTATAGCAAACAGCTTCTATCATTAAAGTTGCCATATATTTTTTAAAAATATGTTTTAATTGTGTGAGCCACAGTATTTTGTCAGAGCTGGTTTTGCAAGGATGAGCAGCTAAAGGACCCCAGCTGACTTCTCAGAGAACCCTGAGAAGATATCATGCACGTTTTAATTTCAAAGAATATCATACAGTATCCTAGATATAAATTTCAATGAACATAAATTCTTATGTATAATTCAGGGGATCAAAATTCAGACCATTCAATACAAATAAAAAAAGGTAAAGGCTTTCAGACTTGCATGACTAGATATTTCACTCCTGAGATAGTTGTTCTCAAGTGCTTAGTATCATGAGTGTTAAGTTTCTCTCCCTACACCTTATTATGAAAAATTAAGTGCAAAAATCAGGTTTGACATTGACTGCAAGCCTTTGCAGAATGCATCTCTCCATGTGGAAAGCTTGTTGTGTTTGAATCATGTTGGTATTAGCTACAGCAGTTTTACACATCCCGCATAATGGATAAAGTTCTGCCTGTAAGAATGTCCATGGGCTCTAAAGTCACAGCCAATGACTTAATGAGGCCAGAAGTTCCTTTACTTTACGTGCTTTGTTGACATACTCTGAGTGTATATGACTGTGATGTAATTACACTGTATCTGTGTAATGCGGTCATGTTAAAATACTTCATGGCTTGCCAGCATCAACTCTTGGAGTTTCCTAACTGTAGAGTATTTTAGCTTAGCACTTCGATCCTTCCTAAAATGATTTTATATTTTTGCAAATAATTTCTGAAAAAAAACCTAAACCTAAATTCGCTAGTGTTAGAACTGGTTTGGAGTTACCCAAGCAGAGTTTGCAAATGTGGCTATTGTAGCGGCCAGCACAATTTATCTGTTTTTTGTCTGGATAAAGAATAGCTTGCTCATATGTTTGCAAAAGAACATTTCTAACTGGCTCAAGGTTTAGCAGCTTATGTTCAGAGACAGAGAAAGAACAAGAAAATTTTCTGGGATTTTAGCAGTGGTAGATGACGTTCCTTTCAGGATCAACCTTTGGTTTCTTTCTGAGCAGGCTTACTCTAGATAAGCACCATTCATTTCCTTATCATGTAAATTATTTACTGGAAAATTGGTGTGTAAATCTTACTTTATCTGCTCCCTTTTACTTAGTGTTATGTGCACATACATAATTCTCTGATTTTGACAGTTGTGAAATGATCCTTTTTTCCCCTGTCTTTCCAGTACAGTTTACATGAACATTTACTTTTACTACACATAATTTTTTTAAATATTCCAATTTTTCCACAGGCCTTCTGTATTTCAAGAGCTTCATACAAGTTGCAAAAAAATTTAGACATTATGTTTTAAGGTAAAAGCTTATTCTTAAAGTCTTCCTGTTTCATTTAATTCATGGGTAGTTTCTTCCTTGACAACATTTTGGTTAAGGAAGGTTGATGGTTTTGCATTTTCAGCCCTACCAATGTTTGACTGAAGCTCAGTTTTTTTGACTGGGACTAAATCTCTTGGACTGGCCCTGTTTTTCAATTTCCTCTACTTAAGGATAATTCAATTAAGCAAATAGATTATTTTGAATTGTAGTTAGCTCCCAAGAACTAAGCTTGCATGAAAAATAGCATGAAAGGACTAAGGGGAATCCCTGACTTGTGAACTCGTAATCCTTCTGACTTTTGTCAGTGTCCATTGCTTTTTGCTTCACTTTTGTGAGTGGATTCATTCTATAAAAACAAATGGTGAGGACAGGAAATGAGATTACGGTACCCCAGGGTAGCTGGAAGATATTCCTGGAGTTATCTCAGTATTTGAAGACAGATGGATTCTGTTCCTGGTACAACATGCCCCATGTCTCTGGGGAAAGACTTTTCTTCTGTTTCTGCTGAAGCTTCTCTCTGACAAAGATATCATGGGCCCACTCTCATGCATATTTAAAAGTAGAATGGGCCCCACTGGTTTAGATATTTCATCTGGAGAGGGAAGAGCTCTAGTGTAGGAATGAGAACCCAGGAAAAAAAGCCACACAGACAACACACAGTTGTAATTACCATAGGGTTGGGGTTTTTTTTAATTTTTGCTTCTTGCTCCCACTCCCCCTTGATGCACTCTGCGATCACCTATACGGATTTCCTTTTTGATGATGAACAGCTGTTGCCAGTAATATAACCACAGGCTCATCTGGAAAACAAAAGTAGCCTGCAGTAAATCGGTAACCTGTAGATGTTAGACATAGGGCTGTCCTTCCTTCATGGATCTACCTGCAGAACTTCAGTATGGATTTGGTTGATCATGGCACTGAGAGCTTCTCACACTTTTTTGCAAAGTGGAGACTTTTTTAGGGAATTCTGCGAGGTTTATTGATTTGTAAATCTTTCCGTAAAGGCCACTGCTCATCTAGTGTGTTCCTAAACAACTGTGTCCTGTAAAACATACTATGAGGACTTTCCTTCCAACCCATTTAAGACGTTTCATTTTAGGCATTTTTAGCTTTAGATTTTGAGCCAGTCTTGAGGAAGAAAAGTTTAAGAGGAAATAAGTGATCCCTTTGAAATTCTAACACACCTTTGGGCAGGAACCAGAGGAGGTCTGGCAATAATCTAATTCACAAAATATGGGGGTCCAGCTGTCGCTCTCCTACTCTTCACATTGATCTAAGAAGCAAGAAAAAAATATACAGGAAACATGCTGCTAGGCTGAAAAGGAAGGTTTCTAAGGCAGGAATGAAATTCTGCAAAGCTCTTGCAGGCACCTCCCTTCTGTCTAGTCTTCACATGTCACTGTGGGGTTATTATTAAACAGAGAGAGTTTCATTTACATTTCTTGTAGAATAAATCCACGCTCAAAGATGTAAACTCTGTTGCTGATGCACTTGAATACTACCAAAAGCACACACAAACTAAACTTGCCTCCCCATACCCTTCCCATATGTATACTAGCTAGATTATCTTGAACCTCACCCTGAGTGCTTTCCTGCTGGTGAGCAGCCCTTGATCTGGATTTTACACCCATACTTAAATTCCACTGCCAGCTCTTCAACCCCTTATGGTAGGACTTCTAGTACAGGATAAGGCAGTCCTCACTGAGAAGTTAAACACCCACTGTAGCATGATGTTCTCTCCTGGCGTGCTCATTTGGCCCAGAGAGTGCCAAATTGTCCAGTTCTGACTCAGTTACTAAATCTGCTAATAATCTGAATCACCTATCAATTCACAAACTGATCTTGGAATTGCAAGAATACTCAAATCATTCTAGAAAAATAGCAGGTATCAAAAACTGCTGTATTTTTCTTTCAGTTGCTTATTATAATATCTTCACTAAGCTTCAGCTTAGCTTTTAGCTTCAGCTTTTCCAAATTAAATATTTGCTGCAAATTGAATGCTAGCTGAAATGGTTCTACTCACATTGTTAAAGAACAGTAACGCTGATTAAGCTTTGCAAGGAAGTTGCCTGCAGACTTGTGGCATAGATTTAAATTTGGCAAGCAAGTTGTGTTTTATGCCAGAGATGTGCCTTTTGCTCGGAGTCTTGCAATGCAACAAGTTTAGCAAAGCTGTGAACTTGTGATGAGTGTTAGCTGTGGGCCCCTGTACCTTCATTCTCGGAAGAGCACACCTGGAACTGCAGCGCTCCCATTGCAGTGTTGCCCAGGATTTCCTTTGCGACGCCCTTGCACCAGACAGGAACTGAGAGCAAACAAAACACACAGAATCACAGCGTGGTTGAGGTTGAAAGGGACCTCTGGAGGTCATCTGGTCTGATCTGTGCCCAAGCAGGGATCCCTAGAGCCAGCTGCCCAGGACCATATCCAGGCAGCCTTTGAATGTCTCTGAGGATGCAAATTCCATAGCCTCTT
>JAWWES010000115.1:83755456-83775371 GCA_035583135.1 Lophotriccus pileatus
TCCCTAGAGCCAGCTGCCCAGGACCATATCCAGGCAGCCTTTGAATGTCTCTGAGGATGCAAATTCCATAGCCTCTTGGGGCAGCCCATGCTGGTGCTCAGTCACCCTCATGGTAAGAAACTGTTTCGTGATGCTCAGAGAGAACCTCCTGTGTTTCAGTTTGTGCCCACTACCTCTGGTTCTGTCACTGAAGAGCCTGGCTCCACCTTGTTTACATTGTCTCTTCAGGTATTGATACACATTGATGAGATGCCAACCTGACTCTTCTGTTCTCCAGGCTGAACACTCCCAGCTCCGTAAGCCTCTTCTCATAGGAGGAATGCTCCAGTCACTTACTCACCTTTTGTGGCCCTTCACTGGACTCTCCCCAGTATAACCATATCCCTCTTGTACTGGATAGCCCAGACCGAGACAGAATACTCCAGGTGTGGCCTTACCAGTGCTGAGTAGAGGGGAACCTCCCTTGATGTGCTGGTGATTCTTCCCAGTGCAGTCCAGTCAGTCCCAGCACTGCAGTCAGTGCTTTCTTTGCAGCAAGGGCACATTCCTAGTTGATATTCAACTCTGTGTCCACCAGGACCCCTAGGTCCTTTTCTGCAGAACTGTTTACCAACCATCATACCTGCAGCTGTTCCTCACCAGGGGCTGCACTTTGGGCTTCCCTTTGGAAGTACCTGTCAGCCTCTATCTGCAGTCTTTTGAGGTCCCCTCTGGACCCCTCTGGCAGCACAGCCCTTCAGTGTATCAGCCACTCCTCCCAGTTTTGTATCACCTGCAAACCTGCCAAGGGGACCCTGTGTCCCATCACCCAGATTGTTAATGAAGGTGTTGAACAGTACTGCCAGTATTCACCCCTGGGATGCACCGCTGGTTACGGGCCTCCAACTGGACCTTGTACGTTGTACCATGGATCAGCACCCTCCCTCCAGGCCCAGATGTTCAGTCGTTACTCAATACATCTGTCTGCTCGTCCAGCCCATGCGTCCTCAGCTTCTCTGCTGATGAAGTTGGCAACACAGGGTCATGGAGGAAAAAATACAGCAGCAGCCAGTTTTCTGTAGTGTAGACTGAAAAACTGACATTAGAGACAGGGTAACAGATTGACAGGTGTAGAGCCAAGAGAGACTGAGAACCAGTGCAGAAAGGATTTCATCAGGGGTTTGGAATGAGGGAAAACAACAAGGGGCAAGTGGTGCTTGGGCAAAATCTGTAACAACCACCAGAACAAGTTCTCCTCTCAGATGTTTTCCTATAGGTAAGTTAGACATTTACAACATACTATGACTGTTTAAGGAGTAACAAAAATGAGAATTCTGAAATTAGTTCTATGAGTGACCATCATATACTGACAGTGGAAGTCAGAAAAGCCAAAATGTGCAAAATGCAGAACAGTGTATGCTCTGAGAAAAACACAAACACTAGAAAGGTAGAAAACATTCAAAAATTGTTAAATTGTACAAAGAGCCTTAATTTAGTCCACTTGCATGTACAAACTTCTATGTGATCACGTCGTGTTTTCTTGAGATACCACTTCTCCCAATGAATGCTAAATCAGTGTTTAGAGAATTTAAAATTTCACAGTAAAGACAACTTTGAGCTGTATTATTCCTGTTGTTCCATGGGAAGATAATGAAATTATCTTTGTTTGTATATATCTATATCTATGTTTGTATATTCAGGTGCTCAACTTTAGATGTTTAGGGTAAGATCTGCCAGAGTTTGTAAACCCATGGAAATCAAATGACAGCTCTATATAAGTACTGTAGCAAGCGCTCCAATTTGTCAAGAACAGAGCAAAAACTGGAAAACAGAATTAAACAGTCACTTCAATTCTGGCTTCTGATAATCTCAGGTCAATAAAATGTCTAGGCAAACAGTTCTCCTAACTACAGAATTGGTTTCTCTCAAGTACCTAAATAAACAGCAAGCATCTTTTTAAGCTAACTTTTCAATGCTCACAAGTGAGAGTAACTGGAGTGTTAATTTCAGCAGTTTAGAGTAGCTTAGCTTAGTTAAACTAAAATACTTTTAATCTCCTTCTCTGAGCTTCAGCACTCAATTTGCAAAATGGAGATAATGACATCAAGCAACTCTGACTGTGGACAGAGTAAGAGCAAAGCCAAGTTCACCCTATCTAGCTTCTAACTGGTCTGAAAAAAATTAGCATCTGAATAAAGGCACTTGAATTCAGCAATGTCCCTATGAAAAAAGGGAACCTCCACTGACTCTGAGAACTAACTTACTTGCTTTACACAGACAACCAAAACACAGGAATGCAATTTAGATACTCAAATCAGACTGGCTCTACTGCATCCAAATTCAGTAACCATGTATGAAAAACTAACAGAGTAGAATGAAAATCTCACAAAAATGACTGTACAATTAGGTGTAGAGACAAAAAAATAAGCTAATAAATTCATTCACAGACCACTGCTTTGCAAAACTAAGGCCTCTTTCAGGCCTGGCTTCTGGAGGGTGAGAGCTCTATGACTTTTTAATTAAATATCATAAGCTCTCCATACAAACACATCCAGTACATTACTACAGACGTTTGTTTAAAAATGTCTTATTGAATCTTAACAATCATTTACAGTGCAAATTTTGTTTGAAGTTTAGAAATTTCAGTGGTCTTTTTGATGGGAGGAAGCTGTGCAACTTCTCACGGCCTTTTATTGCCCTTTTGTAACACAGAAAGATCTTATTACAATATTGTTTACAAAGCAGTTTAAGTTTCAGAACTGAGGAACATTCAAGTAAGAAATATATTCCATTTGTTTGCATTCCAGTACAACTTCTGTCCTATTTACTGTCATTTTCTGTGAGAAATGTGTCATGCTTTTCACAGTGCTCTTTTGGGGTTAGCCTGATTTTCTTGTATTACAGAACTGACAGACTATCTGGCATATTGCTGAATATATTACATAGCATGAAGCAAATTTCCAGGCCTGAAGCTACAAATATGAAGTTCTCTAGAACTAAAATAATTACTCTGTTTTCAGTCTGCTGCATAAACGGTTCATTCATCAAGGCCAGGTTGGACAGGACTCTGAGTAACCTGGTCTAGTGGGAAGTGTCCCTGCCCACAGCAGGGGGGGTTCTTTAAGGTCCCTTGCAACCCAAACCATTCTGAGATCCTAGATCTTTGGATCACAGGGCTTTAAATTCCCAACCAAGTATTTCCTGAGAGTTCCTATAAGTAATGTCATAGGTTTGCTCCAATATTCAGTAATATTCCTGCCCAAGCTACCACTGCACTTCTTACATCCATGTGAAGATGTGGGAAACACAATGTTAGTTTCCCAGAATTCCAGTTGGGAAGGACAAGCCTGATGTAAACAGGCAGTGTCACAGAGCTCGATTTAAAAACTGTTAAATCTGGAGGACAATGGGGGCAGAGGTTTGCATAAGTCTGCAAACTGCTGCTGTGAGACGGCATCAGAATATTTAGTTGTATCTAGTATATTTAGTTGACAACAGTATATATGCAAAAGTAAACTGAGTTCATAAACTCAGAAATATGTTTAAAGAGATAGTTTTGTGTAAATAGTTGATAAATTTCCGTAACTTAAACCAGTGGGGAAATCTAACATGTTTTAATTTCTGGGCTAAAGACCAAAGTCTAAACAGACTCTTCTGGTTGGAGCCCAGTGCTTTTCCCCTAAGTGTACTCCTCACAGCTTATGGGGGAACAAATACTCAGCTGAATCAAGCTAGTCTGGCTCCCATTAACCTTATCCAGTCAGCTTGCAGTAAAAGAGAATCTGGTCCTGAAGTTGGAATTTGTAACTATCATCTAAAACTGTGACATTGCACAAATGGAAACAGGTACTACATGGATTTGACTATTCTATTAAAATAAACCATCTAGTTATAAAGTACAGTCAGCCTCATTCTGTGGTTGTTTTTCTCATATAGAAGAATCTTTTATTTAAAAATTAATATTTTTTGTTCCTCCCACTCTTGAATACTTTATCTGATGCTTGTTTTGGGTAAAGTCATACTCCAAAGAACTAGAGAGAGTTAGATAATAACTAATAAGCACTAACAACTAATAAATAAGGAGGGATGAAAAAGTTAAAAAAAGGAAAAAAAGGAAAAAAAGCAGGTATGGCAGGTCTCTCTCTCTTTTACTAGAATCTGGATACTTTGAAATCCAGAGAACCTTTTGTTCACAAATATTCATGAATGAATGTAGGTCATGTATATTTTTAAGCTTCATGCATCACAAATAGCACTGCTTACTGTTCCCCTGGGACGTCAACTATGAGCCTCACCAAAAAAAAAAAGAAAGTAAGGTCTAGCAAAGACACAGCCTGGCAGTTTGAATCTAGGCTGCAGCTAGCAATTACTCTCCTCATTGAAAAAGGAATCCCTGAGGTATGGTGTACATTACCCAGTTTCCTTTTGTAACCACAGGGTTGCAGGAGTCCACGTGCAAATTTGTTAAAAGCAAGCAAAATCAAGTCTGTCAGAAAACTCCAACAGACCACAAGAGAGAGAAAAGTCACTTCCAGATTACATCCTTCCTTAACCAGACTGGAGCCTACAAAACAGGTATCTTTCATTGCACCTTTGAGCAGGCATGATTAAGCAGAAAGGATTTAGTTTAAAAATATGGTGGTGAAATAAGTAAAATGGCTGTTACCTCACCTCTTACTGTTTCAAAGCTGTGGTTTGTAGTATCAGCTCCCCTTTTGATTTCCAGAAGTACAAGGGAGGAGTCAAAAGACTTGGGGAGAAGTACCTTTGTGAACCCAAGTCACTGCAGAGATGTTCTTTACGGGCACTGAGTACGCAATATTTAAGAAAGACTCTTATAAAAAGCATCATACCAAAATAAAAATAAAATCTTTTACCCAGACTCCTGTAGCTCTCCTCATTGTGGCCCCAAGAATGAGGACTGCAAAAAACAAGCACCCTTATAGCTACTTCAGTTCACATGCTAAAACACCAGCATCACATTATCTACGTAAAGCCTTAACCAGTGACTGAAATGACATTCCATTTAAAAATCTGAGGGAAAAAAATTACAGTGGGTTGCTAAATTAAGGAAACTGCTACAGTTTTTTTATAAGAGAAGACCAGTAGTTCACTCCAGTTTCCAGAGGTACTAATGTTAAGGGGAATTAAAAATCATACATGGTCTCCTTAACTCATTCCCTATGAAAGACATAAAAAAATTAAAAAAAATAAATCACCAAAAATCAACAGCATAGTTTCCTTATGTTTGTGTAAATCTTTCTTGATTTTTCACTCTTTCTTTACTGAATGTATTGGAAGTTGGATTCTTCCAAGACAAGAATGTAGTGCAACCTCAAAAATCGACAACACAGTTCTTCTGTTTGAAGTCTCTGGTCTTTAAAGAGTGTGCTCAGTCTCTTAAGCAGGAAAAATAGAACTGTCACAAGGGACTACTTAGATGTCTCTTCTGCTTTTGCAGCTACCCTGCAAATGTGCACCAGAAGTACATGCATTTTTAATGCTAAGTAATCTAAAACTTTAGTAAGAATTCCTAACTGTTATTCTACCCAACATGAAAAACAATACAAACAGATACATTTAATTAGGTGGCCATCTGATACCTTACACTGCAGAATGCAGTCGGGCTACTTTTGAAGTATTTGTAATCCTAAATCTTCTGAAGGAATATACAACATATACTTTCCATAGAGTGCATGTGTTGTCACGTAATTATTAAATAAACATATCTAGTCCCCACCCCACTACCTTCCACTGAGTAAATGTGATTCAGAAAACACACTGGAAAAACTTGTTGAATTGCAAAACACTGCAGCGTTGCCCACCACTATATTAAGAACACTTACCAAGCACATGCAGTAGTGAGCTTGTTAAACCAAGCCAGAAAGGCTTTAAATAACTCATTCTTAATTCTGTAGGTTTTTTTCTATTAATATCACATTTTATTAAAAAAATAAGTTTCCTATATTTAACATGTATAGTAGCTTGCTGTGACTGAAGATCTTGAGACCTTTAACATTAAATGACAGTAAATCCAGCACTTTCTTCACAGCTTTGAAGAATGGGGAGAAGGAAGGAAGGATGAAGGGGAGGACAGGAAACAGGAAGGAAAAGGAGGAAGCACCAGGCCATTCCTAGCAAGAGAACCAAATAGTTCTACAGCATCAAAATATGAACCTGCATCACAAACGTTAGAAAAAGGAAAACTATTATAACTGACCAAATGTGGAGATATTCCATATAATTAGAACATAACATTGGGAAAGACTAGACTGGGAAGGAATACATTCTATTTGCAGCTGTCTCTCCTCTATTTCCAAGAAATTATTTTCCTTCCTTCTCTACTAGCCCATGCTGATTTACTCACAATTGTATAAACTACTACTCCAATCTGTCAGTTGCGCTAAAGCCAGACACACAAGACCCTGCAGCTCCACAACCTGGAACTATTTTATCCCTGATTTTCCCCAACAATGGCAAGAATACTGGGTGAGTTTGAAGGAGGAAACAACTTGGAGATGTGCACATTACATATTTCATTTGTAGTCCAGAAGACTGCCCCCAAGTACTTTGAACAAGAAACCTGCACAGGAGTCACCTCTCACATAAAACATATACGTGGTGCTTATATATTCTCTGCGGGGCCCAGAGTTTATGAAGAGAGAAATGAGGGAACAAACAACTCCCCTAAATCCCACGGGTTATCTGTGCGAAAGATTAGCAGCTCGTGGGTGTATTGCTCTAAGTGCAACCACTCTGCCTTGGTGAGAGAACCCCTCTGCAAACAGAGGGTGCCACAGAGAGTCCTCTGTGCAGGAATGCCCTGGAAGTAACGTCATTAGCAGTCGTGTTTTCAGGGTTTAGCGAGAATGAAAACTCATGGAGACCATGAAGTACTCGGTTAGACTTGGTGTTGTATACAAAAATAAATCTCGAGGGACAGAGTTCAGCTAATGAACTCTCTGCTGCTTCTCTTTGGGAGAATCGAATGGTAAATGGCATTCCCAGTAGAAAAATCAGGAGAGAAAATACTATCTGCAAGGAGGGACAGAAAAATCCCTCTCTATCCCAAACAAATTCCTTCCTGGGAAGAGATACTTTCTGGTTACCTTCAAAGGTATCTATATTAGTAGAAAACTGAAGATAACATACCCTTCCATGAACTTTCTCTTACTTTCCTTACTTGAATGCCACAGCCTTTCTAGAACACAGATAACAGGCTATGCTTGCAATTTAAGCAACGATGGCATTTGAGATTGTTGTAAAATCAAAATAAACTGGAAATATCCAAACAAATCCCAACATTAGTCTGATGCTACCTAAAGCCAAGAACAAATAAGCAAGCAATGAACACTGGCATTTTGGTTTTTTGCGTGGATATTACAAAAAATAGTAATCATACACTTTTTTCTTTTTAAATGTTCATTACTTAGATAAAGCACGTATGAATGTAACATTCAGAATTGTAACATAGAAAATGTAATATGGGCAATCTGCTATTCCAAGTACACTTACCAAAATACAATTTTATAATGAAGAAAGTCTCAAAATACACCTGTACAACAACTGGGATCCACAAAATATGATTTAATAGAATCACTCAAGATCACTTCATTGAAACCACTTTTATAATACTGTTTAAAGAGTCACCTCCGGTCAAAGAGCATTCTCCCCCTTTTCCTAGCCCATCCCACTAAAGCAACGGTGGAATTGTAACTGCAATGCGTATCTTTTAAAACCCTAAATCTGAAGCGGTCCTATGAACTATGACACTGCCTACACTTAGATACGGGGAGGATGGGAATCACCCTCTCTGAGGCCACGGTACATTGAAACACCCATATTATTGTCTGTAGCGCAAGCAGAATAATCTTGTAAAGGGCAATTAAATAGGGTCAAAATATGAATTAATTATCTCACTACCAAATCATTCCTTATGTGTTACTTAAGCCTGTAACATTACAACTTTACTGAAAAAGAAAAAGGTAACCATTTTATCCTATATTTTCTTTATTTGCTTTATGTTTAGAATTTGCTATTTAACTTCTATTAACAGAAATACATAACAAAAGCTCCCTATCAAGTGGAAAAAAAGTAATTACAAATGCTGAAAAAGTTGGCCTCATTAACATATGTACAGACTCACTTACTTAATACACATCTTTGTGGGAATGAAACCATTTTATGACACACATTTATACAGGCATTTAACATTCCCAAGTAACTTTGAGCAGAGAATGTGCCAAATCTTTAGTCTGGGCAGACAAAAATGTAGATTTCAGTTTTGATTGTGGAGCTAACATGCAACAGATACAACATTCAGTCTGAGCTGCTGTTGACAAGTTGTTCTGTCTTTTCCTGCAAAATTGAATTTGGGTCTCTTTGTCCCTTCTTTTCCTTGTTCTGCTGTTCCTGGAGCTTCAGGATTAATTGTCGTATTTCTTCTCTTTTTGTTTTCATTCTTGGGCGTGGAAACCAGTCTGTTAAGTTCATTGGTAGCTCAAAACTCAAAATGGGGTTCTGAAAAGAAAGGTCATTTGGATATTAAGTAAGGAATTACAACCTAAAAGACTAAAGAAAACTATAGTGAATAAAAGTTCCAAGCTTCATTTCATCAGCATGGAAATTTCTACAGTTTGTGTGTTTTGTACATGAACAATTATGGTAAAAGTCAATAAAGCTTCAGTATTACACAGTAACATTCATCCACATCACAGTTCCGATTTTAAGAAGGCCTGAACAATCTACTCTTTTTGCTACATTTTTTAGACAAAGCATTTGACTGCATAAATGTGTAAAATGGATCTCATAAAAAAACCAGAAAATTACTGTAAAGATATAAGACATTTTTTAAGAATGACTAACATAAAAATCTAGAGGTGATTAGGAATCCATTAATAAACACTCTGTTCTTATAAATAACCTTTAGAACCACAACTAACTAGGAAAGTCAATTTTAGATTTCACCCTAAAAAAACAAAGCCCCTGGCTACTACCAGTGTTTTTTATACTTACATTCTGTTGTCTTGCTAGAGATCATTCATTCAAAGGATTACAAGAACACAGTGTGAGACATTATCTACGCCCCTTCAGCGATACTGTACAACAACTCCACTCCAATGAAACGACAGTTTGTGGAACAACGTTTTCTCTCAAAGAAACTCCTCTTTTTGTTTATTCCAGTTTACATCATTAACGGGGTTACTGAAGGGTGAATGACATTCATCACTGAGGTACCACCAGCAAGGCTGCTTGTGGAGAACAGCAGTGGCCCTGCACAGGAAGGTGTCGGTGCCGGATGCTGCGCTGGCTCTCCGTGCCGGGCTCCCTGGGTGGCCCCACGGCGGCCCCTGGTGGCCACAGCCCGGGCCCCCCACACCGCGCCGGGGAAACGGGGACACGCTGGGCAGGGCCCCGCACAACTCAGCAACCGGTTTGCAAGAAGGAACGGGCGAAGATTATTGGAACTTGGTTGCTTCTCATACTCCTGGTGTACAAAACAGGAAGCACTTGGCTACAGTTCTAAGCTCTCATGGACCCACTGGTAAAGCAAAAGCTTTTGCCTGCCATTAGCATGAATGCACTCTGCTCTCGGGTAAAGTAGGAATGAGGGGAGTGTTGAGGAATGAAGAAGCAGCTGCCAGCTTTCCCAGGAAAGAGATAGCTACCATAGAGTTAAGGAACAGTGCTCTAAAGCACTATGGATTCTAAAGAGAGTTAGTGTCCCATGCAGGCAACATCTCATTTGACCATCATTTCTCCTCCCAACTAAGACCAGAAAGTGCCAGTGCGTCCACTTGTGAAAGGAGCTGTAACTTGAAGACCAAGTCAGTTGATGTAACTGTTTAACAAATTCCTTCAGTGGAAACAAGATTTGGCATTCAGCTGTAATGATTTCACTTACATGTCTTCCTGCAAGTTCATAAAGCAAACAAAACAAAACCCACCTAACCTGTGTCACATTACTGAATTTGTTTAGTCACAGTTCTTAGGAAGAAGAGAGCAAGCTTTTTGTACTGCATTTTTAGTTTAGATTTTGAACTCAGTTCTTACTTGACTAGTTTTAAAGGGTACACACCAAAAGAACACAGAGTAAATGTATTTTGTAAGATTCCCTCAGAAAATTCCATGGTTTATGATTTCTTATATGTATGTACAACTTAAGAGGATAATTAGTTTATTTCCCAAAAAGTTATTGTGTATGCTATGTATAAATTAGTTTATACGTAATCTCACAAATAGGTATAAGACCTAAACTAGAAGCTTTTCATAATTGCAATCATTTTCACAGCTTATATTTGATTGCTGCAGGAAACAGAAATAGCTACCCAAATATACATACCTCAAAAAAGCTCTCCACATACTGCAGTATGTACACTCCACAATCACTGAAGTTGTTCTGTTGCGGCACTTTTGGGTTGGAACCTTTCATGACATCTTTGGAAAAGCTTCTTTTGCTGCCTTTCCTGACTTCCCATTCCACCTCTAAATATCTATGATAAAAGAGCATGCAAATGAAACCCCCCTTTTTTTTTATTCCTTGAAAAATTTGGGAAAAAAATCCCAACCAAACCAGACCAAACTAAAAAAGTCCCAAAAACCAGATATGAAACTTACTCCCTTAGTGTTTTCACAACATTTGACCGGGAAGGGCCTCTCAGTGAGTCCATAAGCAAAATGCAGGGCCTAAGAGAGAACACAATTTTTTTAAGTACACAGTATTTTACAGCAGCCTGAAAAACACGTACACAGAAAGGGTTTGTGAGATGGCCTTAACAAAACTACAAAGTTCTGCTGGCAGGGCTGTAACCCCCTAATTGGGATAGCTAATTGGCAAGTTACCTTTATGTTTATCCATATACTAAGTACACTTAGGAATGCACTTGGAAAATATAGTACTATCAGCCCAAATTAATTCATTACTGGCAAAAACTAGTTGCTTAAAACACCCTCGGGTGTTTGATACTCTTTAGGTGCACAGGTCCCTCTGGAGAGAGATGAGGAAGTAAGGCACGGAGCCCAGAAACATCCTTCTGAAGCAGCAGCTGGAGGATAGATGGGACTCTCCACAGCACCTAAGACAATGCTAGGAATACATGTTCAAGAAACGATCCCAGCCTGAATCTGAAATCTAAACATACGCTACTTATTTGAAAGGCTTTAAAAAATAATGTACCCATAACCAAGTATTTTCTAGAGAACTAAGTCTGCTCAAGTCCTCTCTTGCACACTACAGATGCTGATACCCTATCACTCGATCTAAAGGGCACTACCTTTTCCATAGCTACAAATACCATTGTATCAGCCGCCTTATATACAACAGCTGGATTTATACATCAAAGCTAATTCATACCAGAGATCAGAATTTTAGCATTAGATGTAATATGTTAAAAAGAATTTCTATACAGAGAGAGTGATTGGATATTGGAACAGGCTTCTCAGGGAGGTGGTGGAGTCACCATCCCTGGAGGTGGTTAAGAAGAGACTGGATGTGGCACTTAGTGCCATAGTCTAGTAGGGAAGTGGTGTTGGGTCAAAGGTTGAACTCTATGATCTCAGAGGTCTTTTCCAACCTCATTGATTCTCTGTGATTCTGTGATACGTATTTTGAGAGGTAAATAAATGCAGATTACTCTTCACAAATCTCTGCTTTTTTTCTCACAGTACCAGACACACGTTCAGACAAGGTATCCTTTAAAGAAGCTTCAAAACTAGTAAATTCAGACAAAATATTTGCATGCATTTATGTATAGGTGTGTTTGCATTTATAAACTAATTGACATGTCTGCAATTTTTTAGGCATAAGCACATAATCACTTGAATGTTTTCTTGTACTTGTTTTAATTTCTGATAAATGAAAGCTTTTTTTTTTATAGGTAATGCTCTTTAAAAAAGCATAATCTAGTACTTTGAAGGGGAGAGAGGTGATAGAAAATTACCCTGAAAAAGCTATTTCATATGGAAGTAATTTTAAAATATGCTAAGAGTAAAGTATTTAGGTGCTCTTAATGACTTTTGATACTTAAGTGTCAAAGCTGTTATGAAATTTCCCATTTGGATTAAAATACTGTCTGCTGGAAAGTATTATGTACAGATAATCTGTCATTAAAATGGGACAAATTTAGCCAAGCTATAATCAGAAGCTCATAAATATTCTTAAAACTCACAACACAGAGGGACTTTTACTCCTTTATGAAAACGTATTGCCACATATTTCATACCACCAAAAAATTTATAAGTTTATTCTGCATCATGGGTGTAATTGTGAAAGTCTTCAACCTTCTAGTAAACATTACATTCACAGAGAAGGAAAATATAAAAATGAATAAATGATGAAAACATACAGAGGAAACTGTCAAGACAGCAAAACTAGTACCAGTATTTCTGGATTTGGAATCAGGCATTTCTGTCACACCAAAATGCAAACAACTGCAGTCAGTGTTTACTAAGAAATTATTTCTGGGTTTCAAATAGGAAAAAGTTTCCAAATCAAAAACAGATCAAAAATTAAACAAAAAAGTGTAGAACACTTATTGAAAAAAAATACTCAGAACAATAGAGAAATAATAAAGAGGAACAGCAAAAACACATTTGGATAAGGGGACAGTTAAAAATTATTCCCATTTTCTTTTACTAATTTGAGTAGTGGCAAAGGTTTTCTTTAGTATTACTTTCATTTAAAGATGTTAATCTGCTTTTTAATACAGGACACATTTGAACATGCTTCTGCACATTCTTTTTGCAGGAATCCAAGTGCAAGATATCAAAAACAGCCTTACTGGAAGGAAAAAAAAAAAATATCTTTGCTTGCCTGAAGCAGCACAAAAATGTAACAGAAACCCAAAAAGCTATTATTTCAGTACTAGTTTCATTCAATACATTTTCTGCTCGCTGAAGGTGATAGTACAAAGTATAAAATTCTCTCTCAAACACAAAGAGCATACTGATTAAAGTGCAGGAAGACTCAGGTATGAGAATTTCCCACAATTACTGTCTTTTCTGTTTCATCAACTTTTAAGAAATTTCCATTTCAACTGTTTTAATACTTACTGTTTGCAGATAGTTGGCTTCAGGTACCACTGTCCCATTTCTGAATTACAGTTATCATCTACAAGGCCACCATCATCACTACTGTCGTCCTACAGAAGCAAGATGGTTATAGGTGTTTAAAAGCTAATATTGGGGGTTTTTTTCCAAACAGATGCAAAAGGAATTATTGCTATACTCAACTATTTTCACTCAAGACGAATAACCCAAGTTTAATAAAGAAATGGTAGCTTTAATCTGAAATGAATCATTGTTTGTAAAGTTTGCCAACTTTTAGTCACATGGTTTCTCAAATCCATGCTGGCATGGCATGGAATGAATCGTGCTATTTATTTGAGGGCTGCTGAAAGTAGAAAAAAAAGCCGCAGATGATATTTTCAAAACACTGCTGCCTTGAAAGAGGTTCATCTCCATTATTTGGTTATAAATCTAAATTATCAATATTTTTCTTGCTAATGAATACCAGAAACTTGCTTGGTAGTTTCACATATGTTACCTTCTAGGTGAAATGAGACAAAAGTCTGCAACAAACTCACACATAAGACTCTACTTTTGCTCCAGAATGCATCAACTTGGGGCAAGGAAGATTAAACCACTACGATACTGTATATCATAGGTTGTAAAAACAGTCATGCCACAAACCTGGAAATATCTTCTGACCTTTTGATTTCAACACTGACTGCTATGAAAGATATGGAAGTTTTATGGACAAACCCACCAAGTTATTCTATCTAAAAGTATCCCAGTGATCCACAGTTTCCTACCCTTCTATTGAGTTCAATGTTACTGGCACAGATAATTATGTTATGGGCAAAGAGATGCTTTCAAAAAATAGAACCCCTGTATCAGCATGATTTGTGAAAATTTTTGTGAGAACTGCGTAGACTTCACAAGGATCCTGTCACTGATATCCTCAAGCTATGCCATGAACGTTACCATATTAGAAACTACTGCCTAGTTCCTAATACTCTTGTTTCTATTGCACCCTCAACTCCTATTTTTAGGAGATGCAAAGGCAGGTGCACTCAGCATGTCACAGTCTTGATGATGATTTCTATACTTGCTTGTGCATTTTAGAGGATATCAGTGAGAGCTTCAGCCTAAATTCTAAGCTACACTGCAGCCAAGGAACTTGGAATCTGCTCCTTCTCTCAAGGAATCCAGCTGCCAATATGCTTGCTGCCCTGCCTTCATGCCATGTACTTCATTCTCCATCTTCTGAGAACTCTAACTCCTACAAAACAGACAATCAGGCACTTCCACAGGCAAAACTCAGAACGTCTGCACAAGCGGCACAACAGGAGAGGTGGTCTGAGTCCACTTGAAATGCACAGTTATGGTTCAACATAAACTGGAGCTTTTGTATGTATGTACACAGATACTACATGGAAGTCATTACAGATATCTGCAGACTCTGTTCTGTACTCAAAGGTGAGAACCTGGAATAATACACCTGGAACATGAACAGGAAGCCAATTAGGAAGAGCAAATGTGTACCTTCTAGCTTGCTCGCATTGACTTACACTGCAGAACCAACTGGGCTATGGAATAATGCTCTCATACCCAGTACTGAGTCAGTAAAGGACATTTTGATGATCAGTTTTTCCACAGCTCTAAAATCTAAATGTTTTCCAATCTGAACAAGAATGGTACTTGATTATATATCCAGTCTGTGCAAATTTGATTAGGAGAAGCACCAATGAAACAAAACAGCAGAGTAGCACATACTTAAAAATGTGTCTGTTTATGACCAGGAAAAACAGCTGAAAGAAGAGTAACTTGCTCTTGGGTTTGGTAGATAAACATGGGGGTGGGGGAGATGAAAGACAGAAATGTATGGACTTTCAGAGATTCCACTAAAATCACTGTGTAATATCTCTATGTCACTATGAGAAAAGACTCACAAAATTAAATGCAGGATCAGTACAGCAATTTTCTCTTTAACAGTTAAACTAACAAATCTATAATCCTCTCTGTCAGCTGATCTGCAAATTTCTGTGTGTAACCAGTCCGTTGGATTTGACACTTACAAAGATAACTCACTTCAGACAATGCACATTCACAAAGTGTATACTGCTTTTAAGCTGTCCATTCAAAACACAACACAACAGTTCACATTTCCTAAATAAAACTGCTAAATTCTTTACCTGGTTATCTTGGTCTTCAGAAAAATCTATAAGCTCATCTTCATTTAGTTTACTGCCATCAGCTGAATCTTCGCTATAGTTTAGTCTGATTTTGTGCAATCCATCTGTATCAATCACAGACAGTAGGATATTTAAACATCAAAAACCCAACGTCATCACTGAAGACCAAACACATTTTAAATACCTCAGATGTCCTCAGGGCTGCTCAAGGTAACTGTGATACAGCTAACGCATAATTTAATCATGGATATGAACAAAAGTGAAAAGCTTCTTCTAATTAGCATAACAGAAAGTATATCTTATTCTGTGAAATGCCTAAAAAACATTTGAGAGATCTAGACTAAAACCCACCATGAAATTGCCCCATAGTTTCATGAACGGTATAAATCGGTACTGCCACCAAAAGGGGCAACTCTAATTTACTCTCTAAAATAACTATTTACTCCTAACCCTAACTGGTTCCTTCCATGACACCAAATATGTCCACACACAGTGGACTAGACTGAGGAAGTCACAGGCTTATTAAGTGGAAACATTTCCTCAATCACTGTGCAGTTATATCAAAATTTGTGCTGGTAAAAGCAAAAATGCAGCTTGGGAACACACTGCTAGGGACAGGATAGAATGAAGGATCAGCTCTCCTGGGAGCAGCAGCTTAGAAATATTTCTGAAATTTTACTGCTACATAAAAAGAATATCTGTAAATTCACTGTCTAACCCCTCTATATATCTATTCATTTGGGAAAGAGCATCAGAAGAAATAAAGAATCATGAATGTTACAGCTACACTTGTGCAAGAACAGATACAGACAGCTACAAGCTCACTAGTCTTACTATGCCACCATACAGGACTTCAGAAGAGATTTTGAGGGAAAAATAATAAACTGTGCAAATAAGTCAAAAATTAGTAACTTGTAACAGCAAAACCTTAAAGCTCCCCAGAAAAGGGCTATGCTAAAAGGGCTAATATATCTGAACAATCACAACAATAAAAGCATTGCTTATGGTGTCACTGGAGGACATATTACCTATTAAAGAAAACCAGGATTTCTGTGAGAACAGTAAATAAGGCAATGAACTAGCTAATGCAGAACACCAGAGAACACCTGCATTTGAGAATATTTTCAACAGAGAATCTGAAGCACCACTTTGGAAAGAGGTCACCAGTGGAGTTCCACAGGGACAAACTGGAGAATTAGTCTTACTCAGTGCCTTTGAAAAGACTTTAGCACAAGAAGTGGGTCGTATACTAATGTGACTTATTGCTAAATAATGTGACAGATTCCTAAAAAATAAAAATTGGTATTGAGAAGAATCACATCTCATTCAAAAACTGAGCAATAAAAAGAGGAATAGTTAAGTAATAAATGTAGATAAATTTTGGATGATTTCTTCAAAGCTATTTAGGTATGAACTCCTACTGATTCACAAATTCAACGCCAGGACTTAGTTTGAGATCCAGACATCTCAGTTTAGGCTCCCATATATAGCTGGCACCTAGGATCTCACAACGTTGAAAGTAAACCATAATTAAAGCACAGATCTACGCAACTAAACAGCTACTCTATATCTGCTTTAGGATGAGAAGAGCAGGTATCTTGGTTTCACTGATATATCAAAGAGGCACCTGTTATCTTTTGAGATATCCCTGGATATCCAGGACATATGTATGAATTTGGCACAGTCAAGATCCACACCCTTCTGGAGCAACAGTTGAAGACTGGTCAGAAAAACCAAGGCAGAATGCCCATCTTCCATCTGGTTGAAATGGAAGATTAAACACACAGCGTATCTAAGTTTAGCTGCCTAAACGTATCTTTAGGGTCAATCTCACCCTTAAACCAGGACTGTGACCTGTAAGAATATCTGCATTAAGAAAAGGGTGCATCATCTGCAATAGTTGAGCATGAGAGTCTGAGCATTTAAGTTAAAAACAGAATAACTATCAGCTGCCAATACAGTGCAGCCATAAAAAAACCCCCAAGAAATGTAATCCTAGCAAAAATCTGTCATAAAGCACATTCCAATTAATTACAGACAAGTAACAATAGCAAGCATCCAAGACATGTGACTACATCATACAGCAGCAATATCATAAACAGTAATAAAGACACATAAAATGAAAAATCAGTTCAAACAAGAACAGACCTAAGTGCACTCCCAGCACCCCTCCAAGACCTTCTCGAAAAAAGTGACAACGTTATCACAAATGAGTCAATTTAGATTAGAAAGTAGCAGAATTTTACATCCACAAAGTGAAGCTGTAATGGTCTGCAGTACAGAGATTAAACCACGTGACTGATAATATTTTCAGAACTCATACTATAAGCCATACAGTTCCTTACTGTGTAAATTAAGTCAGTAGGAATACTACTGATCACTAAAGTAAAAACTTTTGCATGACCAGGTGTTTTGTACTTTATGCCTCTAGGGGATCCAAACCTTGCAGTGAACATAGGAAACGATCTTTTCCTAATTCCTTTACCTGCCTTTCAAAGTTATGCCAGCTCCTTTTTTCACTTGGGTATACAAACACTGTTGCCCATCACTGAACGCAGTTTCCACAGCACAAATGCATGGAAAAAGCCTCTCTAAATGTAACATGGAACAAATTTTTTTCTTTAGAATTACTTTCTTCTTACTTCTTTTCACCCACCTTCTTATCAGGACATTAAAATAATGGAATAGTGTTGAAGTAAAACCTCAAATGCTAGAAGACACTGAAATTAAGGTTGCTCACATAATCTTAATTCAGTTTCCTCATACACATACATTATAAGAATCCATGGTAAGCTACTACTCTTTCCTTAACAATTACAGCCTTAAGTGATGCAAAGAGGTATTTACAAAGTTATTTTGTTTGGAAAAGGTCACACAACTGAAAAAGTAATCTGATTTCGGCAGTGTTTTATCTCCAGCCTTTTGCCATGAGAGTTACGTGAACAGCCACAAAAACTTTTTAAATGCAACAGCTATGTATTACTTACATTGCAAGCACTTGAAATTCAGCCACATACTAAACTTTCCAAGTATGAACTTTACACAATTGCAGAAGTAGTAACAGATGTGAAATCTCAAAATGTTTCATTAAAATGTGCATACTTTCACCATTACATACCCATAGATTGGCTAGCAGCTGTGAATTCACCCTGTATACCATTTTTATCCAGAGTTCTATGGTCTAGTTTATGGCATGCTGATTCCACAGTGTTAGGTTCTTCCACATCACTGTCTATTTGATTCAGTTTTTTGAAAGCACTTTTTCCCCTACAGGGACTTCGTCTACAACATGAAGACTCGGTGTCCTCTGTTTCAGTGTTTGAGTCAATTAAAGCTGTATTGTACTTTTTGGTCAACGTTTTCTTTGCTGTGGACTTTGAAGGCGAGTTTTGTGCATCTAATTCATTTGGCAAAGGAGATGGTGCGTTGCTCTCTCCATCTGAAGAGGAAGATTTCATCGGCATTGTAGCATTTTCATGATAGTGGGGATTTGGTTCATATTTGGGCTTTTCTAAACCAGGGAAACAGATAACAGCCAAAAACCAGTGGGCTCTGCCAAGGAAAAAAAAAACCACATTAAAAACTAGCAATAACATAAATGCTCACAGTTAAACCTGAAATTGGTAAAAACAAAAAAAAACCATGGAGTACAAGCACACAAATTAAGTCTGCCCCCATAATTATTCAAAGATAAACTGTTCACTTTTTGAGCAAGTTTTACTAAGCCCTCAGAGTCTTCCGTAAAAGTAGGATTTCTTCATGCAAGTAATCACCAACAAACATATTAATATGATGTCGTTAGTTGAAAACAGGTGGTGTCTATTTATTTCAATTTGCTCATACTTTATATATTCCTTTTGTTCTCTGAATTAAAGCTTATTCCTTTTTTACGAATTCCTTTTTTCTTCATTAGTGCATGAATTAGCGACTGTAGAGTTCACGGTTTATGGCTGTTTTAACTTTTCTAGTACTTCAGCACTAGCAACACAAGTCGTCAGAACTAACGCTATAGCTGAATTGCCCATACTCTTCCAGAGATGAAATCTTCCAACTGTATCCAACACTTCACATTTTAAAAGAAATCTTGTCAACAGTGAGTTAAAGAAGGGGAAAAAAGAGTGTTTGTAATGCTATCACCATGACTCTGTTGTCCTCTTCACCCCTCACAAAACTAGCATTCTAACTCCTTCAGGATCAAAAATAGTTATATTCCCCAACACAAAACAGGTTTTGTCCCAGATTCCTCCTATCTCCTTGCCTCTTCAGGCTTCGCTGACTTGCCACTCAATCAGAAATAGAGCAGCAGCAAATTGAGGGACTGATGCATTACACGTGGATTTTAAATGACCCCATTTAGAAATTTTCTGAAAGATCTCCGATTCCCTACAGCAAATAACAAAACAGAAGCTGGCTTTATATTATACAGGTGTGTTTTAGAAAAAAAAGAAAAAGCGGTAGCTAAAAACTCTTATGATTATGAAGCCTGAACTCCATCAAAACTTAATGGCAGTTAGTGGACTTTGAAAAGTGTATGTGAAGTAGGGAGGTATTTTGTCTTGAATGAGTCACCACACCTAATAAATTAACATATTAAGTACTGCAAAACGCTGGAATCTGTGTGCACTCTACTAATATAGACTTCATGTATCAATTTTGTAAACGGACTAGCAAATTAACCTGGATCTAAAAAGAAAATGCCTTGTAACTTTTAAGACAATCACTTATCTTCATTGGAAATTTGA
>JAWWES010000115.1:83782178-83794586 GCA_035583135.1 Lophotriccus pileatus
ATTCACTTGTTAATACTTTTAACAAAGTTACTTCATTCAAAACATATATAGAGAGTACTAACATAAAATGAAAAATGTACTCACCTTCTTGACTCTCTAGCCGTATTTTGATATAATCCAGGCAAAACTGAAAGACAACATAATAGTAAGATTTTACATCTTCTCCAAACCAAAACTGACTGAAAGCCTTTTAACTGCTAGTAAATACATTTCAGTTGACTAATTTCAGTAATAAACATTTTAAAATTAAAATTTTAACTGTTAAATTTTTTAAAGGAAACAAAATTACATTTTTGCACAGCTCAAGGAAGCAAGCATGTTCGTTACGACTCAAGAGTCTCTTTCAGTCATATTGTTGAAATTTAGATCTCAGTTTCCAAAAGTATTCACAACACCTTGAAAAAACATAACAGATTTCTTCAAAAAAGAATGTTATCTGTCATTATTTAAGCAAATTAAAAAAAAATAGGGTTTTGTAGAAAGGTGCAAAGAATAAGTAACACCTCTCTGCTGTTTCTGTGGTTACCCCAGCAAGAAGTATGCATTTTTTCTGGCTTAATGCATACAACTAACCTTCAGTGTCTCCTTGAAAACCTCCATGTAACTTGGAAGGCTAACCAAAAAAAAAAAAATTGTTCTATAGAAGCAAAATTAATTCACCTGTTGGACAATGTTTCTTACTCCTACCTATCAATATCCACTTTTTTTGTTGCTGTTGTTTTCCATTTCCTTGAGAAATGTATACCAACCCATAATCCTCCAGCAACCAAGTAAACAGGATTGTCAAAGCTTTCCAGGCACAATGTTTCTATTAAAAACCAGAGCTAGACTGCAGGTGTTAGCATGCAATAGTAATTTGAGCTTCTTTGGAAATCACGGCCTCTGGAATTACGGACAAACTCACTGTTCCACAGACAAAGGCAAAATATTATGTTTGTTCAAGTATGAAAATAACAACGTCCATGGAAACCTGAAAGGAGAGTTGTCAAATAACAAGTTTACTTACAATCACAGGTTCCACTACCATTCTTCGTAGCGTTCCTATTCGTATACTTCGGCAGTTCAGAATGACACTTTCACAGGAATTTTGATAATTTAGAGGTACGGCCTCGGTTACCATCTCTTGAGAAATAACTTTACGACGTTTTAGTGGAGCTTCAGACAGAATGTTCCCAAACTGAAAAGTAATTTTCAAGGTTTGAGAATGTCTCACTAAGGTTTATTGCTAAACCAAGCTTGTTAAAACTGAGGACTAAATTTTCAGCTAGTTTTCTGTTGGTCAACAGGATCACTTGCTACAGTTTCCACCTCAAATACAGAAGGTAGATATTTACTAAAAGACTTTTTGGGATCCTGAGGATGTTAACATTGCTACATTCAAGAAGGAAAAAAAACAGGTAAGCAGACACTTGTAGCAATTTTGCTAACATTTTCAAATCACGAATAGCGCTTCTAAAATTGCCAAAACCAATTTACTTTTAATTACTCTGAAACACTGTACAGCCTTGCAAAACAAGAGTTTTTTTCCCAGTTTTTGTTAATCCAAGCTTTTGGTGACCAAGTAATTTTTGAGGTACAATGCATCACCACTTTAGCAGAGTTGAATCTTCCAGAAATATAAATAAATAAGCCAAATCAGAATTCCTCAAGGCATCTCTACAGAGCTACTAAGATGTTTATAGGACAGATTCCAGGGTCAGAAGACTAAATACTGAAAGAAGGCCATGTGAAGTTTGGCACTAATTCAAGAAAGTCTCTAGATGATGAATAAAGCTGTAATCTCAATGATGTATCCTGTTTACCAACAGAACAATCTTATAAAAACCCTAATAAAATGAAATAAAGCCTGCTGATAGCTATCAGATTAATGAATTTATCTGCAGTATTACTGTAGTTTGTTGAAGAATTTTCTGTACACTAGTCTTCTCTTTGGTATTTATATTGTTTCATAAAGCTCTCCATGAACAAACATTCTTTTTCATTACAAAATACAATTAAACTCCCACAGAAAAACATTGTAAGGGATTCAGTATTCTATTAAGACTAAATCTCAAAAATTATTTCCAAGTCCCTAATCGCTAGCCTATCTTGGCAATAATTCAAAATATACTTTTGGGTGCTTCATTTAATACACTGGAGAAGGTAGGGATCTCAACCCCTGTAATTAAATGTTTTCCTAGGACTTTTGTTGAAGAGACCTTTCGTTTTTTGTCTGCTGGACTGGCTAAATATTATTAAAAGCTTAAAACAAATCACAGACAAACAATAAAACGGCAAACATCAAAGTACTGCTATATTCAAGTAGCCTCTTATGTGAAGAATTAATTAATATTTTGAGAGAAACATAAGTGATAAAGCTTTTTCTGTCATATTTGGCAAAACTGTTGTGATACGTGCAATACTTGGTCTTGAATCAATGCAAAATTTGAGTTATATTTCACCAAAAAAGATCTATTTTCCTTGTTTTCAAACATAAGCTCTTTTCTACTCTTATCTAAAATATGTGGTTAATGTCCAGTTTTAAAACTGGTTCATAAAGACTAGTGAACAGGAACATACGGATATACAAAGAAAAACATTTGAGAGAGTTTCAGAAGTCTTAGACACCAGTGCCTTCACAATGCAGTGCTTTCAGTTAATTCAGCACATACCACCGGAATAACTTATTTCAGAACTTCTTATAACCCAGCCTTTTAGCCCCACAGCTTTATTGTAGGCTAGAGGTTCAGCGATTTATATTGATAGTGATGACTAATTATACACCAGATTATAAACATCCATCAATTACAGCACTAGAATGCTAGCTTCTGAATCTCTACATAGCATGAAGGAAGGTTTTGGCATCAGTACTTTAGTGTTCTAACTCAGAAAACATAAAGGACTGGAAATCTGATCAGATACTCTTGTTGAATCAAACTCACAATAGTAAAACTGGACAAGTGACTCAAGAATGGTTTTAATCAGCACTATTAATACAATACCAATTGTCACAGGAAATTTATTCCTCTTAATGGCTCACTACTGAGACAGCTTTTAATACAGCATGAAATCTGTCCCTTTGGACCACACTTAAGGTGTCTGCTCATGGTGCTTTTTTTTGTCTTTGTTGATGCAATTATTACAGTAATATTCAACTAAAAAACAAAAGCCCCATCACAAAATGCCTAAAATAAGTGCTATTAATTGGGACAGCTGTCAAAGTATTTTAATTTTCAAGGGCCACTATTGATACAAGTGTCTCTTTTCAAGTTTAACTTTGTATGTCCAAAGTTTAAACGGACAACAGCTGGTTCTGACATTCTTCTGAAAACTAAGCCTTTGAGCTTCACAGAGAATCCCTGCCCAGTCTCAAAGAGTAAACATTCAACACAGAAGCATTTATGTTAACAGCATAATTCAAATCATCATGAATGCTTGCAAAAACACGAGCATATTTTCTTATGTTTCCAGTATTATGTAGGCCCAGATACTACTTGATTAGTTGCTGAATAAGAAAAACAATCAAATATAGTCAAAATCCGACAATGCGAAACAAGCCTTTACATATTCCATTTATTATTTGATTTTTGTTTTCTTTAAACAAAGCATTAAATAGTACCTGATCTTTCATTCTTGCTTTTCTTGGTAGTGTGACTGCAATTTCTGTATCTGTAGTTATACTACCTATTCTCTGTTCTATTCCACAACTGTTCTCCTTTAATGCTGCTTCCACCTTTCCTGTAGAAGGAGCTGGGGAGGAGCGGGCTGAATCTGCAGGACGAGGTGAAATGCTTTCCATTCTCCTAGTGCTGCCACTATTCTCCTCCTCATCATCATCACTAGACAAAACAACTAAACAGAAAATATTAAATTCTCAACCACTAAATTTTTCTGTAACAGAAGTTTCTTTTCAAATAATAGTTTGAAAGTAATTTATATAATTGTCCTGCAGTGCCAAAAAAGTCCACAAGTATCATTATATTATGCTTTTATTAACGTGTATTTGGAATCTGCTTGCAGGTGCTCTCTCCCTCATTTTTCATTTCTCACAACTAACTCTACAGAAAATGGGTATCATTAATCCACCTCTAGACGTGAAGCCATACTTTTCTTGGTTCAATCAAGAATTGACAGTAAATAATGTAACTTAAAAACCAACAAGAGAAATTACCACTGAAATCATTCAAATCAGTAGGACAACGTGGTATAATAAAATAAGCACAGAACCAGAAACATAATTTCTCCTGTTCCATCCTTCCTGCTTATAAATTGAGTTTACAAAGAGAAAGCACAAAAATTAACATTTTACAAACTGTGAAATTTAAATAGATGTGTAGCTCAAAAGAAAAGGGGGGAAATATTAAATAAAAATAAAATACTGCCCTTCCCTTTCGGAGAATGAATGATGGAATTCTGCTAAGAATACTTTTTCTAAAAACTATAAAGTGCCTTTTTTAAACAAACAAAAAAAATATTAACAAAATAATTTTTGCTTTCCCCAATCTTCATCTTTCTTGGAGAGTACCTCTGCATTTGAAAAGGAAATTATTAGAAGTTCTGTCCCCCTTCCCCAAGAACATATACACAAAAAAATTCCATGCAACACCAGTAATGTAAACCTGCACAAACAGTTCCTTCATTATACATATTTTTTGGGTTTCCAGCTTAGGGCTGTAGTCATAAAAAAGTACTTACTTGGATCATTTAGTTCAGACGGTCTTGTACTTCTCTGTCTTAAGCTTCCTGTAATTTTAGCATTTTTTGTCCCAGTTATAAGGCCAACTTTTCCATTGTGTCGTAACATAGAATGTCCTACAACTTCATTACTCAGTAGAATATCCGCTGGACCTTTTCCAACAGCAGAACTATAAAACTTCTTTGTGCTGAACCCTGTACCTGAAGATTTTTGCCCTGCTGAATTCTGATGTATTGAAGAACGTGATAAAGGACCCACAGATTCACTTAATGTCACAGTTTGTCTGGAGGCTCTTTGCAAATCCTTTAGAGAAGCACTTTCACAATGTCGGCATTTGGTCTGATTTTCATTTGCCCTCCCACAATTTGGGCAATCAGTAGAATAATCAATCTGTTCCGAAAGGTAAAGGAGAAACACACAATCAGTAACCGTAAGCAGAACCATAACATTAACAAATCCTGCACTTAATTTCTGTTCAGACTGAATCACAGAATCATTTAGATTGGAAAAGACCTTTAATATCATGGAGTCCAACTGTTAACTCAGCACTGCCAAGTCACCACTAAACCGCATCCCCAGGTGCCACATCGACATATCTTTTAAATACCTCCAGGGATGGTGACTCAACCACGTCCCTGGGCAGCCTCTTCCAATACCTGAAAAGCCTTTTGGTGAAGAAGTTTTACATAATATCCAAAGGAGACTGACAACACTATGTTTGCAATTACAGTAAGCAAAGAAAGCAAACATTAAAATACAGTTCAATTTTTTTTTTTCCAAAGAAAATGAAAAACATTCTAACAGGAACAAACATCATTTGTAGCAATTTTTTAAAAAGTCATTAACATTGGACAGTTCAGATTTTCCTTCTTGCTTTTTTCCCATTAAGTAACACACTGTTCAGATACATATATCCATCAGCAAGATCATCAGTTACACAATTGCTGTAGAAAGAGTTTCATTGCAAAATAACCTAAGGATCCACAGAGCAATGCTAAAGAGGACTCGAAGAAACCTCGTAGGTCAAAGTTATTTGTCTTTCTAAGATATTTTCTAACAGCCTGGCAAGGCATGCAGGAAAAATCACTCCTCAAGGGAAGAGAAGAAAAGTAAATACATGGCTCTAGAGTGCATTATCTCCAAAAAGAAAACAGGACTTGAGGAACAGGAGTTCCCCAAACTTACAAGAAAGCAGGGGCTTTTTTTTTTTTACCAAATTTCTGCAACTTAACAAAGCTACACATACTGTAGAGAAACAAAAGCAAAAAAATCGCCCAGTGTATAAAATATATCAGACCTTTAAAACTTGAGTGGTGGAAGGAGAGAGCAAGTGCCATGAAAACCAGTTGTGCCTCAGTGCTCTTACCAGATGTAATTCTTAGAAAGCTACTGCTTATCACATTGAAGAATTTCCATCAGACATTAAAATATTCAAGAGAAGGTACCAACTGTACCTGAAGGATCTTAGGCATAAAGTAACTGCACCCCTCTACTTCAACCACACACCAAGAATTTTAAGCTTGTTTCTTTATTAACATAATATTAATTAACTAAATATGCAATGGAAATGAGTAAGGGCAGTACCATTTTTTTAATCAAGATCTCCTTACAGGAAGTTTTGCTTTGAAAATCATACAGTGTGAGCTGTATGTAGGCATTATGAAACTTCCATAGTAACCTGTCAAGTTGATAAAAATAGAGACCCTTACAGGAATTTCAAAAATATCTTACATCTGATATTCAGAAAAGTTCCTGACAAAAACATGCTGGTTGGCTGCATCTAAACCATAGAGAATACCATTTGAATACCCAAAAGAGCTAGTTTCACTGAAAAAGCAAGCTACTTAGTAAGAAGTACTTGCATTTTTGCAGTACTTTACTGTTTTGAGTACAGAAGATCATGAAATCATCAGTCTCCAGTTTACCAATGAGCCATTCAATTAAATCACAGATTCTTTTTCTTTTCAAATTCTTTTTCTGTTCAAATCAAAATATAAATATTTCATGATTAGTATCAATATTAACATTTAAATACCTCTATCATTGTAACTTCTTTTTGTGTAAATCTTCCTCTCAACTGTAATGATTTTTAAAACATTACCTTGTTTCACCCCTTCAAAGTCTGCTTTTAAACTGTGCATCAATTTTTAAAGTTAAAAAAGTGTTTACATGTTTTTAAAATGTAACCCACCTTTGACTGACTTAAGCATTTTTTTGCAGCAGCAGACTGACTCAAGTCAGATTGATACGAATTGCAGTGACTTTTCTGTCGCACCTTTCTCTTGATTTCAGATTCTGAGTCTGACTCTTCTGTATTTTCCATTACACTGTCTAGGAAAGAAAAAAATGCAAAAATGTTAACTGAAATGTCCACTCATCTGCTGTTATATTTATGATCAACTTAGTTCTTTACACAGAATAATCTGAACCAAACACCTTTTTAAACTTCCAACAAAACTACACTGCTTCAAGTGTCTCATGATCTGCTGTATGAGTAAGAAATAATTCACCTAAGTAAATTAAAAAATGTTGTTTTACTAATGCTGTCTCAGTGTCTCTCAATGACAATTTGTATCTCAATACCTTTGGAGGAGGCTTTGGATTTGCAAGTCTATACTAACTTCACTGCAGCTCAAATAGAAGGTCTGCTAGATTATGCTCTTGGTAATCTTTACTACAGAATTACTGAATAATTGGGAATGTTCTGTGTAATTACAATTTCACAGAATCACCAAGGTTGGAAGAGACTTTCAAGATCATGCAGTCCAACTATCAACCTGGCACCACCATAATCACCCCTTAACCATATCCCCATGTGCCACATCCAGACTCCTCCTGAACACTTCTAGAGACAGTGACTCTGCCACCTCCATGGGCAACTTATTCCAATGCCTAACCACTCTTTCAGTGAAGAGATTTTTTTCAAGTATCTAATCTGAACCTTCCCAGGCACAACATAAGGCCTTTACATCTTGTCCTTTCACCTGAGACATGGCAGAAGAGACTGCCCCCCACCTGGCTACAGCATCCTTACAGGAGTTGCAGAGAGTAATAACGTCTCCCCTGAGCCTCCTTTTCTCCAGACTAAACACCCCAACTCCCTCAGCTTCTCCTCCTATGACTTGTGCTCCAGACCCCTCACCAGCTTTGTTGCCCTTTCTGGACTCACTCCAGCACCTCAATGTCCTTTTTAAAGTGAGGGGCCCAAATCTGGGCACAGTACTTGAGGTGCAGCCTCTCCAGTGCTGAGCCATCACTCTCCTAGTTCTGCTGTCCACACTATTCTTGATACAGACCAAGATGCCAGTGGCCATCTTGGCCACTTGGGCACACTGCCAGGTGTAAACCAGCAGCAACCAGGTGTAAACATAAGACACAGCAGCACAGTGAATTTATACTGGGGCATTCACTTAAATACTGTAAGAGTATAGGAACACAGAAACCCATGAATTAAAATCTCACCTTGTGCATTGTAAGAAGGGGAGTATCTTGTCCAAGTATCTTGTACAAGAGTGCTTCAATTAGATTTAATGTAAAAGTGCTATTTATATTCCCTAGTTTAATTGCAGTCTCCACAGACTGTCTTTTTTTCAAAAGCTATGAATACTTCTTCAATACACATACTGATGATCTCACAAACATCCTACTATCAGACTACTATCTCAAAACTAAAGAATACATTGTTTTCAAAAAAGAAACAATAAAACGTGGAGTTATTTTTAAGTTAACTTACTTTTGAGTAGTATTGCTGAAATTCTACTTAACATTAACCTAAAATGGCACAGCAAAACAACTTGCCAGTGTAGATGGCTATGCAGCTGAATAGCAGGTTTACAGAGTGTATCTGTACTAACAAAGCTTAACAAAACACAAAAGTGAATTTTCTTTTCCAGTTTCACAATTTCTACAACTCAAGGCAAATGACATTTTCTCTATTGCATCTCCATCAGTTTTCCCTAACAACAATATGAGACTGTGTTCCAGCTGAGGTACAGAGCAGTGCTGATGCTGCTCTTCTGTTAACTCCCTCAGTGTATCAATATACCAAGTGTTGGTTACCATGTCATATTGTTCTCATAGTAGCACTACTACAGAAGTTCCTCATCAATAATTCACAAACAAGGTGGAGGCCTGGGCTCAGACTGGATGATCTCCAGAGATCTGTTCCATCTCCAATTCTGTGACTCTAAATTTTCCCTGATTTCTGTTGTTTTTAAAGTAACTGAAGCCTAATTTAAAACTAATTATTACAAGACTGAACTGGTTCCAGAAATCTGTCAAAAAGGGCAAAATCCTCACCTCATGCACAAACTTGTATAAATCTAGAATAACATGATGTAAGGCTATAAATATATATATATACACACACATACACTAAAGGTTATATAAGATTTGGCAACACACCCATATTCAAAAAATTATTCTGCTTAAAAGAAATGAGAACTCTAAAGATAACTTACCCACTCCTTGAGACCGCGGTAATCTAATGTGGTCTGCCTCTACTTTCTGAAGCTGAGGTGGGTATTCTTTTCTGGAAAAGTAATTAGATGTATGGTTGTTCTTTCGTCAGACACCATTATAATTTAGTCACAATTATACATGAACAAAATAAACCTGAAATGTATCTGAAAGCTACGAATAAGTAACTTCTCTTATTACATACTATTTGTACACTTAAAAAGGTATTACCAGAATGCTAGGAACAGCCACAGTAAATGTCTTGGAAGTGTTTCTAAACTAAATCTCCTCTGATAATAATCAACAGTTCAGGAGTCTGTCACTTGCAGACAGACCCAAGTCTCCAAATACTGAAGCCTGCATCTTCCCCTCCTCCTCCTCATTCATGAAATACAAGACAGATACTTTTAAAAGCCAAGATTAGAAACAAATATTATTTTAATATTAAAGTAGATTCCACAAGTTCCACAACTTAAAAAACAGGAAGAGAAAATGCAAAACAGAGGGAAGAGATCGGATGTCAAAAACTGTTGTGGTCAGAAACCAGAAAGAACAACAGGATAAAACATAGTTCCTATATATTTGTTTTTAAAATATTGTAATTAATTTAGACAAACTACTGAATAATAAAACTTCTGCTTGTGTAATTTGCATAATAGAGATAACACATATTTTCTGTGCAAATTAATGCAATATAAGGCATTCTAGTAAGATTTAAGTCTCCTGAAAGATATTTTCAGTTTATGTACACATGTGTCAAATTTATGCTACTACTAAATTCAGATTCCTGAAGTTCACTGCATCTCGGTTACTGTTTGTGGCACTTTTCTTTCTCAGTGCTTCCTCTGCCCTGAAGCTGTAGGTTACTGTCCCTGTCCTGACAGAAGATGGCATGCACCTGAAACCTTGCCAACAACATCAGCAGAAACCGGTTTTATTGGCAAGTTAACCAAGCGGCTGCAAAGAGGCCACACTTCTTGCTACCTCTGATTACAATCAACAGCGAAGGGGCGAAGCACACAGCTGTAGGCAGTAACATCTCTAACTAACAGCTAAATTTTGAGGACCCATCTGAAAACAATTTGGCTATGGCTGATGCAGACTTCAGCACTAATAAAGTAAGATTTTATTTCTTCCAGGACAGCATTTCCTAATACATTAAATTACAAAAACTTTGAATTTTCTGCATTTCTAGGTAATATTTCTCAGGTTCTTCACATATTTTATTACTAACTAACAGCTGTTGTCTGACAAGTCATAATTACCTTTCAGCAGTATTTCATAACAACATGTCTTGTTTTGAACATAATCACTCTTAGAAAAATTATTTTCTAACACTGAAATTATATTTAAGAGAAACAATATTGAAACTATTTGTCATTTAATCGAAAGAAAACAATAAAGCAAACAATATGGCAGATTTAGAATACTAAAATTTCTTTTAAAATGTAGTTGACAATTCAAGGTCTCTGGACATTTCTAGGAATCTCTAGGAATTTCTTTAAGAATCAAACAAGATTGTATTACATTTTTAACATGCAATATATATTTATCTTTTTAAAATGATAAATTAATTATTTACCATATATGGCTAAATAATTCTTTTACCGTAAATCAGAATGCAACAGCATTATCTAGCCCTGTCTGAATTTTATGTTAGCAGCATAGACTGATATTCATACCTATTCCATGGCCAAACACCTGCAAGAATACAGAAGAGCTAGCAAAAAAACATATATCTTTTTTCTCCTATAATACAGAGTTGTTACTTATATGCTCACTATGAAGCAGTAGCACCCTAAACTAACTCTCAAAAACCAGCTCCAAATCAACTGAGGCTTCCCAGAAAAGTTTAGCATGGTTAGCAATTCAAGGTCAGCCTTGAAGTTGCTTTCAATTAGAAAGAAAAGTGAAGATAATTTTAAATACTACTTAATTTCAGATTTCATCTTAAAAAAAAAAAAAAAGCTTTCTTGGAGAAAGTGACAGCCCTCCCACATGAAGGCAGAAACACTAAGTGCCTCCTATTAGTTTCCTTTCCTGAAAAACCTCCACACAAACAGGAAGGCAGAGCCCACCACCACAAAGTTTTTACAGACTACAGCACTAAGCTGCCCCTCTCAGGACAATGTTTGTTGCCATCTGAACACTTGCAGATCCATTAATACCTTCTCCAGTAAAGCACTTAGTACACTGAGCCATTTAATTGCATATGAGTGCAGAAACAGTAGAAACTATGGTGGTTTTTTAAAATTGAACATGACACATGCTCAATTAACATGTTGTTAACCCCTAACCAAAACTAAGTCTTCCATTTCAACAGGAATAAGTGAGAGATCAAACACCTGAACAGATGAGGATGCAAGACTACCTACATACTGTGTCTAACAGTTAAAAACCCCAAGAAATACAACAACAGTTAAATCCCCCAGAAATACAATATTGATTGCTGTTCCTACAATCCTAGCAAATATTTAAAATACTTTTTTTTGTCTGTTACATTTCCTAAATATATTTATGAGATTCAGATTTTGCTTGAAGAACAAGGCTTCATGCTCAGAGGTTAAACAATTTTAGGCATCTCATTTATCTCATCCATTATAAGCACTTTTAATACCTTTAAGTACAAGGGAAGTAGACCAATATTTGATAAAAGCAATCTCAAGAAGTAGTAAAGCATCAAACACAAAACATTAATCACAGTACCAAGAAAGATCAGGCTTTTTCTGCATCAGACATGACCAAATACTGAGGCAGTCTGGAGTGTGCAGAGCATGAACTTTTGACACATCTTAACAGCTAAGTCCTAAGTATTCTTGACTAAGCATGTTTTGCCCAGACAGAATAGTGTCACTGATTTTGTATTTTCAGCAAACATTCATGATTACTGACATATTGCTTTACTGGTGGAACTGGACCTTAATATCTTCTTGTTGGGTTGGTAGACAGACCTCCATAATACCCTCTAGCCAAACTGACATTTTCACTTCATTTTTTCTCTAGGAAAGCAAAAAAAACCCCAAAAAACCAAAAAAGGGGGGCAGAGGAAAGGGCAGGACCACAAATTTTGGCTATGCCAGAAAGACACAAACATAAAGAAACAGCTGGATCTGGGAATTTAGGAGACAGTGCCACCCATGATTTGGTACACCACATCAAAAAGGTTGCACCGACTCCTAACTTTGTTGAGGTGCAGGCTTACACAAGAGCTGTGTTTAATGTGCAGCCTGGCTCTTTGAGAGGCCACCTTATTCAACCTTTCCTCTGCTTCTGTA
>JAWWES010000115.1:83800916-83812535 GCA_035583135.1 Lophotriccus pileatus
TCCTGTCATCCTCCCACATAAATGCAAAACTTTGCTTTTCTTAGATTTTCCAGTTTATATGTTTTATGCTGTATTTACAGATTATATGCAATCAACAAATCTATAATTTAATATGTAGATGGATTTTATACAAACTGGAGATGCTGTGAATTAGTATATGCTGATCATATTGTCAGTTATGTTTCTACTGCATACTATGTTTGTCCATTTCAAAGTATTTCCTAAAAAGACTTACATTAGCAGATGCTCTCGTACTATGTGCCAGTGTGTTTTAAAATGAGTACATTCTAATATAATATAATTCCTGAAATATGATAATTTAATGAAACTTCAGTAATTAAGATCAAAGCTTATAATCAAGAAAGCACCCATGTGATTACTTACATTTTCTTAAAACTCTTCACACCATAAGAAAAACCATTACATACAAAACCAGAGAGGACTTTTTACAACCGAAACATCCAGAGAAACAAATGTAATTAGTCTTACCTTTGGGCTGCTGTTTTTACTACTGTTGTCTGTGCATGCGCATGGTGAAAACGTCTGCCATGTACCACAGTAACAGGACCAGACATATTCTGAGCATTTTCACTGCAAACATACAAAAAAAGGTCTAAGAAAAGACTCTGGTGTATTTGTACAGTCTTAGCTAAAAACTGTGGTGTTCTACTTTTATAAGAACAGCCATACAAAACCAAAAATCAAAGTATTTCTGAACCAGTAATACAACTTGTTTGGATTCTTTTACAGGCATAAAAACATTTAGCCCTACAACAAAATAGACAAATAAGAATATACATTTTTTTCCCCCAGAAAAAAAAAGTAAAGATTTTTAAAAATTTTATCAGCTTCCAGAACACTAGGAACCAGCTCTACTTTACTAAACCCTATACTGCAATAAGACACTGCCATGTGTAATGAATTGTAACCATTTATAATTAATTTTATACTTCCATCTCTAATTTTATTATGGCATAACATTAACCTCTTTAATACAACTTAAGGGGCATAACACGGGAGAAGACTGAAATTCAGCAAATTCCCTCATTACTCATAAGAAAAATGCCACAAATTTATAGATAATAATAATATGGCTTGTAACTGAAACAATAATATGGCTTGTAACTGAAACAAAAAAACACATCTCAAAATGAAAAAAGCGAGATTCTCAGGTACTCATATCCCAGCAGGATATATATCCCAGCAGGACTCGATTCACCAATATATTTTAGCATTTCTTTGGTTTCTTCATTTGTTGCCTTTTGACTTTTATCTCATTACTATGTAAACCCAGTAATTCTGAACAGAAGATTCCTTACCATTAACCTGTCTAGTACAAGCTGACATTAAGATATAGTAGATCAGTAATACAGTACTCCTTCAAAGATCATCAGACCCTAACCATTATCCTGAACGCTGCTGTGACAGGACACACGTTACTACACAAAAACCACACAACTTTAACAGAGAGCATATTGATGATGCAAACTGTTTCAAATTATGAAAATAGAGTGCCTAAATTTTGTTTTTAAAATTGCTTGGAATTTTTAATTGCACTAAATAAAATTATCTGAAAAGGCATTCTGATTAATATTATTTCTCAGAAATATTATCCTGGTGTTTGTCCTGTTACGAGCAATGAAAAAAACCCTCAAGTACCAAAATTCTCAAAAAAGCTGACAACCAATTCCTAATCCTTCCTGTAGATTCCCCCAAAAGATGAAAGTGAACAAACTGTTAGTTTGCTTTTTAAATTCCAGTTTAGCATTACAAACCCTTTTGGGAGCCTTATATGGAGTATCATAAGTCAAGATTAGAAGCTTTCAGAGCATTTCTGACTGATCCTAAGATAACTGATCTGACTGATCATAACATAACCATGAACATAACAGAATAAAACTTATCAAAACCAAATGGTAAAGCTCTCTTTTCTAGAATATGAAGTTTAGAAACATTATAAATGATCTAACAGTTCTGCTTCCTGAAAATTAACCTAATAGCCTATTCAAACACCAACCTCTTTAAAGGAAATACACTCATCCCAGATGCTTCCAAGGCAAGACTATGCAACTCCGGCTGGTCAGCCATCAGCCAGACCAATTTACAGTCAACCTTCTGTTTAATGTTGCCACCTGAGAAATAAAAAGCTGACAGCTACTTGCCCTAAATACTTCAGAGTGTCTCAAATCCTCTTTGGCTTTCAGTTTAATGTCTTCGAAAAAGAAAACAGAAGCAGAGTGCAGGAATGTCTTCTCAAAGGCTTAAGACCTAAGGAGTTTAAACAAGCAAGCAAGCCTTTAAACACCTATCTCGTTTTATCTTTGTATTTGTTGGACCTGAGCTTTGCTGAACTATCATGATTACGAAACTCTGTCTTGTGCCCCCATAGCAGAAAAAACTGTTCAGCAGCACTTCTGCTTTCTGCCTCACACTCAAGTAGTGAGAAACTGCAGTAGGTGCTGGAATAGAGTATCACAGACTGCTGGGGGATCAGGTTTGAGTCAAAGCAGACTGTTCTAGATGGCAGACTTAAAATGGTTCATACGGCGTCAGACATGTTTCCAACTCAGACAGCTGTAAAACGCAATCTGCTCTGTAATCTTGTTCTCTGAAGAGAACATACCCCGCGCAGAGAGAAACACCAAAAATTCAATCACAAAGTCCTAGCAAGTTGCAAAATTGGCTCATCAGAACCAAAACCTGGGTTTGCAAGTTTTGGTCCAGTTCCACAAAAGTTAAGATATGATATTAAAGCCATGATGATATAATGGTCATAAAGTTCCTGGAAAAAACAACTGTTCCAGAAGTCTCAAAGAATTTACAGTATATTAACAATACATGTATCATTAATGTTATCTCAGAAACCACAGAATGACTTGAAGGGTAGGCTCTGGTGTTACACTATCAGATTCTATCAGCTGATCCTATGGAATTCTTCACATCCCAGGTTCAAGAGGCAAAGGACAAAACAATCCTTCATTGGGCAAAGGGATGAATCTAGAAGTAAGGGAAGCACAACCAAAAACACAGGACACAGCTACAGCGTACATTAATTCTGCTGTTCACCAAATAACTTTTTAAATAAAACACTACGCCAAAAAATGTAAAAGGGACATAATTTGAGAAATTTTGACAGAAGTTATTAAAAACTAGCAAAGATAAAAGCAATTTAAATTAAGATCTCATGATTAAAAAAATACCAACAAAACTATTATGGTTCAGTTGGAGTCTGATACTGGATTTGCTTTATCAGGTAACAGACCATAACTTCTTGGTTGGTTTAAGTTTTTGTCACTTACTCTCTGAATTTCAGGGACTACTATACTACAATACTACTCATTTGAGTAAAGTCCCACTGATCTGAAGTTTTTAATGTCTATTCTGCAGATAAGGTGGAAAAAAAGACTTCACCACTGTGATAAAAATCACCATGAACAGATCAAGAATATCAAGTATCTGATCTTCTTGTATTTAATTTAGCAGCTTAGCTGCATGATCAACTTCCAGAATCTTCTCTAGTTGGAGAGTTCAAATACTGAAAGAGTAACTATTAAGCCCCTTCCATTCTGCATGTCCAAGTGAACACACCACTGGTCATCACTGCAGGGACCAGACCACAAACCTTTATTGATGCACATGTTATGAAAGATACAACACTGCCACAAATAAATTATTAATTCAAGATAATTACTTAGAGCATAATCACATTTACAGGCAGACTCAGTGACCGAAATCTGAGAAGCTGTCACAGTGGCCTCTACACATCCGTTACTCACAACTAAATTTCTTCATCAGTGACAATTTATTAAGAGGAAGAGAAGACTTACATTTTTCATTTAAATTCAGTATGCAGCTCAGTAGTAGACAGAAGGTGGATACCTGTTTACACGCCACGGATTGTACATTTTTAGTTGAATTTTATAAATCATACTAGCTCTTAGGTTTATAATGTATTACTTGTCAATAGAAGGCAGACCCAATCCAGGTAATGGAATGTCTGAACTAAATGCTTAGACCATATAAAAAAACCTCAGTAATTGTTTATCTTAAAAACAATACCCTTCTGGAACTTAATCAAAGCAATGTACACAGTGAAGTATGACTGCTTGAACAGAAAAGGGAGAAAAATTACATAGTAAGGTTGGATTTCACTACAGATCCCACAGCCAGACAGAGGAAAATTTAGTTACCAGAGGACTTGGGGAATCCTGTTTTAAATGGTTAGGTGTACTCAAAACAATGACCAAATACAATGTGCATGCACAGTGTTCTTCACTAAACCCGACCAAAGGAGCCTTGACAGATTTCTAAAAGTTACTTTTAACTTCATATCTATGTTCAAGAACAGAATCCTGAAGAATGAAAATGACCAGGGCGATTCTGTAAGAACTGGTAAATTTGAAGAGGATTAAGACAGAAATCTGGATATAATCTTATAAATGTGTTGTGTATACAAAAAAAAATCTAAAGACTAAAACACAAAACATTATTTGCCCAGCATAAATCAAGGACAATGAAGTACTGTGGTAATTTGTGTAAATGTAAAAAGAATTTAATAGAGGGACAGAAGGAAGTCCCCATGTTCAGAGATGGCAAGAGCTGTCAAAGAAGTGCTTGAATGTGCTAAAAAATAACAGACCACTGTGCAAGGCTCTTTTAGTCTATAACAAAAACTTGCCATTATTAAATAAATTACAACTTTTTAAAGTTCCAAATAACATCCCATTAGTCTATCTCCAGACATCAGGCTCAAAGATCAAAACAGCAGGAGAGGAGACATACCACATAGGACTTCAAGGATTTATTTCCTTGAGTGACTTTGTGATAAGAGTGGTCCCACTAACCAACAATGTTCTTAGGGATCAGCATGCAAGAAGAAAGATAAGAACATCCCTTATGCCCACACAGAGGTTGGATGACTGCTCCAATTATAGTTAGCTATCTCATGAGCTTTTCCTTCCTGCAAAGGTTACCAAAGTAACCTTACCAAAGTAAGGTTACCAAACTGAGTGCACTTCGGCAATATGCACTTCAGCTCCCTGAGAAAGTTCAGTGAATATGTAATTTTTTCTTATATGCTAAGTAAAGAAATAAGTTTCTTGCAAGGTAGAGACAGTAGTAACAAGCAAGTACAACACTGAATACTTCAACACTGTTCCTGTCAGCTCTAATGCAAGTGACAAGCTCAAGCTATCATATAGGAGTATGGCATTTGCTGAATCCTTTAAAGAAATACTCTCTGACTCCTAAATTAAATTATATCTTACAGCAAGTAAAACAGAAAATGCATCCTGAGTTAACCTTGGCAATTCATGGTCATAGAAAGAAGAGATTCTTGATGGGGATGTTACCAATATTCTTCTACCTGCTAGTACTGTATAGAATAAAAAATAGCACACGCAGGCAATGTTTGTAAGGTGCTGACAAATATGTCAGTGAATGCTCTAATTCCATTTCCATAGTCTTCTGGTAGTTCACTGATGTGCTGTTAAACATTTTGGAATAGGAAAGACCTTAACAATCTAGTTTTCTGGCTTTACTCAGAAACACAGCACAGTGTAGCTTCTTAAAATGCACAGCAGATAATGCAAATATACCAGAAATTCTGTTTATTTAGCGTTGATTTGTATCAATGATCAAGTAGGCAAGCAAACATAAAACTAAATGTATTACCTAAGTTTCTTGCTATTTCCCATCATGTTGAGGCCGATTGCATTCCCCTTAAAAAGTCTGAAGCTTCCAGCTTTGCCTCGCCTTGCAAATGCTTTTATGGAATCACTGCTACTGCCAATAGTTCCAGGCCGACAACGAAATGACTGTAATGACAGAATTCACATACATTAAAATAACTGTATAAAAGTTAAAAGGACAAAATAAATTACAAAATATTACTATAAATAGTGCTTTGGCTTCCTTTTCAAACTGCTTTTGTACCTGTCTATATGCTTACTCACTAGGATTCCTTACTAAACAAAATACAATTGATATATAATACAATATTAATAACTGTCTAAATTTAACATTAGTTATTCATGCTTATATTTTCAGACTACAATACAAATCAAGACGGGAAGAAAAACATTAAGGGTAGGCAGATAGACAGCTTGAGCATATGGTCCTAAACTATCACATAAATGTTCATTTTTTAATGCTGCACAGATGACTGTGCAATACTCTTTAAGAACCTAGCATGTTTTAAAGATACATTTTCACCATGAGATAAAGAGATTACTTACCTTTCTTTCTTCATTGGGACTGAAAGGCTCATCACTCTCATCTAAACTGAGCAGATTTGCCTCGCTAGACAGGTGTGGGAGAGAAAAGCACATATGTTGTAATCCAACAGAGCACCAGCAAAACATTTTAAACACACAAAGGGTTTTTTCCTTCTCTTCCATCTTCAAATTTAAATTTACCATATACATACTGTATTTACAGGCATAAAACCACAGGAACATGAAATAAGCAATGTAGAGATCAGATGCATTATGTGAACCTGAACTCAGAGTGTACATCAAATTATTTCACAAAAAGCAAAACTAAAAGGATTAATTCAATTACTGACACCATAAAAGAGTTGACACCCTATTCTTAAATAGAGTCAAATATTTCATTAACCTATAAAACATAATTTGTTCATGCATATCAATGTTCAAGTATGTAGTTCAAAACTGCAAACTTCACAGTGCTTTAGGAGAAGAACTTAATATAAATAAATTTTATCCCATCATGATTACTATCAAAATATCTCTTCCTAAAAATAACATATTCAGTTTGATTCCCCTGCTCATTAAAATGTGTTTCTTTAGTACTTTCAATGTTTGTAATCCCCAAATATTAAAATGGGGAAGAAGACTAAAAAAAAAAAAGTCATGTATTCTTTTCAGTAATAGACAATTATCCTCCAATAATCTTAAGTATTTAAATTAGAACCCCAATCACACATTGTATACAGACAGCAGCTAGACTGGGCTAACATATCCTTGCTTTCCAGAAAAGCAACCTGCAGATAATCCCTTCTCAATTCTGATAAGGTTACTCCTATCTTGGCCACAAAGAAACAACACAAAGTTTAGCCAACTTGTAATTGCACGGTTTGGAGAGTTTTAACCAAGACTATTCTGGCAGAAATTACTTAAGAACACAAGCAGTTATGCCAGGAGTTCCAAGGGAACAGCTACACAAGAGAAACAAGTATGGAGGTAAAGGTGGAAACATTTCTCAGCTGCAGATATGACATGCTGACTACAATATATACAGTGACTTTAGCTCTTTATATATATTAGGTAATCACTCAGATGAATAAGATTTCCTTTGATGTTACAGCAAATAAAATAAAATAAAAAAGTTCCTGACTCATAGGGTGAGAGCTGCAGACTCTGAAACTTCAGGAGGTAACTGCACACTGTTGCTTTTGATATGGCAAGAATGATGTAAATGTCAACACACAGACAGTAGCACACTATTATATTTTCCTCTCATTTACAGACTACAACAATTCTAGGTGCTCAATGGAAAATGAACAGTGTAGTGGATCATCAGTAATTTCAAACAAAGACAAAAGAGTACAGCTGAACTTCTGTACAGAGTAGACATGGATATTAAAATTTTAGAATACTGCAACATTTTTTTAAACTCTGTTTTAGGAGAGATTATTCTTTCAAAGGAGGATCGCTGAGCCTTCTCAACCCTTCATCAGAAGACACTGAGTTTAACCATTTCAGAAATTTTCCAGATCCTATCCAGATCCTAAAGAATAAACAAAAACCTGCAGCACAGATATGAACAGCAGCCTACGGTATCTGCAGCTCTGGCATTCACCTACTCTACTGACCTAGCCAGATCATTTCACCTCTAGAACCATTTCCATTCTTCAGCTTCAGTTCATACAAAAATCATGACAATTTTTCAAAACGCTCTTCTCCTGTGGCTATACTTTTAGGATTTCAACATGCCACAATTCTGGAATCACTTTTTAACAAAGGGCATTTGAGGGGGACGCTGAGAGAGAAGGCAACACACTGCAAATGAACAAAACACTGAACCAATGCTTAAATCAAAGTGAACAAGAGTATCTCTTATGATGCAATACGACTAGAAAAATACCAGAGTTAAAATTTTTAAACTCTATCTTTAGATCTCAAGGAATGCAAAGTATCTGCAAGCCCTCAGCTTAGTTGCAGGGGCCAGAGCTTTGAGCCCTGTGGACATGGCTAAGATGCTGTTCTGTACCACCCACATCATCACTGGAGGGCATGGCTTCAAGGGGAAGAAAAGGAAAACACACTGCAGAAGCAGGGCCATTTTTTCTTTTTTTCCTGGGGGAGCAAAGCAGCAAACAGAATGGTGCGGTTGGTGCGGTCTGGACAGAGTGGAGCAGTTGGTGCGGTCCAGGTACAGGCAGTGTCGTTGAGGCGGAGTGGAGGGGTTAGCACGGCGCGGATGGTCCAGCATGGGGGGTTTGTCCATCATTGTTTTTCGTTGTGTCAGGCTCAGGGGAAAGGAGGCACCAACTGTGGTAGCATCTGCCATTTTCCCCTTTGTCTTGGAAAAAGCCATGTGACCACCGGCCAGGCTGCGGTAACGTCCTCAATTTTTCTCCTTTGTCTCAGAAAGCCATGTGTCGCTGGACATGGTAACAACGGATTGGTTGGACTTCCATAAGCATTTTTTGCTTGTAATCACCCTCTTTTATACACTGTTGTTATTAGTATTTTTGCTGTTGCTGTTACTGTTTGTTTTCCTTATCTCATTACTGCTTTTCCAGTAAATTGTTATCTCAAACAATAATCTCTGCCTTTTTGTCCCTTTCTCATCAGAGGGGGTAGGGGGAAGGGAAGTGGCAGCTTGGAGCTTGATTTCTAGTTGGTCTAAACTACAACAGTGAGACACCTCTGCTCAATTTTCTACTTTCAAACCTTAGGAAAGTGCTGAAAAGCTATGCTCTTTGGTTGTATTTAAACATGACAGTTACAGGGCACTGCCTTCAATTTTCTGTAAGTACCATCCATCATCTAACTCCTTTCTCCCTATCTCTATGGTGATTCATTTTCTTGTTCCACCAGGAAAGATAGGAGGGTATTTTTGGGGAAAAAATCATGGTCTAAATCAAAACTCTTCTTTTCCCTTTCAACCCCAGGCCACCCTTTGCATTCGTCCTTCAACAATGTGGCATCACACCTGATGATAAACTTTCTGAATCCCTCAGGCCTCTTATTTACCCATCAGACCATCACCAGCAGTGGCCGTCTCCATCTAGCAGAGCCCAAATCCTCTTTTCTCCTTACCTTGCTGTTTAAATTCATCTCCCACTGGGCTGACAGCTTTTTCTCAGGAACAAAACACAGCCCTCATGAACAAACATTTCTACCCATCTGTGTCCAGCAGCCACAACAAAAACAGCTCCCCTTACAAAGCACCCCACAATTTTTCCCCAGACTTTCCAACACAATGTACTTTCTGACTCCTTTGCCATTCTCAAAAAATAGATTTGGTTGCTCTGTCCAGTCTTTGGGTTTATTTATTTATGAATCTTTATCCTACCCGTGTTCCTTGTCGAGTCTGTTTGGGCTCAACCTCTATATGTATTTTCACGCAAATGGCAAGACTGTGGTCAGGCAGGGAAGATGCAGGTGAGCAAAGGGGACTATAAGGAGACCATAAAGCATTTTGACTTTTTCTAACCAGGGATTAACATATGGGTTTTAAATAAGGGGACTCCCTTCCCAGCTGACAGCAGCTGCAGCTTCTGACTTGCTTGCAGTGTGGCAGGGAATTGAATCAAAGATAAAAGGACAACCCTTCCTTGGGGAATAGAAAACACAATACGAGTTCTAAAATCCCTGCAAATACTGGTTTGGTTTTAGGTCAGGCTCTCCTTCCCCCTTCTGGCCTGTGTGCTTCCCCCTCTCCTCTTGCAACAAAGGGAAATTGGTAGTTTTCAAAATTCTTCTGAAAGCCAACCCAGCAGATGGTTCCTTCCATGCTGCAGAGGGAACAAAAAGAAAAACAAAGATGGGCATGGTGGCTGGCCTCTGACCCAGGCATTTCACATAGGCCTATTAAACCATGTGACCAAGATGGACAGAGTCAACTTATATCTCCAGCATGCAGCTACTGTACTCCACAGGCTCATGCTAAGTTTTATTAGATTAAATCAGGACAGATAAACTGACAGAAGACAGGGTTTCTCTATATTTCCATCCCACCTTTTCAGCACATTAGGACAATACCTCATGCCAACATCTTAGCAGGTAGAAGTGAAGTTCAGTGGCCAAAATCACAATGTAATAGTAAAAGGCTTATTTAGACAGTAATTAGTAACTGTCCTACTTTACCAAAGTTTTATGTACGCATCAGTAATATGAACTCCAGCAGATGCAGAAAGCCAAGGGTAAGTCACTGTCAGCCCTTCTATCACACTCAAGTGTCTCAGGTTAGGGATCTGGCTGTCCATCATAAGCTGCCTTCCCTTTCCTTTAAAACATCCTCTTCCCTCTAGATGACATCAACAGCCAAATTACCACTCTTCAAGGGTGCCCCAAGCAGACCCAAGGGCTCCACCTTCCAGATACTCAAGTTGCTTCCAAGGATGAAACATGGTTGCCCACCACAGCTGGCAAGCAAAGCACAGGAGCAGCAAAGGATGTGCTGCCCTGTGCTTTACAAATTCCCATGAAGCACATTGGCAGCTGCCGTCACGGATGACTAATAGCAGCTCCTGTCCATGCTGAATTGATGACTTAAGGACAGATCAATCCCTCCCCATCCTGCTCTTCCTGGTTCCTCTTCCGATTGCTGTGTATGAGTCACAGAAGGAAACAGACTTCCCTAACCCCCATCCCCCTTCAAATCAGGAATATAATTACAAGTAATGCAATGGAATTAAAACAAGAGAGATAAAAGGCTGGAGGGAATTCATCCCAATGATTACATAAATCATTGAAGAAAAGTATCACATGGAAAGCAAGAGGATGTCTTTGGGAAGAGTACTCAGTTGAGTGTTGGTGAATGCAACATCAGAAAACAGGCAAGACAAATTAATTATTCCCATCTAACCTGCACATACATGGGGTATAAGAAGTAAAACACATTTTCAACCCAGTATTATCAGTTCCTAGTGGAAGATGGAACAAATGCCTTCAGGTTCCCTGATAATATAGATTATGCAGGAGATTGATGTAAGGACTGCCCCTGCAGCTGAAAGACTTTGGTGGGAGGCAGAAATGAGGGATCATCAAGCACCTGCTAGTACTGCTGCTCCTCAGTGGAAAAATATCTGCCTTGTGTTTATTTTTCTTTGCCTTATATTTCATCAAATTACACCACCTGGGAATACAGCAGGTACCTGCCAACCTGTCATTCATTTAGGTGAAGCTACTCAGGCTAGCACATTATTTTAGCATACGCTGGAGTTGTCTTGGTTTATTGACAATGTGTCCTAGGAGGTGGGACTTTTGATGGAATTGAAACCCCTCCCCCTAAATTATTTTTTTTTTTTAATTATGAGTTGTTTAAGTGGAGTATGAAAATGAGTAACAGTTTGTGCTGGTTTAAAAGTTACCCAGCAGGGGAAATGAACTCAACTCAAAAGAGAGATTATAAGTCAGAATAACAATT
>JAWWES010000115.1:83812635-83849664 GCA_035583135.1 Lophotriccus pileatus
TGTACCACCCACATCATCGCGGGGGGGCATGGCTTCTGGGGGGGTGGGGGGAGGAAAAAGGAACATACGCTAGAAGTTGAGTATTTTGGTCAGTTTTCTTCCTTAGGGAAGCTGCTGGGACCCAGCACTGCCGACTCTGTCCCTCTCCTGCCTGTCCCTCTGGAAGAATGCAACTCCAAGTGGCCAAAACAGCTGAGCCCATGTGGTGCTGTGACCTTAAAACACCCATCTACAACAGCCCAGAGGAGTGCACACTGCAGTGCGCGGGCATGGAGCAGTGGAGGCAAGCCTGAGCCCAGCCCAAAGGAGCCCAGCTGAGCTGTGGGCACCCAGCTGAGCGGAGCCAGGAGGAGCCGAGCAGGGCTGAGACAATCTGGGGGTTTCTCTGTCATTGTTTTTCAATGTCTTGGGCTCGAGGACAGGGAATGCTCTGCAGGGAGCACCTGCCACATTGTCTCAGGAATAACCCCATGTCACTGCTGAGCTGAAGGAACATCCAACATCTTGTCTTTGTCTTGGTGGCCACGGAGAAGTGAGTCAATGTGGCGAACACCTTTTGTGTGTAAAGCACCTTCTCTCTTGTATACCTCTGATATCAATATTGTTGCTTTTACTGTGCATTTCTTACTCCATTGCTGTTTGTTTTCAGTAAGTTGTTACCTCAATCCATAGTCTGCCTTTGTCCCTCTCTCACTGGAGGGGGGCAGGAGGAAAGGGGAATGGCTTATTTGGAGCTTAATTCCCAGCTGGTGTTAAACCACCACAATACATCAGTACCAGAAAGGCTGTTTTTTCAGAGAGCAGAATACATAGCAACTGAGTAATGCCTATTTGCTCATGTATCACATGCTTGCAGTTGCCTCTTCAAAGATGCAATTTATACAGCCCTGAAAAAAAACCACTATACTACATCCCCACACACCAGTCAGCAACATTTTTAACACTGCTGAGATTAAACCTCAGTGGTTGTGCTGGGAGGATGCTATGCCTCCACACTTTGTCACTTTTAACTGGCAATTCCCTGGTTATTTTCACATTGGAACAATAATTTCTAATTTTTCAATATTTTCATTAAAATTTTATAACAAATGAATGCCAAGTTTTTACTAAAATTAAGGGAAAAAAATAGAAGTAGTTTACCTAAGTAGAGTTATTTCCAAAAGGGAATGCATAGTTACACGTTCAAATTTAGGCACTGAACAAGAAAAACAAAAATTTCTGTTTACTTCTGTCTAATCACTTGCCATTTGTTTAATGTTTCAAAACGTAAAAACTTATTAATGCAACAGTTAGTTAGATAGCTCCGTTTACTAGACCATGTTTTCACTACTATCTTCAAGCACCCAAACTTTAAACCTCCGCTGACCATTGAGGTTACACTCTAATAAGCTGCAAGCATATTTCTATCAACTACCAACTGATACAGCTGTGTTTCAAACCTAGTTGGAATTTCTTTCTGAAAACTATTACATACAAAATGAGGATGTTGCCAGATTTCCCCTCACAGTGCACTGTGTACATTCTTTATTTTAAATTACTTGGTGGTAGGCAGCACATTAAAAAAAAGCCCCAGTATCAGGGGCACAAGAGAAGTAGTGGTATTACTCAACTCATTCACAGTGCCATTCCATTAAAAATAACCATAATTAAGGGCTAACTTAACTTCAGTTAAAACTACTAAAAATTAAGAACTGAGCCTCTGAACAAGAAGTTTTCAGCACTTTATACAGTACCCTACTAACAAGCTCACAAAAGAAGCATTAAACATCTATCTAAATATGGGAGGTTTTTTTGAGAAAGTATTACATATTTTAAAAGTACTGGAAAAAAGCCAAACAGAAATAAATAAAATAGTACATTGTTTTTCCATTCAGCAGTTTATTGCCCTAAATAAAAGGGAAAAATATTTAAAACTTCTGAAAGAAAATAGTAGTTAAGAAAGGATACCACAGTGCAAATAAACCAGAACTATTTATTTGTATTCATTGTTTTTGATAAGGCTGCTCTTGAACAAATCTCAGTGGAAGGCAGAAGTCTAGACTATTAAGAAAACAGTATGACAGCCAAGCGCAAACTGGGCCCATCCTTTTACAAAACCACTGTGGAGCACACAGAGGTATATTTCACAAACATTTACCCAGATATGAAAAAGGAAGTAACTATAAATTATTCAAGACACTTCAAGAACAATCATCTGTAACACTAGAAAGCGTCTTGTAACACATTGATTTCATACATCAATTTACTTAATATATTAGTTTGGCAATGTTTGCACAAGTCTGCCATCCTTCTCCATGTTCTGCTACATGAGATACACACCATTCCCATCATTTAGTCTGTCATGGACTACACAGGTTTCAGTTCAACTGTGTTCAACTGACCCACTGGTCTTTTTTCCTGTTGTTCTATGTAAAGGTTCCTCTCCTGTGGGATCTCCAAGTACAAAGCAAGAAAAGTCTCACGTCACTTGCTACCATCTTGATTGCTGTCTTCAGTAGAGCAAATCTTTTAGAACATCAAAAATATTATTTTTACTCTTTCAAGTGGACTGAATATTATCTGTAGGCATTGACTTTGGGATATTTGTCAATTATCATTCTGATTTTCTGCAACTCTAATTCCATGCCAAGTATCAACTCTAGTATAATTTTAAATTTATATAGTGTTGAGTGACCATTCATTTTTCCAAACCTTCTTCAGTGTACAAATATTGTTTAGTCTTTTTGTGTTGACTACTTGATACCTTACCATTATGACTCAGCCCATCTAATTCCCCAAGTTAAATGACACTTTCTTTTAAAAAAATCCACCTATTCTAAAAACTGCTTTGGTAGGAGGTCATTAGGCACATACTCTATGTTCAATTCACTGAAGAAAGATAATCCAAGCAGACATTCAGTACTAACCAACAACACTAGCACAGGTCTCTAATACAAGAATACAGCCAATCCTTTAAGTGCCAGAATGTTATTCTTAGGCTAGTTCAAAACAAACTTACTGTGTGTCTGCCATCAAGGGGGCAAAAAGCTGTGATAAGGTCAGGCACTATAATACCAGTGCCTCAACAACAACCATGAGACGCAGCCCGCTGCTCGCTTCAGACTTACAGCTCTCTCCACAAATGCAGCAAGATTCAAACACTGTAGTAAATATGAGCACACCACTGCTAATAAGAATGACATGTTTAAATAACTGTCAGAATACCTACTTACTGCACAATATACTCAAAATATTGGGGGAACACAAAGCTTTATGCTGGAACAATTACATGAAATGTTCTAAGGCTAAGGGGAATTTAGAAGAAAAAAAGGACAATTTACTGTTGTTTGTTTTCTAAAGATTCCCTTCTGTCAGTGTTTGCATCAGAAAAGCAAAATACATAAATTATTTCAAAATGCTCATAGCCCACTATGCCTTTAAGACAAATAAACCCAGGTATTACCAAAAGTAAATACATGGGCAGCTTATAACATGTAGCTGTTTGGAGGGAATGAGAAGCTGCCTCAAATGGTATCAGAGGATGGGTAAGTAAAAAAAGGCAGGATCTCCAGTTTAAATCAATTTTCAACTACTCTTTTATCTCTCTTTCCAGGTAGATTCTGCATAATTCAAAGATATGAAAGCAAATTACTGATCTAAGTAGGTAATAAAAATTCAATTCTGGTTACAGGAAAACAGTTTATCATACAGAATATTTGAAAGGAATGAGAAATCACCCAGACATACAATCTTAAAATCAAATACAATTATATGAAACATATGTTCCATAATAATTTTTCTTTTTTTTTTTTTTTTTTAGCATCATTACTCTATACGTATCTCATTCTGTCTTCTTAAGTCAACATCAGCTGGAGACAGGCAGAAAGCAGCAGTAAATTATGAGAAGTAAAAGAAAGCTGCGAGGCTTGCAAACATGAGTTAAATGTTTGCCTTCAGAAATAAAAGTAACTGTGTGGTACGTATTGCCCTTATACTTAAAACATACTACTTTGCACCAGAAATGCAGGTAAAGTTGCTAAGGAAAAAAACTAGCTTAATTTTATAAAATTAAAATGCCCTTAATTTGTGAACCTTTTAAAAAAGTGGTTTTAACTTCTGATATAGCTCTTTGAAAGAGCTCTGAATGCTTACCTCACACTTCAATGAACTCCTGAACTAATTTTTTAATGACTAAAACTTCACATTTCTTAATGTTTGAATAAGATTACAGCATAGCTTGCTGCTGCAGCCTATGTGGTCGTGTGTCTACTTTACCATCTCCTTTTCAACACACAGAACTTGGCAGAATACGATAAGATACAAATTCATATATGAATATTTTTGTACTTAATCACAGGATTCTTAGTAGAGAAACACAGCATACTTTTTTAACTTGCAGTTCCTAATCTACAAATATCTAAGAACAACAAATAATCTGACATGCATTCTTCGTGCATGACACTTGTTTTTTAACAATTCATTAGTCATTTTGGAAATAAATACAATAATATTGAGAAAACATATTAGTAACAAAAAAAAAAACCATCATAAGGACAAAGTATGCATTCAAACCACACAGATGGGACTTAAGTTTTAGACAAAATCCAAATATACTAAGTAAAGAAATAAATTAGAACAAAACCTGCCTTAATTCTACTCAGTGAAATAAGCAGAAGGGAAAAAAATCTACAGTTCTTAAGCTCAGTTTAACCTGATGTAGGCCTAAAGTTACTGAAGTGCTTTAATCATAACTGTGAAGTACTGAGTACCATCATTGCTAAAGGGAAAGCTGAAACTGCTTAGATACCCTACCCTACTGATTTCCTTATTTTGCATGTTGACATATTTCTTATTTGTGTTCCTTAGACTTACACAGAAGCTCCAAAGACAACTGCAACGCTTGTGCCCTATGTTGTAAGCCCCATATTCACAATTAATTTACATTATAATGCACTTCTATATGGCGAGACTATTTAAAACAAACACTTATTTGAAACAATTTTTCTTAATTACTGGAATTTAAAGATATTATATATTTTTCTTATGTATAAATTACAAAAAAAAAAGTATTTAATTATAAATAGACATTTATACTTTCAATAGCCTAGATAAAAGCATCCTTACTCTTTCTCTGCATCTCCTTCACTTTCTTCTGCATGATCAAAGCTCCAATTACTTTTAAAACCTCCATCTCTCTTGGATTGTGATCTATCCAAAGCTGAAATGAGAACAAGTTAAGATAAGTCTTGATTTCAAGCTGAGTTATTAATTAACACAATCTACAGGAGTAAACCAGATATATTCCCCAAGTATTTATTTTACTGATGTCAGTGTTCAACTATCATCTGATGAGTAAGTTCATCAATGCAGTGGCAATTCATTTACTTAAGTAAATATGAATATCTGTCAACATCTTATTAATGCACTAAGTTAGCAAGCTGTTAAAAATTATGACCTGAGGTAGTGTAACAACTGTTTTCAACTTATTTCAACTGTTTTATTGAAACCCATAAATTTAAGGGTAGCTTCTCTGATATGAACTATATATGTCACACACAGAAAGGGAGAAAGGGTTCTAAAATGTATTACTTCATTTTCTCATATCCAATACATATTAATTTTTCCATATAAAAACAACACTTCTGAACAGTCCCCAGTACCATAATTTTTTTTTAATTCGACATCTGACATTGACCTGAATTAACATTCAATGCTAACTGAAATTTCAGTGTTATCAACTAAGTAAAAACCTGAACTTTCTTAAAACAGTCATATTACATAAAATTTCAAATTTCTTTACTATGGAGATTTTCATATAATAAAATGGCATGGTGTATTCTTTAGTGAGATGGTCCAAAGCATGGAGACAGCACTCATTACAGCAAGACATTGTTCCCTCTGGGCCCTAACTACTGCAACGAAGAGCTATCTCACACAAATTCTGCATGACAAACTATGCAGCAGTTTTGATTTTGATACAATTTGAATGTGTCTTTTCTTAGTACATTTTTCTTTACATTTTTGGAAATGCATTTAGAAATAATAAATGCAACTTTGATAGAAAATAATAAGAAAATCACAACCAACAACAGATGTCTATGAAAACTGTATAAATAGTGCCCCCAGAAATATTTATTGCATATTCAACCTCTGCTTCCATCTACTTGCATCTACTGCAGGCTTCCTGAGCCAGAGGTCATACTTTTGTGTTTAACAGCTATTCCTTCCTTCTTCTTCTCCCTGCCTGCTTTTTTTAATAAGAATCAACTTCATCTTGCTCAGCTTAACTATATGAGTAAGAATCTCATTTAGTCTGTTCTGATTCAAACTGGCACCTTGTGCTCTTACTTAGTACTCTACTCCTCCACTCCATATACTTTGGAAGACAGTAATATGTAATCCTTCCCTATTCCCTCATGTTTGCATAGATCTGTGTTGCGTCCTTTCATTGTCATCCTTTTCCCAGGCAGAAAAAAGTGAGTCAGCTTAATTTTTCTTCAGATGAAAGCTGTTTCGTGCCTTTAAATAACTCTCTGATGCTTCTCTCAGAAGCTCTTCTACTCTACTGTGCCCCTTTTGAGATGAGGATACACATACTACAAGGAAAACTCAAGATCCCATGGATTTGTACAGAAGCAACATGATAATTCTGTTTTGTTCTTTATTCCTTTCCTAGACCTGTTTTCACTGCTGAGGAGAACTGCACTGATCTTTAGGTACTACATAATTCCCATCTTTCACTCATGATTGGTTAAGAACCACTTCAAGCCAATGACTGCCTACAAAAATCCTTTCCTACTTCTCATTCACTTAGATTACTTGACATTTACCTACTTAATTTCGTGTATTATTTCAACCTACATAACTCAAAAACTGAGCATCTACAATTTGCTTTAAATAGCCAGCCTTCATACTAACCCAAGTACAGTTTAAACATCTGAAAACTCTGCCACCTTGCTACCATAGCGTTTTCCTTATATCTCTGCACCAATGTTAATGCAGATCCTCACACAATTCAATTCAACTCCTTCTCTTAAAAAAATGAAACTTCTTTGCCCTCTCTTTGCATCTGTTGCCAATTTTTTCTTACAAAACTTTCCATTTTATTCAGAGGCAACTTAGCGTCTCCCAAAGCCTTTGGTAAAGGACTTGACAGACATAACAATGAAATCAAATCTGGTCTTTATTATCATTTCTATGAATTTGGGTTGCATGGTCACAAAGCTCACCGACATAAAGTTTCTCAAACACTTTCAATGCCTTTAAAAAAAGCTGATATCACACTAGCCACCTTCCTCACCTGTAGCAGAAAGATGATGCTAACCATAATATGCTACAGCCATTAGCTAATTTATTTCCTCGTTCCTCTTACAACACTTGGATGAACGCCATTTGATCCTGCTGCCTTGTTCACAGCTTGCTTCATGCACTGCAATTTCTTCCACTGATGTTTCGTTTTGAGTCATATACTCTATCACATTCCTTACTAAGAAAGATTCTGGCATGAAGAGGTTCTGTAAATGTTGTCAAAGCAAGTGCGAGCGATTCCATTCTTCAGCTATGACCTTATCTAATCACAGAATCATAGAATTAACTGGGTTGGAAGAGACCTCCGAAATCATCAAGTCCAACCCTTGATCCAGCCCCACTGTGATTACTAGATCATGGCACTCAGTGCCACATCCAGCCTCATCTTAAACACCTCCAGGGACGGTGAATCCACCACCTCTTTGGGCAGGCCATTCCAATGCCTGATCACTCTCTCTGTAAAGAACTTCTTTCTAATATACAACCTAAACCTCCCCTGGCAGAGCTTAAGCCCATCTCCTAAGCCACCTTTCACAACAGGGTTGTCTACTGACCCTCCAGATACTCCCAAAACTTTCCTGATGAGTTTGAAAAAATAACTGACAATACTTTTATGCTTATTGGAAGTCACTAGTTAATTTCTTCCTCACCTCATTGTAATTACAGGTTAAATCCACCAACTTTTTTATTATTCTCTAATTTCATTATTCAGATATAAGATCAGATTTAAGAAGTATGATGTTTTATTTCAGATATTATACCTTATGCTGCTGTTTAGGCAGGCCAACATTTAGGGGGCCTTTTGACATGTATTTAAATAAAAAGGATGCATACTGTAAGCCTCCAAGATGCTATCTTTAAATAATTCCCAAGCTGGCTGCAAACATTTTACACTCCATCTGCATCTTTTCACTTCTTTTCAATAAGTTTCTTAATATTTTTTGTATTTCCAGTAGTCTTTTATTTTTAATTAAGCATTTCTGCATTGGACTGTTTGTCCACCGCTACCAATCATTGCAGCTGCCCGTGCAAGAACAGTCTTAGTATCCCAGTTCTGCTCACTCAGCTCTGGATCAATTTTCACTCTCTCTAGCATTCTTGGTCCTAACAAAAATGTAAATCTAGAAGTATACCATCATATTAGCCAGAGTGTTCAACTGAGTTACTTTATCTGAATGATCACTTGGTATTTGATTCTACACAGGATTTCTTTTTTAACAGGGATAACAAGTAGTCTGTTACATAGTAACAGTTGTTGACTCTTTTGCAGTAAGGTTACATTTGGAACCTCCATGTTGCACTTTTCACTATGTACACTATCAAGCCCATTTTAATAGGCAAGATGTCTTCATACCCAGAAGCTGTAAATATTCAGAAAAGCAGAGTTGACCCTAAGCCATTCAGTCAATAGAAGCCAATTGCAGTACCTCTGCCCAAGAAAGGCAGCATGCTGGAGCAGACTGCACTATCATTTTTCCTCCCCCACAGGCTCCCTTTGGTGCAGTTACACCAAGGAAGATAGCAATTCCAAGACCAAGAAACAACCTGTAATTTGACAACTTACACAGGTTTAGGTGAAAGTAGGTCACTGGTTTTCTGAACAACTGCCATTTCCAAAAAGCCAATTAAAAAATTCCTGAAAAAATAATCTGTATTTTTATCAAAACATTTATGTCATTATTAGCCACATCCTGAAGACAGCCTTTTAAAAATCCCCATACAGTCTCTTCATGTAAAACCCAATTATCATATTTTGGATTATAAAGCAAAGCATGCTTGTAGGAAGAATGTCAGAAAGCAAATCAACACCTTAAAGTTACTGTGTGTGGACACTGCTTTGTAAACTCCTTTAGCACGAGTTACAATCACTCAACAGTGTCAGTAAGCAATTAGTAAATGGGAAGGGAAAAAGTTCATAGTGAATCTCTGTGAAATAAGAGCAAAGTTTTGCAGGTGCAAAAAAAAAAAAAATCCGTTAAAATTCTGCCTGTCTAAACACTGAAATGAGGAGTGACATAAATATATTAGTAAAGTGCCAGAGTCCAGCAGAAGACAGTATCTCAGAAGATTTTTTTTTTGCAAGTCTTGTACCTCTTGCTCTAAGGCAAATCATTCCATATGAGTCTATACTATAGCTCACTAGAAAAACATCCCCATTGCTTTATTGTCTTGGATGTGATACCGTATTGGGTTTGTGTGGCAAGATTTTGGTAGTGGTGGAGAGCTGCAGGGGACCTGGAAAGCTGGGCCTCCCCTCTGTACCTGGGAAGATCATGGAGCAGACCCTCCTAGGAGATAGGCTACGGCACATAAAAGACAAGAAGGTGATCCAAAGCAGCCAGCACAGCTTCACTAAGGGCAAATTGCGCCTGACCAATCTGGTGGCCTTCTATGATAGAGTGACAGCAACAGTCAACAAGGGAAGACCAGCCAGCCCTGACTCCTCAACACAAGAAAGACATGGACCTGTTGGAGCGGGTCCAGAGGAGGGCCACAAAGATGATCAGAACGTGGGAACACAGAATCACAGAACATATTGAGTTGGAAGGGACCGACAAACATCATGGAGCCCAACTCTTAGCCCTGTACAGGACCACCCCGAAGAGTCACACCATCATCCAAACACCTCTTGAACTCTGGCAACTTGGAGCTGTGACCACTTCCCTGGGGGGTGTATTGTTCAGCATGGAGAAGAGAAGGCTTTGGAAAGACCTCACTGAGGTCTTGCAGTACCTTAAGAAGGCTTATAAAGGAGGACAGAGAGGGACTTTTTATATGGACAGACAGAGATAGGACGGGGGGCAATGGTTTTAAACGGAAAGAGGGAAGGTTGGGATTAGATGTTAGGAAGAAATTCTTTACTATGAAGGTGGTGAGGCACTGGAACACACTGCCCAGAGAAGTTCTGGATGCCCCATCCCTGGAAGTGTTCAAGGCCAGGCTGGACGGGGTCCTGAGCAACCTGATCAAACAAATGATATCCTTGTCCATGGCAGGGATTGGAAACAGATGACCTTTAAGGTCTCTTTCAACCCAAACCATGCTATGATTCTGTACAGTCAACTCACCAAAGAAGTCAGACACATTTACTGTCCACACAAAGACCACTTTTTCTAGTAAAGTAACTTTTCAGTATGTATCACTGGATGGCCAGAGTAACTCCCTATCAGTCCTGGAATGTAACAGTACAGACTTTAAGGTTTCTATTACACACAGTAGTTTTTATAAGTCATTCATCTGCTGAGAGCTCATCTATTTCTGCATGTCCAAGAACCATCCTGAACATGAAACCTAAATCAAACAAAGGTTTCATTCAGGACCCAGGTGCTTTTTCAGCAAGACCTGAAGTTTACATTCTTTTCCTCCAGTTACACTGGTAAAGAAATAATACAAACCTCACCTTACAGATACTTAGACCATCACAACTGCAAACAACTTATGAGATACTGCAGTGTTCACACAGAAAATGTAAATTAATTTAAATGTACTCAGAATCATTGCCTTCATCCCGACTCATATTTAAGTAAATTAAAAAGAATGCTTCTAAGCTTTCTAATCTGTTGCTCATTTAGAGTCATCAGATATATTGTTAAGAGGATAGAAGTACTCATAAAACCCTGACACAGAAATATTTTTTGGTTTACTTTCCCCCATTGCTTCATTATTCTTCCAGACAGGCTTCTATGCAAAATAGCTTCTTATCTTGCAGCTTTGATACCATCAACTCTGTAACCACAGTGAGGTTGCATTTTCACATTCTGAAGCAGCACTACATGAACAGTTTTACACATCCCTCTCACTTCCTAATAGCTGGGGCTTCTTGCTCCTGTCCTGCACCCTGTGATATGTGAGCACTGACAGCAAAGCTGGGGAAGGAAACTAATTCAGGAAAAAACCCTTGAGGAGCAGAGGAGGGGAAAAGGTTTTCTTCAACCATATCAGTTCCCTCCTCTGTTCAACCAAGCTAGCACAGCACAGCTGTGACAGAACATCAGAGATAAGATCTATCCAGGAACCGGGATTGTTTTAAGTACTAAGACATTTGTAATACAAAGAAATTTGCATGGAACTGTAGCCTAACCTAGATTTATAGGTATAGATTTAGAGACCTAGTGCTTAAAAGATGCTTTAACTTTCTGCTTCCTAAATTAGCTGCAGAGGCAAAACACATGTCAAAAGCACCTCCAATAATAGTCAGTAATCATAACCTGATAGCAAGTGAAATATTAGGTGAAGCAGAGACTTTAGCAGTAAAGTTCTGTGATACCAGTGTAATGGATATTAAGTAAGGACATTATTGCACATAAAGGAATTTAATTTCTCAGATGACTAACAAAACCCCCCCACGCCCTTTCAAGAATGTGATGTCAAGAGAAAAAACAATGATAAATACAGAGCATCACTCCTGGACAAAAAGTTCGCAAAGCAAAAGCATTTATGAAAGATCTGTACTTCAAAGATGGAAATCATCTGCATATTCTGATAAATGGGGTTTTTTTCAGGATATACACACTGGGGTGGTTACAGTGCAGAATATCATACTGAATGACAGGACTGAAGAACACAGAACTGTGTAAGTTTGATCACTTGCCGAACTGTGTTTCACATTTTTAAAGTATTAACAAGGAGTAACAAATGAGGATAAAAAGATAGAACCTTGAAGTATGTTAAACATGTTTTTTGTGATGCCTTTCGAAGTTTTTCTGGTAAGGTAGTGGTGATAACCACATGATGGATTAGGGTTTCTTGACCTTTTGTACTGATTATCCCAGCAGAGATGTAGAAGTACCACCCAAGGATGCTGCCCTCATGACAACATCAACAAACAATACAGTAGTACTTCAGGAGGTCTTCTTAATTTAAACCAGTATCAAAAAGAATGCTACAGAGAATATGGGCATTTTCTTCTCAAGGAGACAGGGACCTAGTGACAAAGGACATGAAAAAAACCTTGAAAAAACCTCTTCATGAAAACATGAAGAACTTGATCCTTTTCTTTTTTCCGTCACCCCAGATTTCACTGCTAAGTTCTTCTGACCTCACAATTCCCCAGCTCTACCAGCAGAATCTGTGAGAATGCCCCATCACCCATTGTCGAGGAAGGTATGACTAAGGAGCGCTTAAGCCAGTTGTACATGTAGAAGTCCACAGGATCAGACAGAATATATCTGGTGGTGTTGAGGGAGCTTGTTTATGTCACTTCTAGGACCCTCTACATTACCTTTAAAAGGTCATGGCACCAGAGAGGTTCCCAACGACTGGAAAAACATCACTGCCCTTCAAGATGGGCAACAAGGATCATCTGGTGAACTAGAGGCTAGTCTGCTAAGGATGAAACTTATTCTTTAGCATGCGGATGCTCAAGAGTGGACCAGGTTCACCTGGGAGGCAGTGGAGACTGGACAAATCCCTAAGCAACCTGCTCTAACTGGGCTTGGTTTGGACATGATGTTCCAACCAGCAGACAAATAAAACCAGTGACTGTTCATAGGCACAAAGCATCACCTAAGGCAGCTGTACCACCATCACAAACACATCCAAAATGAAGTAGCTTGGTCACTTTTCTTCTTTTCCCTCTCTGAGGGACACCCACTCAAACTTTCCACACAAGTAAAATAATTTAAATAATATCAAAAGCAGGTTCCAACAATAAATGGGGAAAAAAAGAAACAAACAAAAAAGTATTTTTTTTTCATCTCTAGCATTGTGAATATAAATAATTCTTTACTTACATAAGATCATTATTGCTAGACTGGAGACATACTAAAAATTCAGAAAGGAAGAACAAAGTTTCATTGTTTTTGTAGGAAAGGTAAGTATAAGAGCAGTATCTTCCTATTTTATAGATAAAATTAAAGGATAAAAGGTTAGTATAGGCTAGGAACAATTTCTGAACTGCCAATTTACTCTCAAAATCTGAAAAAGTATCTAAAGCTAACAAGCCATTTCAAGGAAGACTGACACTTGAACAAGAATTCCAGAATAAAATCTCTGTGGCAAATCAGTATGTGATGTTAACCATATATGATCTAAAATTCTGAATACCGGAAGAGTTTTAGAAGATAAGCAAAACACAGCAGGAAACCTTATAGTGTTTTATGCATCTGATTTGCACACTCCGTTATGCACCATGGGATCCATCTTCATATAAAACCCAGAATACAGCTTGTGCAACCCAGAATACAGCAGCACTAAACAAACAGCAATCTATTTTTAGAAAGTGCTGAAAGGCAGTTCCATACAGAATACGATTAATAATCTAGCCTAACTACCTGGAAATTAGGCAACTGACACTTTGAAAAGATTTCCACATTTGCTGCAATAATTGGAACATAAGGTTGAAATAAAGCATGTATCTACATACCAAAAGGAATTAGGAAAAAATATCATTTTTAAGAATTTGTACTATTTAGTACTTCTGGATTTATCCTGTAAACTTCCAAAGATTATGTCAGATAGATATTATCCCCTGTATAAAAACATACAGAACTTAAAATCTAGAAAGGTTCCATGATCTCTACAAGAACCTAATATACAAATGCAGGACAGAAGACTCTTAGAATGGTTTGGGTTGCAAGGGACCTCAAAGATCATCTTGTTCCAACTCTCCTGCCATGGGCAGGGATGCCTTCCACTAGACTAGGTTGCTCAGAGTTCCATCCAGGCTGGCCTTGAACACTTCCATGAGAAGTGTTTCTTCCATAACAAGTAACTCTAAAATGTAATTAAAGCCAAAAAAAGAAAGACACCTCTTTGATGTTATCAACTGTTCAAAATTCACATGAAATAGACAGAAAAAAAAAAAAAGGACACATAAGGAAAATGCTCAGCAACTTCAATTAAAAAGAAATTAAAAAATGTGGTCACATGGAAAAGGCACATTTCGGAAAAATCTGAGCAGGGAAAGGAGGATGAAAGAGTTAGTTAAACTCTAAGTGGTTAGAAAAAAATGTGCATTTGCCTTTCTGTAAAGGCTGAATACCTGGGTTTTTTCCCATTCTTAGTGACACTGAAAAGCTTTCATACTCATATGAGAGAGCAGTCAGCTGAACTGGATCTCTGATATGGCTGAAGAGTACCAGACTAGCTCCACCAATACTTCCCCCCCCACCTCGAGGATTAGTTTTCAGCCAACTTGCCATGAAGCCGGTGGAGCGGCACTGCTGACTCAAGCACAGCTGTGAGCACACTGCCTCTGGGAGGGGCAGCAGCACTGTCACTGAGCAGCACACAGCAGTGGGCCTGAGCGTGTCCTGAATTGCTGGCACAATTCCTTGCACAGCCATACAGGATGGCCCTACATATGGGGCCTGCTAAGAGCTAGAAAGTGACCCTGCAAATTCACGTACTGTTAAAAATCAAGTATATTGTGTCTGTTAAAAAAAAAAAAACAAAACCCACAAACCAGTGAAATGCAACATAAATATAGGCAAGAGTCGCCTGCTCACACTGTACATTATATACTTCCACTTCCTTTTCAATTAGAGATCATTACATCATGCAGTGAAGCATGATGTATGTAATGCAACTCCAGTATTGCATCAAAAGCACCGAAATCTTTCTAATGGAAGTGCCAAACTTCTCCAGACCTAACAGTGAGTTTAAGGAACACTGACAAATTCACTGAGCCGCCTTTATTTTTTAAAAAGCTAAAAAATAACTTTAACATCCCTTGAAAAACAGACATTTTCTCAGTAATTCCTCATAAAAGCAGTGACGATGAAGAAGTGCTATCAGTCAACTCAGTTTTAAGAAATAATAGATGCCAACCTGCTAATTGCACCTACTTATAGAATTACTTTTCAAGAAATAGCACTCAAAACACAGCTGAAGCAAATTATCCACCTTCTTAAGAGATGACCCTGCAACCAGAGATGAGTTTCAGCCACTTCCATCTAAACATGAAGCACCTGTTTACCTTGATCTATCAGTTCTTTCTATCACAGGGCACAGTCTTTCTTCCACCTAAGGAGCAGAGCCTTTTCTAACAGTCTTGCTAGAAATCTGTCATTGCTTCTTTATTAATGACAGATAGTTTTTTTGTGGTATTCATCAAGTAAAGCAGGTAAAGATTCAGCTACAATATCCTTGCCTTACGGCAGAACTATTAAATCTCAATTAAAGGTTTACTGCCCCGCTGTGCCAGCCATATGCAGTCATCATAACCTGGACCAGAGCAGTCCTGAAGTTCACTTTTAAAAATTTAGTCCCAATTGTAAAGGATTCTTAAACTGTTTCTTTAGCAATAAGCCTTGGTAGAAATAAAGTTACAATGGACTCTAGTAAATGTTTCTGGAGGAAGCGAGCCTCAGAAATTACAAAGGCAATTGTAAACATGAAACCTAACATCTACTGCATAGTTCAAATTCTTATCTAATAGGCTCCTGAATAATCTTTCTGTTAGACTGGCATATTAAATTCTGTCATCAGCAGGATATTCATATTTTGCTAAATGAGCCATAAAAATTGGACATGCCAAACAAATACAACATTATATCCTAAGACATTAATAAAAATACATCAGTAAAATGAATTTGAGTACAAATGAAACAATCGTATGGCACTGGATAAAAACACACTCATGAAAAAAAGAAATATTTTGCAGCTGTTTCTTACAGACATAAATTTCTAAAATTACACATTATTAATCATGTATTACAGTATTATGTTTTACGACACCAGTAGAATATTATCAGTATTTATCATTCCTAAAACATTGTTGTGGCAAGTCTTACAATAAAAACAGCCAACCAACAAAATCTCACAAACAAAAACACAGGGGAGACTTTGTTCCAGCTTATATGGTTTGAAAACAAACAAACAAAAACCCAGGAAAGCTTTACACAGTTTCTGAATCATCACTGTTCTTTATAGTCACTCAAGATTCAGTCAAAGAAAAGATATCCCAAAGTCTTTCACTCCAAATTATTATTTCATAGGAATTCTGGGGACACATTCGGAAATGTTTCCTTGACTCATGCAATCCTTACAGCACTTGTCCGTTAACAAATACTTTTTAAACACCTGTTGACCAACCTGGGAAGAATAACCACAGCCAGGTAATTTATTCCATTCAGTCTCCAGCCTTCACCATAAACTTGTTCTTCACAGAAGTTAATCTGTTATTTAAAATAATTGCACTTCCCTTGACAGAATAAAGCTGCTGTTAAACTCTGGAATAGATATTTTTTATTTAAGTTATGTATCACACCTTCATCTGACTCAACAGATCACCAGGCAGAGATGAAAGGGGGAATGTCCTACTCTCCTCACAGAGTCTGTATGCTCTCCCCAGTCCAAGGCATTGTCCTGTCTCTACGGTTTACCCTTCAGTGAGCAAATTCAACAAAGGTTTGGCAAAGTGCCAGTCTGGCAAGACAGTACACAGCAAGTTCAATTTCTTTGGCAATCAAGTGGTAAGTCTCAAGGGTGGGGGAGAGCACAAGCAGCTTTGCTTCCAAAATGGAGTTGCACTCACTATGGAACTGACATTCATAAGCAAATGACTTGACCAAAAGAAGACACTCATTTTTACTTCGTCACAGCTTAAGGTCAGCTTCATCTGAAAATATGAGGTATACTAGGCTGTTGAATAGAGTAAGAGGAAGCTAAGAACACATGCTTTTTAGAAATTAAATGTGTAACATAAACTGCCAACAGATTTAATTGTACTAAGTGAATAAGAATAGTAGTATTTTTACTAATGCTTTAATTTTCTTCATTTTAAGTAAGTAAGCAAGTACGGAGTATAAAACAGATTTTAACCTATATAAGAATGCCTCTACCTTAAATCCTCCAAATTGGAACCAAATAGGTGCTAAAACATGACAAAAGAAAAAAAAAATTCTCAGTGTGCTCCCCTCACCCCCAGTGCAAGTACCTCTTAGAACAACCAAGTTAAAAGAACAATTACATTTGCCCTTTTTCCCCAGAAAACCCAGGATTTGTTCCTGGTATCCCGACAGTCTCTCCCACCACAACAGCTCCACTTTTATATATCTTGTTTTCTCAGTCTCCTGCAGTATCTTAAGCTATCCTGCACACTCTTCCACTCCTTTCTCTGCATCAGACACAGATGAAGGCATAGTGCCCTGAGTCCTGAATGCTGCAGCTGCCCTGACCCCTGCCTGCCCAGCCAGTGTATGGCACTACCATCACTTTCCAGCAAACTGAACCTTGCTGAGGCAACACTGCAACCTTTCAGGGGCACTAATTTTAACTTCTGTTTCATGGAAGCTGCCAAGTTTCCTGAAATATCTAGCTCTTTACCTCTGAGTCCTTTACTCCTCTGTGAAACAAAAGGGTTTAAGTTTTAGGAAAACAGAAGTTACACTACTGTGTTTGTTACTCATGACAAAGCACTAGCCAGGGACCAGATTTTTTACTATGACGCTGAACGTTGCCCAGGGAGGCCGTGGATGCCGCAACCCTGAAAGTGTTCAAAGCCAGGTTGCATGGGGCTTTGACCAGCCTGGTCCAGTGGAAGGTGTCTCTGCCTATGGCAGAGGGATCAAGAGCAGGTGATCCTATTAGTGGGAAGAAAGGAGGCAAAATTATAAGAGGTGACTCAAAATTCCCCTATTCTTATAAAGCAGTATTTAAAGGTGACAAGTTTAATGATCAGTCTCACATTATAGGACCTGCTACAACACAAAACACCTTTATGTTCCTCAGTTCTTTCAATTAAGAGACAAAGCTAAAACTCTATCAAAGAGATGAAGTCTGATACTGCACCAAAATTCATGCAGTCTTCCAGAAACAACAGTCCTAAAAGCCAAAGTTGCTATTGAAACCATCACAATAAATAATCCATTTTGCTTTATTTTTGTACATAAAAGAAGAAGCAAAAGACTAAAATATCTCAATAGGTTCACCAGAAAACTATCTATGCAAGCATGACATTTGCAAACTTTTTTTTTGCTCTCAAACCAGATATTGATGTTACTACTTATGTTATTACTAATAATTTTTTAGTTATACTTACATAAAGAAGAGTATAAGGATCTCTTCTAGAAACATTGTCATTTAATTTCTTTTTTTGCCATTATAAAACCAGCACAAAATCTGTACTTTTTCTGAGGAAAAAGTAGTGCTTTACTACCAAATCCAAGCGCAAAAAAATAAGGGATGAGGCACCCCAAACAAGGCAGTTAGTTACTCTTACACCTGAAGTTTCTGTGTCCCACTTTGTGAAAAATTATTACAGCAGAAGTTACTTATGAAAAACTACCAAATAATAAATGCCTCCTAATGAAAACCAGAAAATTGCACCTTGGATGCTTTCCACTCCAAAAAGCTGAGGACAAGCCTGGACTCCTAGAATCCTATGTCTCAAAATTAAGAAGGTGATGATGTGGAAGAGGACTGGAGCACAGCCTATTACTTTAGAATGCATTGCTAAGCATATTACAACTTATGTTATAGAGCAGTAATTGATAAATTAAGTTTATTTTTAGTATCTTTCTACATGCCTTAAGAAGCACCCTGTCTTTCTTAATATTTCATGCCACCTATCACCCGAGTTCATCCAGAATATACAACAAATACAAACAGTAAGAAGATATTTTCAATTTGACTTTTCTGAGAAATAGTTCTCAACAAGGGGGTTTCATTCATTAAAAATAACCTGTTACTGAAGTCTATTAGAAGGTTCCTTATTCTTAAAACCACTGGAAAGGACAGCTCAATAGTCTTCAGGGCTAAGAAGACGCACGTGCAGTGCTGCAATGAACTTCTAAATGGATCAGAGGACTGAGAGACATAAACAAGCCATGGAAGAATTACAAATTTACCACTTTCAGACAGAAAATTACTCTCAAGAAAAACAGAAGAAAGGAACAGAATATGTCCGGACATCGACGGGACCGATGCAAAGCAGAGAAGAATTCAACAGGATAAAGCAGGAGTTTAGATACAGAGAAGAAGTTCAATGACACCTGAAACATCTCTTCCCCTCATTTTTAAGCTCATCGTTATCTCCACTAGATCATAACAAAGCACCAGAGACTGCTTCAAAGACAATTACAACAATTAATAATTAAATTGCACTGTTAAGAAGAAAATAGAGTCGTGGCAGACAGAAAATTTAAGTGTTCCACCTGAATATAAACTCCACTCTACACTCCTAATTTGTATTGCTCCAGCCAGATTTTTCAGTGTGATTAAAAACAGAAACAAAAAAGGGGAGGAAAGGCTGACCACCACTTCAAATGGCAACTTTATGACTCTACACTAATACACAAAAGCAGTGTGTTTCTGCACCATTCCAGAATCTCAGCCACCTCTAAGAAAATGCACCAGTCTACAACCCTTGCTTTGGTGAAGACAATTCTTTACATGTGAGCTGAAAAACAACATTCTGGAGTCCTCTGGCAGACAACTGTAAAGTTTATACTGCTGCTGCTATTGGGTAGTCCGCATAGTTTTCCCTATTGTTATTAGGAAACCTGTAGCCAAGAAAATGGAATGAAAATTGAGCAAATTCCTGTCACAGTATTACTGAAATCTCTCGGCAGCTCTGAAGGTAGGGACTGGCAACATTCCTTAGAAAGGAGATCCTCGAAAAGCAAATTCAATACTGGTTCTCAGTGTCACTACTGTAACCACCAGATGACTGAAATAAGAAAACAGGAACGAATAATATATTTCTCCTTTCTTTTGGAAAATACTTTAAAGTTTTCCTGTTATCTATGGCATAGAGAAACTTTAAATTTCATGCTGGATAAGCAAAATTAAAATTTCCTTGTAAATCAGTAATAGTGAAAGAGGCAGAAAATAGTGAAAGAGGCAAAAAAAAGAGTTCCCATAATTTTTCTCCAGGGGTAATGATCACTCTCCCTTCCCACATTTTAACATGCGTCCTCTAAATTCAACGGGATTTGCCTATCATGCTCTATATTTTAGGTGTGATTATCAATTAAAAAACACAGGAATTGCTGCAGATAGAAATATCAAATCACTAAACTTGTATTCCTCCATATCAGGAAAGAATTCCCATGTAACAGAACTACTTTGTTAGTGTGATTTTCTGCACATTTGGCCCATAACTTTGAAACATTATTGTAGAAAAGTAAATTCAGCACAGCCTTACTAATTCCACTTGCAAACTACATTAAATAACAAAAATAAGGTACTTTGCACATTTATGAATTCTAACAGTCCTCACACTTCAAGAACAGTAATCATGCATGTCCTGTATATCAATGTATATGTGATATGTATCAACTATTAGCACTGCTCCAGAATGATAATAAACACAGCTTTATAAAGAGTCCAGTATTATAGTCCTGGGGTCTCTTTCACATTTCTGTTAAGAAGTCCATACAATACAGCATAAAAAATGATGACACATTAGATACGCAGAACTGGACAAAAAACATGCACTAGTATGAATCACTGTGCTCAGAAACAGCATTACCAGAAAGGCAACAGATAAATCATTCAGGGAATAACCTTCCAGAAAGAACATTTTGTTTTCACTGAAGAATAAAATAATAAAAATATTAAAGGAAGCACTTTTACAGTAGAATGATTGACATATTCCTTCATAGTAACATCTGTTACAGTAAACGAGTGAAAAACAGTATCTTACTGGACATATGGAATCAAAATCAAAATTCTGAACAACTACCATACTGAAAAGCAATTTATTTATTTTAACTGTATGTTTGGCCTGACTGATAGTCAACATAAGCATGGCAGCACTAGAAATGTCTATGTACATGTATGTATACACACCCACACATACACACACATATGAAGGTACATATTTAGCCCGCACAGTTTCCATTAGACTGAGTTCAACTGGTGATAGATCTAACATCTATTTGGCCTATCCTTCATCCGTTTTACATGCTTAAGGCAAGAGAAGTCCTCCCCCTCCTCTTTGCCAGCCTCTAAGAAAACACTTCCAAAAACATCAAGTAAATACTTTTTGGCTGTTGCTTACACAGACTTCAAGAGAGTCGATGAAGTATACACACTCAGACTAGTTATGGATACAGCTTTAGGCTCATGTATTAATCATCATCCTGCAATAAAAGTTGCTGTATTTCCAACTCTATACACTTCCATCCCTGTTTTTGTCCCCATTATACTTGTTCCACAAGTCTGGCATACTCACGCTTGTCTAGCTTTTGGATAACGGTGGTTCTAACATCTTTAGGTTCATCTAATATGCTGGTGTACATTTCAAGATTGCAGATTGCCAAAAAACTCATATGTGTTGTGTATATGTATATATATATATATATATATACATATATATAGCTAGAGATACAGGTATCTACTTATAGATGCTCTATGCCTTTACTTTTTTCTATAAAGTAAACATCCCTAATAAGTACCTCTCAAATAACATCAGAAAGCCTTTTCCCTTTGCTTCAAACCAGTACAAAGTTTACCATCTCTTACTAGATCTGCTCCATTATTATCATCCCATTTGGACTTGGACCACCCTCAGAAATTTTCTGTCACCACTGTCCACATTAGATTTTCTTCACACATGGGTGCACACCTGCACACTCTTAGGGTTTCTATCACATCATCAGTCCTGGAATGAACACATCAAAATGAACGCGTCCCCAAATAATGGGGAAACACAAAACCAGCTGATTACCTCAGTTTACCCATCATGGAACACTGAAGCTTCCAATGGGGATGCTATTCAGTTAGTCCTGCTGTTGGAAAGAGAACTCATAAGCAAAAAAAGTGTGGGTGTTGCACATGAAATCTGTCTTTTCTTGACTACTTGCTGGTTGGACAGGTGGCCAAGGCGCACTCAAGACAGTGACCAGTCATTACCTGGACACTTTCAGCTGCCTGCACAAACCTCACTACTTTCTGTGCAGAGTTCAGGAAAAAAAAACCACCACCAAAACCTTTAAAGGGATAAGGGATGGAATATGACAGCTGTTATTAAACAGAAAGAGTTTCTGAACATCAGAACTTCAGATTAGTTATTTAAAACAACAAGCAGTATTTTGTTCACACAATACATCTATTCCAGAACATGTAGTAATAAAAAACCAAAACCCAACATCCTGCAGCAAGAGAAAACCTGCAAGAGGTATGTTCTGTGTAATACAGGTACTGCAAAATCTCCAATGCTAAACTTATCCCTCTACTTGAAAAACTCTACTTATGAGTAGTTCATTTCTTTAACATATATTTTTCTTTGTTATCATCAAGGTAATTTGGCAGAATTTAGCACACTATTGGCCTATGCCATCAGAAGATGTGATTATAGAATTTTGCAAGACTACAACAGCAGATTTTTGGATGTATCAGTGAAACAAAAGCTCAACAGTTTAAAATATTCGAATTTCAGGAGACTTTTTGCATTATAATTAAGGGATTTACAGTGCCAAAAAAAATTCGCAAAAGAGCAATAACAATCCACAATAACATCAATAATTTTGTACGTGTAACCGAAAAAAAAAAATAGGGCTTTACAAACGCTAAAGGTTTCTTTCAAATGCAGATAATAAGGTTCATCATCACCTTCCTATCACAAATGTAAGTACGACCCCCTCCCAAAAATTAACCTCAGTAGCAAACCTTTAGACAACCCTTTCAGAAGCAGACTCATTTTATGGTGGGGCGAAAGAGTGCGGGCTAGGCCGGGGCCTGGGAGCGGACTGGAGTCAGGGAAATGCAGCCCTGGCCTCCCCTCCTGGCCCAACGCTACCCCTGCCCGGCGCCCCCCGAGCCCACCGCCCCCGGTGATCGCTCCCGCTGCAGCGAGCCGGGCTGCTCCCGGCGCTGCCCCTACAAAGGGAAGACACGCCGCACTCCCAACGCCTCGCAACAGTAAAAGAAAGAAAGAAAGAGAGAAAAAAAGAGAAGAACCAAATCGCCCTCATTAAGCCCTCCCTCAATAGCAGGTCTCTTACACCAGACCTAACCACGGCACCCACCCTTCCCCCACCACGAAGCCACCTCTCATTGTCGTCGCCCTCAGAGGGGACCCATTACCCCCCTCCGTATGCACACACACGCCCGCCTCCCCCATTCCCCAGTCTGTGCCATGCCCCTTTACTGGTGGCCAGAAGGGAAGCGCAGCCCGCGGGCCACATTCCCCCCGTCACAGCCCTGCACGCACCTTCCAGAAAGGAGCTGTCTCTGCAGCCGCCGCCGCCGCCACCGGCCATCTTCCCGCTGCCGCGCCGCGCTCCCTCACTCCATCGCCCAGCGCGGCGGCGGGGCCCGGCCCTTCCCCCGGCCTGCCCGCCCCCACTGCGGAAGGCTGGCTGACCCGCAGCGGCGGCAATGCCGCCGAGGCCCGGCCCTCTCCCGCTCCCCGGGCCGCGCTGCCTTCCGGCCCCCGCGCAGGAGGAAGCGGCGGCGGCGGTAGCGCGCCCGCTCCTCCCTCAGCGCCCGCCGCCGGCACTCCCCGAGCGGCTGCAGCCGGGCCCGGCACAGCGGCCGCCGATGGCGCCCGGCGGGGCCGATGGGCCTGGCCGGGACTCCGCCGAAGACGCCTCCGAGAACGCGGGGAGGACGAGGGGACGGTGCGCGCAGCGCTGCCGCCCCTCTCCTCCATGAACGGCCCTTCCCTGCCCGGGCCCGCGGCTCGCCCGGCCCGGCAGTGCCGGCTCTCCCGGCCCGGACTATCGATAAAATGGCCGCAGCAGCGCTGCGCCCCGTAGTACCTCGGGCTCTGCCGCTCCCTCCTCGATCAGCCTGGAGGCAGCAGCTTTCTGGAGGCGAGGAGGTGGATCGGGTGAAATGAATGGAGTTTGAGGAGTGCGGGAGTCCATTGCGCAGCGCTGGGGCCCGCTGGCCTCTCACCTCGCTCCCGCTCCGGCAAAAGGTCTTGCCAAGCTTCAAAGATTCCTATCAATCATAAAATCTTCTGAGGCCTGATCAAGGCGTATTTAAATCCAAAACTTGGATTTTGCAAAATGTGCTAAAGTGCAGTTGCAAGTCATGGCCCCACGTACATTTGATTTGTAAAAATCCTTTTTTAGCATGTAAGGTTTTACGATTTAAAAACCTGTCCCGTGAAGCCTAAGCAGCAAAACCATGCATACTTTAAAAATTCCAAGGTAAATTATGGCAGTCTAGAGCTATGGAAAACCAGATGCTCCTTTCTGAGACAGGTTCTTTCATCTGGGATTCTAGTGACTGTAGAATTGGGAAATTTTTCTGTCTAATTTAAAGTACCTAGTTTCTAACACAACTCATCCCTTACAAGTGAGCTTCCAAAAGTCCTTGAACTGAAGAGTTTGTAGACTAAAGTCCTAAATTAGGTAAGTTGAAGTACCTACTGCATATGAAAACTAAAAACTAGAGAGGAAAATTGTTGTTTTCCTTCTAAATTGTTTATTTTTGTTCCTGAGTTTTCTGTGTTGACATCAACCATATGCATAAGCCTGTGTGAGAGTGCTCAGTTTTTACACAATCAAGAGGCAAAAAGAAGCAGAGAAGAGTGCAGAGCTGGCCTGGAAGACGACAGGAGATGTCAGACTGCTCCCCAAGCGCTACATCACACCCCCAGAGCTAACAAGCAATTAGAAAGAATCCCAAAAGCTGGAACAGTGCTGGCAAACCTACAAATCTCAATCTTCAAAATCTCCTTAGAAAAGATGACTTTTTCTGAAAGAGAGATCACAAAATATTGTTTCATAAGTAACGGGATTAACAGGAAAGAATTAGGAAAAATCGGTGTAAACTAATTATACAGAGACCAGAAAACCATATACTCAGTAGAAACCTAATGTTAAAAAAGAACCAAAACAAAAACCAAAATGAGAATAAAAGGAATTTTAGAATCTAATTTAAAAAAAATAACCAATTGTGTCTCAGAAAAGTGTTGTCTAGGCAGAAGGTTTGCTGTGGAGGTTACAGCATTAATCCATAAATACAAATTCCTATTAAAAGTTGAGACTGATTTAAGTCTACCCAATTCTACAAAACTTTTAAAAAACTGAGGATTATGAGTTATGATTATGAGTTATGATTATGAATTATTTGTATAAATGTTTGATACACAATAACAAAATTTTTTTTAATTAACGCATCAGATACAGCTTCAGAGTCTTATTTTTAATGAACTGAGGCCCAGTATAGATTAAAATACCTTTAAAAGTAGAAAAGACAAGGGAATGTTATCAATATTCTAGATACGTGGTTGATTTTAGGCTTTTTGATTGATAATTTAACATTTTTATGTAAAAGAGCTGCCCCAGAATTACATCTTATTGTACTGCTCTTTTTCCTTTATTTTAAAGCTCTTTAAGGATGCAAAAGGATGATATGTAGTCAAAACTCTCATTCATTTATTTTTCATTAAGTTTTTAATAATGTTCTTTTTCTCTGCCTTTGAGTGGTTTGTTTTTCCATGTGAGAAGTATTTGTGAGGGAATGCAATACTGAGAGCACTCAAGACTTGGAAAATCTTTTCAGTGCTTTTTAACAGTCCCACCTTTCAGAAATTAATGGTTATGGACTGAATAATTTTCACTTGTTTTCCACTGTTGTTCTTAGTTTTAAGTTCCTTGAATGTATTGATGATGCACCTTCTGTGTTCTTGGTTTTTCAAAAAATAACCATTTTCTTGGTGTCCTCATGATATGATGCCTGGGGGTTTTTTTCCCCTCTGTATTTTTAAAGCAAAATCAGTTTTATGCATTGTCTTGCAATGTCTTTTTCTTTCTATTAAAGCTAGTGTTTTAATTTTAGGAGTTTTCTACCATGTATTATTCCAGGATAGCTGACATACAATAGTTAACTCTTCAGGAATGTTCCCAAAGGGAAGAGTGCCATTCATCTATGGGCTAGGACTTCTAATGATATGTCAGAATGTGGAAAAGTTTTTTGCTAAATTTTGTTATCAAAGATAGCATGTCAAGTAGGTACTAAATGACTAAGGACTGCTAAAGATCACTGGAACTTTGTCTAAAATATTTTCTGAATTCCTTCCTTGAAGGAGACCTGTTTTTTAAATCTGATCAGCCTACCTCAAAACACAACCTTGTGCTATTAGTAAACAAATACCTATCAGGTTTTCTGCTACTGTTATAAACATTTTGAAATTTAAAATCCCATTATTCATTGCATCGGCTGTTGTTTATCTGTTGCATTTGGTCATTACTGCATTAGACCCATTCAAAGAGAAACAGTTTTGCTTTAAATCTGCAAGTTCTCTTGATGGACAGTGAGATTAAACAACTGTGTTGGGCTAAAATACATAATGACTCGTTAAGCATCAGAGTGAGATATATAGGTATAAAAGAGTGATTGAGGGATATGCCAACATTGTTTGCCACAACACAGCATCAGATACTACTTTTGGAAGTAAAAATTCCTTTTTGCAAAGTTGGGCTACATTTGGAAGGCTGTTTTTCGTAGAAGAAAAAAGCTACAGAATTTGTTGTACAGTTCAGAAGCATTACATCAGTTACCTCACCTAAATGGAAGAAAAATTGTGATCGTGAAAAAAAGTAAAAGTTTTTAAATGAGAATAATTTCAAATGTATGCATGCAATTGTTCTATAGAAGAAATGGCCATTTGTAAATCAAATATAAAATATTCCATCTGAAAAATATGGGATAATCTTATATACTTTGATTATTTCTTAGTAATGCATATTGGGTAAATGTACATTAAATCTCTGAGGCAAATATTGATCTTTAACACAAAACAAAACTATTGATAGTTTTGTGTTTAAAGGGAAGCATGCAAAAGGCCCAAGAGAACACATCAGATCTGAGATGTGTAGAATATACTTTGCAGTGTATATCAAAAATGTTTATATAGAAGGTATTCCAGCATATTTTGACTCATTTTATAATATGTTTTTAAGTTTCCTGAAACAACTTTGTTGTTAATCTGAAATAAACTTTTATTTGTCTTCAGTATTCTTATGGTGGTGGTCTAAGGGAATTGTATTTTTACATACAGACTGATGAAATACACATATTGATTGTGTTCCAAGATTTGAGATTAGGCAAAAGGGTAAATTTTTTCTTTGTCTTTAGGTGTAACTCTTTCATCATTTTACTGATAGGAGCAGAAGTTCTAACTGATTTAAAGGAGGAAATATAGAAAATGTTTCATTTGTCAACATAAAGAGTATGCCTTAACCACAATAGTCTTTCATCTACTAACAAAAAGAATATAATACATGCATCTACAGCACAAAATGTTAAAATCAAAGAGTATCTAATCAGGAAAATAAAATAATAGAAATTTTTACTGCAGTAAAAATTAAAGCATAGCAAGAATTCAGGCTGTTACTTAAGGCATGTCGGGCATCCAAAACCATCCAGCATACAAAACATACTATGCATTTATGCACAGGGTCAAATCCCACCTCTAATCTCTTGCTTTTCAAATCAATGGGAAATATGTCTTATGTCAACTTCCAAAATATGTTTAAACACATTTAATAGATACTGAAACTTCTTTTGTATGTAGTTATACAGAAGTCGCTCTCATGATCACACATGGAAAGAAATACGGGTTCTTAATTGCCACCTAACAGAACTTGCACATGGTCTTTCTTTAGTCTCACCCATCAGAAATAGAAGCTCTTTTTTAGCTGAAATCCGTGTATATCCTTTGTCAATAATCATTAGCCTTAAAAACTTTGTATTAATAGAGATGGCTAATTTAAACAAATGCTTGTAGTAAACAGAAAATATCTAATTGAAATTGTTTCAGCAGGCTCACGCATCTTAGAGAAGGATCGCCTTTTTTCTGCCTGTCTGTTTCATTAGATGCCAATTGGTCTAAATCTTCAAGAATACTTACTTCTCAGAGCAATTTTAAGACAATCTTATAGCAAATGTTGTTACGTGTTTCAAGTGGGAAACTTCTGAATCATATTTCTAAAAATAAACTACCCCAAGGGCTCATAAAACAGCAAGTATTAACCTGTACACATACAAGCGAAAATACATTCCAAAGCAAAGAAAAAGATCAGATTTGTGTACCTGTGAACATGACCCATGAGGTTGCATCAGTCATAATGAAAGCAGAGAGAAAAAAATCACGGCATCCTCCCTGTACTCATTTTGCATGACCTACTCCCGTACTGCTCATGCTGCTGCCTAAGACACTGAATTTGTTTCTTATAAAGTTCCCCTTCTAATCAGAACTTCTGAAACCTCTTTCTTAATGTACAAAACAGATCTGAGGTCTTGATTATGAAGATGGGTGTGCTCCTGTCAGCGTATTGTAGTGGTTAAGTACAGTGGTGTACTCTGCCTCACCGGTGAAGTGGAGACAGTTAAAACATATGTAGCAATGACCATACTGCAAATAGTAGAATCCTCACAGTGCAGGATTTGAAAGATGTAAAGGGATAATTTTGTTTGTTGTTCTGCGTAGAGTTAAACTGTAAAAACTTGAAACGTCACTGGCATATGCTCTTAAAAATCTCGGTTTCAGTCTCCACAGCTAGAATATTAGAAAGGTGTGGGGGGAGGGAGAAGGGGATGTCCATATTAACCTCAACAATCTTTTCTAGAAATAGAATTCTTCTACCTCAGTTGGAGTTCAATGTGCTCTTTTGAGCAACCTTGCTATAATGGGAGATTGTTGTTGTTTGTCTCAGCCTTTTCTCCTCTACAGTTTCTTCAGTTTTTCTTTATTTATTGTGTTTAATCTCTCTGGAGTCTAACTTGTCTGTGTTTAAAGGTGGGGCATTCAAAATGGGATGCAGTACTAATGTAGGTCTCTCCAAAGCTGAATGAGTGGAATGACTGTCTTCTGCTTCTGACATACTGCAGTTCCCCTCAATAGATCCTAAAATACTTTTTGACTAAACCACAGATCATGGTCAATCTTTAATCCAATATAAATAATCAGTCCTTTTTTGTAATGTTGTTCCCTAGCCAAATACATCTCAATTTGTATTAGTTCATTTGATTTCTCCATTTAAAGTGTGTGATTTTCTACTTGTCTTCACTACACATCATCTTGCTGGTTTAGGTAATTTCTTTTCGTTCTAATCCTGACCTTAATCTAACCACTTGTTAGGTGTTGCAGCTTTGTGGTCTGGCAGTGAAAATAATAGAATTATAGCTAGAATAAACCTGTGTAGAATCAAGTGCCTCTCTCAGACTGTCAGGGAAACACACCCGAGAGTGCATTTTTCCAGCCTATGTCCTGGTTCAGCTTTAAGAAGTCATTCATGACAGTGGCTAATGTTTTACTCGAGTCAGTATCACCTGCATTCCCTCCCTGTTGGTCCTGCATGCCAGCTATTCCAGTGAAGATGAACAGAACTGTAGTGTGACATCAGAGCTTTCTAGAGATTGTCAGGAGACTGGAATACAAGTCCTGGGAGATGTATAAAACAACCTTCCTGTCTGTGTAGAAGTCCAAAATGCTTTCATCTTCTCAGTCTTTTTCCTCTTTTCCAGAAGAAGAGAATGGCATTCTGAGACATTATTTCCCTCTGTTAGTAGGATGTGGATGTCCACTGCTATTTTTGACAGAATCACAGAGTCAATTAGGTTGGAAAAGACCTGTGAGATCATTGAGTCCAACCTATGACGGAATACCACCATGTCAACTAGACCATGGCACGGAGTGCCACTTCCACGTCATTTACGTTCTTTAATTAAGGTGTGTGCTAATGGCACCAGTCCACGTGAAATACTGTTACAAGTGCAGTAATTGTCAAATGACAGGGCTCAAGGTGAGATAAAGTTTTCTCCAGAATTGTACAGTTAACCAAACTAGCTCCTGTATAATCCATATGATATAAGAGGTAAGAAATATTGATGGAGTAGAGCCTTGGCCCTGATGGAGTCTGTAGAGACCCTTGATTGATGTAAGCAAAATGAGCCTTGAGACAGAGGACGTTACAGAAATTAGTTACATCGTGTGCCCAAAGTTATACTGTATAAGGACAACTTAGTGGGAGGGGATGTTCTAACCCACAGTGATTTGTGAGTTCTGTGGTCTTTGTTAACAAGCTGTACCGCTTTGTAAAGTGGCCTATCACAAGCATTTGTTTTAACTTTAAAGATTCTCCAAGTCTTTATGCTCTTTGATAAATGACAGTGTCAGTCATTATGCATCTGCCTTTTATTGATCCCAGGCATATATAATCCTTATCATTAGCTGCATGTATAAAAACAAGATGAATCTGGTTGTCATTAGTGTATTTCTCCTAATGGGTACCATTAGTTCATGTTATTCTTCAAGTATTCACATGTAGTTGTTAAAAGTAGGAGGCCAAGAGGCAAAGAGATAGTTGGGATCAGGGAATAGCTGCTACCACTCTGAGTCCTGTCAGAAATCGGTGGAGCCCCTTGAGTAACACACTCATTCAGATTAAAACATCAATAGTATTGCTGTTGATTTTGTCAAAAGCTAAGGAGATCTTAACTACTATGAACATAACCGTTATGTGACTGGCCTGCAGATTTTTACAGGAGTGGATTAGACTGGGTTTGTGTTACAATCTTTTTTATGCTAAACATTCTGGAGAATCTCTTTGCTAGTTATTTGTCTTTTCTAGGAGCATGAGGTCCACATCACTGTGCCAGCATATTGTGAACATATGTAAGCATATTACTCAGAGGAAAGTGTTTAGTGCTCAGAAGAAAGATAATGTTCCTTTTAATATCATGAAGTCATTAATCTCCATTTCTTTTTGAGAAAACCCTGTAACTTGTGATTAAATTTGCTTACTTTAATATATTGAACTCTGTACATTTGTATAAAAGGTACATAGATCACAAGCACTGTTTTCTTTATTTTTAAACAAAATAAAGACAAGAAAACTAAACGGTTTGATGTCCATCAGTTTGAAGATATATGTACTTTGACTGAAAGTCTACGGTTGCTAAAACAATGTGAAATTTTAGCAGACTGTTTAAATGATGGTTACCATATGAGGATATTTTAAAGTGGAGATGACCTGTTATGTCTGTCCTGTTTTCTGCCTGGTAGTATAGAAGCTAAATGTGTTGGTTTTCAGCACAAAAAAGTTTTAAAGTTCTGTATCAGTTTTCATCATAAAAATTCCAGACTCTGTGCCACCCATAAAGATAAATAAAGATTGTAAAGACTGTAGTCATTCTATGGGAAATTCAGCAAGTTAAATATAATCTTCTTAAGAATAGATAATATAATTTAAAGAAAAGAAAATTAAATCTTATTCATTACCTGCAACCACTTTTGCAAGAGAAAAATCATCACTGAAATCATCATCATGGCACTTGACATGTCCTGGGAAGAAATTCAGTGTTGTAGAACATTTTTTATTGCATGAAACTTTGTTGCTTTCATACAGAAAAAGTTTTTAAGATGCCTTAGAACAATATATATGCTATCCATTCACATTTGTAGGATCTGATTAACAATATTTGCATCATTTTGCTGTGTTTTGTTTACTGTCCTCATTGGTATATGTTATAGCAACTCATCAGCTACCATCTTCTCCTCAGAAGACAGACTCGACCTTGTTTTCCAAATCTCTTTATCCACTTTTCACTTCTCCCTGTGGCTCCTTCACTAAATGCAATCCTTCAACTTCTGTCATTGCTCAAGTTCTTCCCTTTCCTCAGTCTTCCCTAAAATCCTTTCTCTGGCTCTTTGATTCAGTTTCTGTTTTGAGCTTCCTTCCTCCTACTCTCCTTACCAAACTCCTTCCCATGCTTCCAGCAGAGAGTTCTCCACCCCTTTTCTTCCACAATTACCACCTCATTCCTGCCTTTTGTTGTGACTCCCTCCCACTGCTGCTTCTGCTATATTAGTTTTTTAGGATCTGTGATCCATATTCAGTAATGGAGGATAGTGTTAGCTGAAATTTAGCTAGATGAATAAAAAGAAAATCTCGCCCCTATTTCTTGATTATCTTTTCTTCAATGCCATAACTCAGTTTGGTAATAAAACACTTTCTTCTCTTCTTGTATTATCTAACATGTCATTTTGTTTTAAATGTGTTGCATACATACATGTAAGACTGAAACAGCATGCAGAACAAATTTCATGCTCAGTGCAAAGAACCTCAACAAAAACATAATTAATGCAACACAATGTTTGAGATTTTAAGCCAACAAAAGCCAGACCATTTAGAGCTAAGGTTCCCATAGCAACCTGACTCTGTCTCCTCCTGTGTCTGTGTGATAGGGCCTTTTTTTACATGACCACATATTGCTAGAGAATGTGCTGTATTATTCCATAAATAGACCATCAGTTTAATAGGTGAGTTAAGTACACAAGGACTTACCAAATTTTGTATGTCTTCAAAGGAAGTTATATCATTGTGCCTTGTAGAGGTAGTATACATATATAAATACTAGAATAAATTTTTGCATAAGCTTCTGCATGATGTTACAACATCATTAACATAAATCCTGCCTACAAATGAATTTTTGGCATCGAATTTTTAGTTTCCCAGTTATCTGTTTCACTAAATAATTATGAGAGGAAAACTGTTGGCAATTCTTAAAAATAATACAAGAAGACTCTTTAATTTTAAGTAATTATATTCCAGACTAGGCAGCCACATAAAAGCATATGGGAATTCAAAAGGGGCATACTTCAGTGCCTGAAATCATCCCATTTAACTGTAAGCACTTAAAAAAGGGGCCAAAGTTATATATACACCTTGCAGTTCTCTACAATTTAGGAAGTTAGAAGAGCATCTCTAAAGGATGATTCAGTGCTCCTGAGGAAGTGATTTGCCTTCTGCCTGTCTTACTCTACAGACTGTACAGAAGTCCTGGAGAAACCAGTCAAGATTTCTTCCTGTCCCAATTTATTCCTTCAAGTAGGATAAATCCAAGCTGTATTTGTCCAGGAAAAAGAAATGAGATTTTCAGATATTTCAGAGTACCTAATGTGTCTTAGGGGTTAGATCTAGGAGTCTCCCCAGGCTACACCAATATCAATGTCTAAATCAGTGACTTCACATCCTTGACAAAAGAGATAAGGTCTACATTAGGTAGGCCAACACAGGCCACCTCTTTTGAGTAGATACGAAATAGTGATTATTCTGGGCTTACATTGACTGCAGAAAGACAAATTATACTTTCTTTGACCTAATATTAAAGTGATGCAGACAATAATACCTGATTTATATATAAAAACTGTTGGAAGAACTTAACTTCATTTCCGTCTGTGTATTTGAACCAGCAGAAACCAGATTCAACTCTTTATATTTTTCAGCTGTGACATTTTTATACAGGACTGTCTCAAAGAATATAGAAATGTGTTTTTACAGTCATTGGATAAGGTACCTCAGCACTCAGCTGATGAGTTTTGATTTCTACTTCTGGATGTTGGGTCAGGCGCTGCAGCTCAAAGGTAATCAAACTCTAAGTTTTTGTTGGATTAGGATCAAGGTGAAAAAGTTGAGATCTTTGGTAATTTATCTGTACCCTTGAAATGTATGTTTGGAATTGGAAGTGTTTTATGTGACATGGATACAAAACTCTGGCAAACCAGACAGCAGTCAGTTAATTTGGAGAGGATTTTAAAACAAGAATAATGAGATGAAGAAAAACAAATAGCATCGAGAGAAATACTCCTGACACAAAAACCAGAAATGTCATCCATTTTGTTATCTGGACTGCAAAATACATTTTTCCATATCCAATTTCTTTATGAAAAAAGACAAGGAAGAGCTGGTTAATGTTCTGGTGGTGTTAGAAGCTAAACAGGTGGATACCACTGGCATTCAACCATTGTTAGTTCTGAAGAAATCCGATACTCGGCATTTAGATGACTGGCAAATCCCTGAAGTATCTGCTTTCCTGTAATAATATATACACAACAATAAGACAGTGTGTCCCAATAAAGGTGAGTAGCGGTCTGAAATATTGAACAGTTCCCCAGGGAACTGTAATGAGGAACTATTCAAGTTATATCCTCTTTCTCACAGGAATGTTACAAGGAAGTAATCGTATTGTGCTATGCTGGATTAAACTTTGTTGGAACTAGCACATTTAATAGGAAAACCTTCATTTAATGTAGTAGTGAGAGAAAGTTAAGATTTTTTTTTCACCCAAAGCAAAAAGCAAATGCATGAAATCCTAGGGATCTGAATGCTCGTAATGAGAAACTTTCATCTAAAAGATGAAAACTCATAATAAACAGAACCATAATGGGGAAAAAAGCTTGAGAGTTTGAAGAGTACAAGTGTGTGCCACTGTTAGAAGTCAAGACTTATATGTCAGAGGGCAGGATGAAATGGTTTCTGATGCCGTAAATGGGGGAACTCTTAAATTATTTAAGTCCTCTTATACCCAGGAAAGTACAGCCTTGCAAATTCTCGTAGGTAAATGCAGTAGCAGCAGATGTATTTGACCTCCTCACCAATTTTTCATCCTGGTTGAAACAGTTCAAAACATTCCCGATAGTGTTAACCTGCATGACAAAGTTCACAGAAAACAGCATATTATTTCCTCCTCTGAGACAGGAGTAACTACAGCGCCCGACCATTGGCAGGTGTGTGAGGAATGCCATACATGTGGCCTGGCTGCATCCTGGGACAAGAACCCCAGTTGCCCTGAGAGTCCATAGGCAAAAGTGTTTTCTTACAGGGTTTCAGGTTGATTATATTTTTAAATATCTTCACACATGGTTACTTACAGGCTTGGAGCAACTGCCTGGAGGAAGTGGATTTTGAAACAGGACAGGAAAGCATCTTCCCTGTGTTGCCTTGTCTGGAAAGGAAGGGAAACCTTTGATGGGTGGCAAGGAAAAAAACCCCAAACTAAACAAAACAATAAACAAACAAACAATAATAAAACAAACAAACAAACAAACAAGACGTATCTTGCCCAGAAACAAAAGTCACCTGTTGGGGGAGCCTTCTGGTGTGGTTTCCTGAGGCAGCTCCAGACCCAACGCCTCCCAGTTGCCACCTCAGCACCCCACGCCCAGACTGAGGCAGCCCTACCTTCTTCCCCCACTGTAAATGCAAGTAGCTGGGCTGTCCCTCAAACAAGGGCTCTGGCATAGATCTCTGCTCTGGCTGTGCCTTGCTGATGGAAAAAAGGGAAGAAAGATCTTTGGCCAACTGTGAAAATGTATTCACAACTGTGTAATGAAACCTGGGGGTACAGCTGTGGTTAAATATAGACACTGTGTTACTGGTTGCCATGTTACTCTAAAAGAGCAGTTTGCAAACCTAGTGAACATAAGCATTATTTTCGACTGGAAAGCTCACAAGCCTTTCTTTTTTTTTTTTTTCCTTATGCAGCTGGTCAAACCCTTTTATTTTGCTCAAGCTATTTGTTATGAACTTCATAATCAACAACATTTCCCCATCATTAATCAGCATGGAGTGTATTTGTAAGTATATTGGTTGTAGCACTTAGATTGCTATAACTACATATATTAGTCTCACAACACTTAGATTGAGATGTAAATATGATACTAGCATTGTAAACAACAAATGCAGTATTTCAGTTTCTTATAAACAGTAGTGACCTGTAAAAAAAAAACTATACCAAAGAGAATGTTGCATTAACCATAATTTAAGTGTACCTGTAAGAATAGGCTACCACCAAGGGTAATTGCAAAGAGATAAAGTTAGACTTATGGTCACCATTTGCCTTTCTTGGGTCATGAAGATGTTCTTGATGTCTTTAGACTCCACATGTGTCATCTGCAGGACATTTGCAAGCCATAATGCCATGGGAAGTGTCAGCATGCCACAAGATACTACAAGATACCACAGAACTGTTTTGGAAAAGTGTAATGGTCTTGAAAGAAGTTGGTAATTTATTCAGCTTTCAGACAGAAGCGGTTGAATACAACAACTCTTTCAGTTATGGGAGAAAGGAGTCTGAAGTACAGAAAGCAGCAGACTCCAAAGTGAGAGGGTAAAAATACTGAGAATGAGAATATATGAGAAAGGACAGAGATCCAAATAAAGCTTTCAAGTCCTTCAGCAGGATCGGTTTTGGAGAATTGGACAATTTAGTTGGGCAATTAAATATGAAGTAAAAAAATTAGCACTTGGTCTTAGTTTGTGTTTTATGAGACAGCTACATAATACAGATAATACTGACTGATATTTGCGCGAATCCAGGTATTATTAAGAACAAAAAATGTCACATATATATAATCTCAAAATACCTACCCTTAGAAGTAAAAATTCTCTTATAAATGCTATTATAGAAATAAATGTCTGTTATAGCTACCTGTCCCCTGAGATGTCAGTCTTTGAACTATTCATAATTCCTAACACCTTAAAATTCTCCTTTAAAAAATTAAGAAATAGTTACCCTCACTTAAAGAAACATAAGCACAGACAGTGGGATTTGTGTTTCTTGTCTTCAGATGAATGCAGAACTATAGCCTACATCTGAGCTAGAGCTCTGTCATTCTTTGATGTTTAATAGAGAGAAATAGGCACTATTAAGGTATGACTCATTTGAGATATATTTAGCTTAATCTAGTTTAGAATGAGATGAATTGCTTCCTCAAATCTCCTGTTTCTTTTCATTGACTAAAAAGGGTATCTAGATGTCTAGCTCAGCTGTAGATTTCTGTTGTGTAGGAGTCCCTATTTGATGAGATGAATTGTATCCTGAGAGACTTACCAAAAAATACAGGGCTGGCTATTTGAGTTCCTGTCGTGGGTTTGTCTGGGTGACAATTTTTTTTACCACACCCCCTAACCAAATTGTTCTAAGTTGAGAGAAGGTTTATGCAGACAAAACCAAATGCAATTAGGGAAAGAATATATTAGGATTTATTACTACACAATAAAAACTAAACAACTATATCTACTACAATACTAATTAAGTAAAAGCACTATG
>JAWWES010000115.1:83857231-83911459 GCA_035583135.1 Lophotriccus pileatus
TTTTTTTAAAATTATTATTTTTTTCTTTACAATAAGTGGGGAGCGGGGCGGGGGGGAGGCAGTGCGCGCCCTCCGCGGGCGCGGGGCGGTGCGGGCGGCGATGGCCTGAGCGGGGCGGCGGGTCCGCGCCCCCCCCTCCCGCGGTCCCCGCGCACCTGCCGAGCGCGCCCCGCGGGCGCGGAGGGTCGCGCAGCGCCATGTCGCGGGTCGTGCAGAAGAAGAACCACTGGTCCAGCCGGGTGCGGCAGTGCGCGCTGACCCGCGGGCCCGGCGGGCAGCTGGGCTTCGCGCTGCTCGGCGGCGCGGAGCACGGCGAGTTCCCCTACGCGGGCGCGGCGGCGGCGGGGGACGGCGAGGCGGCGCTGAGCGAGGGGGAGCTGCTGCTGGAGGTGCAGGGGGTCCGCGTCTCGGGGCTGCCGCGCTACGACGTGCTGGAGGTGATCCGGAGCTGCAAGGACCCCATCGTGGTGAAAGCCGTCCGACAAGGTGCGAGGGGGGCGCGGAGACGCGGGGCGGGACGGGGGGGACCGCGCTCGGCGCTGCCTGTGGGGGTGCCGGGCCGCTGCTGCGGTGCTGGGTGGCCAGGGGCGAGTGCGGTCCAGCATCAGCCCTCCGGGACAGCGCAGGGACCCGGCAGAGTCGCGCAGAGCGGGTGTCAGTGCACCCACCCGTGTGCGCACCTTTTGCGAGGGCACTGATGCTCAGGCATCATCGTTCTGATGATGATGATGAAGCTCGTCGTCCTGAGCCCGTCTGCAGCCGCCCCGCAGTTCCCTGCCCTGCGTTAAGCGCACTGAGCAATTGCGTGAGACTTTCCCAAAGGAGCCGTCAGCGCTCCCTGTGGGGCACCCACGCGTGTCGTGGGGAGCCCGGTGTCCGGTTGACCTCCGGAGAGGCTGAGAATACTCTAGATCTGGGGGAATGTGGCAGAAATCCCCTCCAGCAGCTGAGCATCCTTTGGAACTGCTCGATGATGACTGGAGTCTTGTTCCGAAAGTGCAGCGTGTGTTTGCCGGCTGCCGGCGTGGGAAGGAAAATCTTGGACCGTCCTGCATCTTCCCTCTCTGGCTGAAAGGCAGCTCAGGCTTGCCTTTCCCTCTCCTTTCGATTTGTCCTGGTGGGCTGGGGAGGGCACAGCCGTGCTGCCCTGCAGTGCACAGGTGAAGGCATGCACAGGTAGCTCTCCCGTTTGGCTGGGGAAGAGGATAGGAAGAGTCCTCCCTTGCTGGATTAAAAAGAAGCCACTTTTTATCCGTGTACACTCAACAGTCGCTCAACAGGTTAGCTGACAGGCTTGGCTATTGGGCTTGTGACTTCCAGGGCAGGATTTAAGTTTAGTGCCAGGACACTTGGTGCTGCCGTAGCCACGGAGGCTGGTTGGATGGGCAGGATGAGCAGGACTGCAGTGGGACACCTGGAGCTGTGTGAGCCAAAGGAGCATCCCGAGGTCAGCTCCAAGTGGAGGAAGGAAGGGAAGTTTTCTTTGTGTCGCCCAAGAGATTCCTTAGGGGAAAGTTTGTCATCCACATGTGTGTGCATCCCAAAGTTGGGGTTTTTGCTGTGGCTTTTGGCGCGAGAGGGTTGTTTTTTTTCTGTGCTTGGTTCAACCCAGCTGCAGACAAAATTTATGGCCAGCTGGCAAGACTGTCACCTGAAGTCTTGTCCCTGGGCTCACTGATGAGCTGAAGGACTGCAGGCACTTGTTTCACAGCCATCCTTCAAACCTCCAGTGCCAGAACTGATCGCAGTGATGGGGGTGTTGGAAAGGAGCTGAGCTGTGGCTGTGCAGGCCCCCTCTGCCACCTGCCCCAGAGCTGATCTACCCAAGCACAGCTACTAGTTATTCCTTTCCAAGACTCAGCAGAAATATTCCAGCAAACAATGTCAAACTCCCAACAAAAACAGTTTTCTTTAAACAAATGTATATTTTCCCTGCTGCGTTCTCTCTGCTTCAGTGGGAAGTGGGAAGGGAAACTGAGCCTGCTGTTTTCCCTGCCCAGGCGGGAGGGGGAGAAAAGCATGAAGAAAAGTATGAGGAAATTAGGCAGAGGTTTTTTTTTTTTATACATGCTGATTGTTTTAGCAGAAGTGTTAAAATACAGCTTGTGGTGTTGCAATGTGATCGGTGTTGGTGGATGAAGGAAGGTGCATAAAAAAAGCCCTTCCCAGCCAAGCAATTTGTCATCAAACTTTTGTTTTGTTTTGGAAACACGAGTTAAGATAAATATAAATATAAATATAAACATAAATATAAATATAAATATAAACATGTGCTGGGAATATACTGCAAATGACAGAACTTGGTGGTAAATGTGTCTCAGCTCCAGGATCTGGTCAAAAAAAGGAGCAGAGAGCTGAGTTTTAGCATACTGTTTGGGTTTACCTGAAAAACCCTGCTGGAAGTCAGGACAGGCACTTGAACCTTGTATCATTCTCATCTAGAGCCAGGAACCAAGCACCTGGTAGGATTGTAGTTTTCTTTCTTTTCTTTTTTTTTTTTTCCCCCCTCATTTTTTTAAAAAATGCTTTATTAGCCAAGAATGTAGAATAGAAATAAATATTTGGGGTTTTTAAATCATTAAATATTTTTGTGCGCTGGAAAGCAGTTCCTGTCAAGGGTAGCCTGGCATCTGAGTGTTGCTCTGTGCAGAACAAGAATCTCCCTCATGGATCAGGATCATAAGAGTAGAAAAGGGAAATTATTTTAATTAAAATGCATTAGTTCTCTGTTGATTAAAAATCTCATTATGGGAATGGCAACTGTCATTCAGTAGGAAGTGTGTGGCACTAGAGCAGACAGCAAAGGAGTGTGCAGATAAGATTGTTTTCAACTCTGATTCTCCTCCTCCTCACAGTTTTTAGTGCCTAATTGACTGGTGCTGAAGTGCTAGGGCAGCATTAGCCTGGAAATGTATATGTTTTATTGCCTTGTCTGTTTTGTATGACATTTACAAGGCTGGAAAAACAGGAAATTTGCTATAAATAAGTCAGTCATTTGCAAGCATGAACAGAGAAGATAACTGTTCTGACCTTGCACTTGGTGAAAGAGAAGAGACTAGGATGTGAAATGCAGGTAGAATAGGCTGTGCCTGGGCTTTACCATTAAACCAGGGCTTGCAGACTTACAGGTTCACATTAAATGGTTTTTCTTGCTTTTGTTAGTGGTACTTTTGAGTAGGTTCCCACAAAGTACAAAAAGGGGGAACCTGTATGAATTCTCTTAATGGGAGTGCTGGTATTGAATACTGCTCTTTGGAATTTCTTGGTCCCTCACTTACCCCGTTAGAAAGAGCGAAGAAAGTTAGAGACTTTAATAAAGCTTCCCCTTTGTTTTCCCGGTATACACCCTTTTTTGGTACTGTGATTGAGGAAAAAACTGTACCATTATAGTTGCCTGTTTTTGGGGAGAGAGGGGAAGATGTATCTTAGTAACTTTCGGAACTGTCAAATGTACGAAAAAACCTCAGTTAACATGTAGTGCTTGTATGACTGACTGTTTCTAAACTGTTTCTGTGCCTAAATTCTGATGAAATTGGCAATTAGTTCCTGTGCAGTTAATAAATGCATTTTTATTATTACTTGGTCTGAGAGTATGGAATTGATAGATTGAATTATAGGAGCAGTGGTCAGATATTCTTGTGTAAAGCTGGCATTGCCTTCACACAGCAATTTCTTGGCTGTATTCTGAATATTGTGTCTTCCTTGAATACACTTCACATTTTTCAATACAGCTCACTTGGATAAACTGAAGCTTAAAACTGATAAATCAGTTATAAGATCAGGCACACTGTTTCTTCTCATGGATCTTTGTTAACAGAGTCCAGCACAGCAGAGCAGAAGTTTATCGTGCTGTTTTCCACAAGGGAAGAATCAGGACAGTATTTATAAAAAGTAGACCATGATTTGTTTGAGACAAGGTATTTGCGTTTTCATTCTCCCTTGTTGAGAGATGGGCATGTTTGAAGAGATTTCCAATTGCAGCCTTTTATTTGTTTAGCTCTTTGCTTCGATGAGCTGTGCTAAATCATACCAAGCCAGATGCTTGGGATGGGAAGCTGTCAAAGTTAATATGTTTGTACACTTATTTTTAAATTGGTTTTTTTTTTAGTTCTCATTTCAACGCTTTGCCTCCCTAAAAAGTCTCAGGATCCCAACATCTAAATGACCAATTGCTTTGAAGCCAGGAGGTGCTGAGAGCAGTGTATGCAGTTAATAATTTTCATAGGACTTTGCAGCTGGGATGATCCCACGGTAAGGAGGAGTTCTGGGGCTTTGTGGGGGTTTTTTTTAGCCCTGTACAGGGCAAACAGGAGCAGGCATGATCCCAAACAGAAACAGTCACTGTTTACCCAGTGCTATCAACTGCATTTGTTTCTTTTCAAACATTAACTTGACCCTAAGATAAATTCTGAAATACAGTGCAGTGACTCAATGCTTCAATGTCAGGCTGGCATCTGCTACACATGAGATGTTAAACTCAGTTATATATACTAATGTGAACAAAACCAGCTATTTTCAAAAAGTTTGTGTGAGCTGGTATTTGGATCTTTTCCTTTTATTTTCCTGTGAGAGCTCATGAGAGAATTCCTGTTTGGTTTTGGAGGTTTTCTTTTTCAAAAACATTATTAAAAAAAGAAAAAAAAAAAAGAAGGAAAAGTTGATGCATCTGTAAATTCCTGCGTGTTCAGTGGTTCAGCAAACACAGGGAAGCAAGCAGAGTGTCACTTTGTAAGTGGTGATGCTGAACATCCCACGCTAGCTAAGTGCTGGTGCCTGGCATTGCAGAGCCCTGCAGCGAGGGCTGGTGCCTGTGTGCTGCCCTGGCATGGAGCTGAGCTCGGGTTTGATGTGCAGGCAGCTGCCTCTGGGCCAGCCAAGGGAGAGGCTGTTTAGAGAGTGAGCTCTTGCTGTTCCCAGTTTACCTCTGCAGTGTCACGCAGGAGCTCCAAAAAGTGTTTGCCTTCAGTCTTTGCTTGCTGAGTGCCAGTCACTTGCACGGTGAATTCTGTAAGTCTTTTTTCCATCTGACCCAAATTCTTTTAGGACCCAAGTAGATTTGAAGTGGAGAGAAAGATTTGCCAGCTGAAAACTTGGGTGATGTTCATGCATTTTAGATTTATAAGGCCTGTTTTCAACTCTAACTTGCTGGGTGACCGTTGGACTAGTCACTACTGAAATGTAAAATAAAAGAAGACAGAGTCTCTTTTTCTCTCACTTTGAACATACTTTGCTGCAAATCAGTAAAGTTGTACTGCATTTAGTAGTTGTGGAATGTGTATATCTTGTATTAAAATACTGCCATGAGGAAGATCTTATCTTTACCGTGCCTGAATTTACAGTGTAGTCCTTGTCAGGATTTAGAAGCTGACCCTGCTTGTGGCAAACCAGTCATCCATCCTCTCCCGTGCCATGAGGTAGCACCCCAGAGATGGATGTTAGAGCCCAAGAGCCACATCTTGGCTGTTATAAAAATTTCCAGGAATTAATATGATCCCTTTAGCGGCACAAAATGGGATTATGTTTTCTACCATAAAGTTAATCTTTCCACCCATTGAGATGGGACTCCTGATTCCCTCTTTATGGCCAGTCAGATCACAGAGCAATTAAGTCACGATTATAGTCTAATTATGAACAGTCATGCAACATCATTGCAAAATAAGATGTTAACACCATCCCGCGTGTTGTTCCGTGTTTTTAAGACCGAGTTACAACTCCTGCATGAGTGAATTATTGACCTGCTATCATGAGATTGAAAATTCATCTTCCATGTTAGAAATTTAAGGACTTTTTATAACAAGTTTGAAAGCCAAACCAGCTCACTGCTGTTCCTGGGTTTGGGATTGTCATTTTCCTCTGGTTCAGGTCAGGCTGTGATCATTCATGCATCTCTTCTGGCTGTTTCTGTATCTCTTTATCTGATGCCTGAGAATTACACTTACTCCTTTGGCATGCACAGGGAAACATTTGCCCCAGGGCAGCTGCATTAAGGTGTAAAGATATTCAGAGTAGCACTTTCCTGGCTGAGCAGAACTGATGATTTGGGCTCTTGTTCATTAGATTTCAGCATGGCTCAGTTGGAAGGTAATGTGGAAGCTGAGAAGATGCTGCTGCCTCGAGGACTTTTTCTAATGCATTAGCAAGGTCGGGGCTGTGGGCAAGGGTAGGATCCTTGGGACCTCTCTTGAGGTTTTTTTAAATAATTGACCAAGTTTTGTATTTACGTTCCTTTACTTAACTCTAGACACCAAGCTATGCTTGCTGGTTATTTCAGGTGTTTGGTTGGTTGTTTTTTTTTTTTTTTTACACTTCCTCTGGCTTTCAGTGGAACTTGTAAATCAAGGCATTTGGTTTTGATCTTTCTGCGCTTCAAGTGACTTACATTTCTTGGTGAAAAGCACAGAGTAGTGGTTCTGTATGAGCAAGTCCTGTGACTTTAAAAAGGACTATGAAAAATTTGAGGTGAAATGTTAGCTGAAGGCAGGGATCCCTACTGTGAGCACTCAGTGGTACTTGGAGAGCTGGTACTCAGACCTCTTCATCCTATCTGAGCTCCTTCCAGCTCCATGTCCCAATTCCTGGAGCATCAAAATACAGATCCTCCTGGTCCATATTTCTCCAGAGTTTTTCTGCAGCTGAACTGTGGAAAAAATTTATTTTTGCCTTTTAGAAACTGAGTATGAAGTGACCTTTTTTTGCACCAAGGGCACAGGGATGGGTCATCCTCCCTGTGATCTATGAAGATCTTATCTGCTCCCGTTGCCCTGTCACCCGAGGCATGGCTGGCAGGACAGGGAGAAGCATCTCCTTGGCGCTGAGTGACAGCGCTGCTGAGCGTGCAGGACCAGCTCCTGCACAAACATCATTTTCACCGCTATCATCATTTTCTCTTGTCTCTGTTGACACTTGGTGCTTTGTTTTCTCAGTTTATATTTCAGTCTCGTGCAGCTTGCCTTGGTGTAGCTGTCGTGGCAGTTTGACAGGTAAAGGCTTGGAGCCGGCAGCCCGGAGAGATCCACGGAATCTGTGTGTTTGCTGGTTTAAGTTTGGGGTTTCCTGCAAGGATCTGGTGTTGGGAAACAAGCCTGTGCCTGGGATATCATCCAGAATTTGTTATCTACTGATCTGTGGAAGAGGCTGCCTGTTTCCAGAGCAGTTTGGCAGCTTTTGTGTTGGGCTGGTGTGTTGGCAGATGGGGACATTTTTTTAATTACTTTATTTTGTTTAGTTTAATTTTTTTCTTTTCCTTTTGAACCAAATAGGTGGGCCAGCATCCCTCTTAGCCCTGCAGGAGCAGAATGGCTCCGGGTAACTGGGATATTTTAGTTGAGATCCACCCTTCAGTTTCCAAAGGTCAGACACTCCATCCATCCTCCCTCTTGTGACATTTTAAATGGTTTCCAGAGCTATTCTGCTGCTGCAGGCTGGAACGATGGCACCATGTTCTCTGCTAGTCCCCAGTCCTGATTCTGGCATCATTTGTGCTGAACTGTTTTGTGTTAGTAATATTATTTAGACCTGCATAACCTTCTTTTTTTTTTAGCTGCCCATAGTAGACCTTGGTCCGATGTTTTGGGTTACATTCTGGGCTTTTGGCTAAGAACAGTTCCAGTTTTTACAGTTGACAGGGCTTCTTAAAAGAAAAATAAGTGTTTTTAAAAATATTTTTTGAATTTCATTGACTGTCCCCTATCAGACTAAACTGTAGTGCTTATTACACAGTGTGAAAATAATGCAAAGTGCTCCATCTTCATAATGGAACAGGAAATAAAAACAAACAAAGCCTTTGGGATGACTTGCAAAGTGGAACAGATGCCCTTACAATTGCAAGGCATTTGAATAAGGAATCAGTTTTGCATGGTTTGCTAATCCTTCAGTAAATAGTTCATTGTCTTGGATTATACATCTGTAATTTTGGAAGCCTGAAATCAGTGCCTCAGTACAATTAGGTTGGGAAGAGACTGAATTTTCTTCATATCCTTAATCTCAGTGGCTTGTTTTTTAAGGGGAAAACCTCAGCTCTGGGTTTTTCATTTAGTTATTAACGAAAAGCCTTTGAGAAAGAAGCTGCCTAAAATCCAGCCACTCCCTCAACACAAACAAAGCTGTGCAGATTCTGTGTACTTTCAAAAAAACCCAACTTTGATGTTCAACCTGTCTTACTCCAGCGATGCAGATCCTGCACTAAGTGGGTGTTAGTCCAAACTGATGACAGACACAGATGTCTCGGGTTTTTTGGATGCATAAGAGAGAGGAGAGTTACCTCCCAAACAGGCTGAACTGGACAGGTGAGGATCTGGGCCACACAATAACTGTGAAAAGACTTCTCTTAAAAATAGCAGGGAACATGGCCATCCTCCTGATTTCCCAAAGATGCAGCTAGAACTCAGAATTAGCAATTTAAATGGCAGGAATACTGGTGGGTGCTCCTGGGACTTGGACTTGCAGAGGAGCAGTCCAGCCCATCTTCTTGTGGTGAGGGACTTTTCACAAGGGCATGTAGTGATAAAACAAGGGGGAATGGCTTTAATCTGAAAGAGGGCAGGGTTAGATTAGATATAAGGCAGACATTGTTCACTGTGAGGTGATGAAGCACTGACACAGGTTTCCCAGGGAAGCTGTAGCTGCTCCATCCCTGGAAGGGTCCAAGGCCAGGTTGGACAAAGCCCTGAGCCACCTGGTCTAGTGGAAGGTGTTTCTGCCTACGGTGTTGGAACTGGCTGATCTTGATGGTTCTTTAGAACCCAAAGGATTCTGTGACTCTATGATGCAGCTTTGCTGTTGAATATCCTGTTAGGATGTGGTGCCTAAACTAACTCCTGCTCCCCCAGGACAGCCACACAGCAACCCTGCACAGTGCAGGGACAGATGGGGACGTGTAGCACAGCCCCAGGGGAGCTCATTCCCAGAGAGCCAGGACGGGGAGGAAAAGTCTGCGGTGTGGCTGAATTTGGGGACACCTTTGTCTCCAAGCTGTCTCCCCTTTGCAGTGCTGGTGCCTGGGGAAGGCACTGAGGGACAGAATGCCTGATGGGGCTTTGGCAGCCACTGGTCCAGCCCAAGCTTTGTTCTCTCTTTGTCCTGAGGGTGAAAGAAAAATTAGTCTGATGCAAAACAAAGAATCATGTCCTTCTCTTTTCCCTGGTATGCATTTTTCCTTGAACAATGAAGTGACTAATATAGAGTATCTTCTTAATGTGCTCTGGTTGTGGTTGAGAGGAGCAGCAGCAAGCCTGGCTGCATGAGCATGTCTGGAGGCTCTGCTGCCTGCACAGCAGGGACAGCAGGGAATCAGTTCTTTCTGAAGAAAATCAGTAAGTTGTTTGCTTATTGGGAGGGGATGGCTTGCTTTGTTGTTGTTACATTGTCTTCTGCTGGTACCCCAGCAAATGTTGTCTGTTAGTTTTATGTGCAAATACCAAACTTGCTTAGCAATGTTATCCAGTGTTTTGTTAACTTTTGTGTAGTCTGTGTGCACTGTGGAGTCCTCCCTGTCACCTACTGTCTGCTGTTATTAATCAGCCTGTTTCCAAACAGAGATCTGAGCTGACAAATGCTTTTATACGTGTGCCATAGCTGTATTATCCCATGTTCTTGCTTTCCTTTTGGTTTGTTTTTTTTTTTTGTAATGACAAGGTACAGACATGCTGAGATTGTTCACTTAGTTTCACATAGAGGTATTTTTGTCTCAACTAAACCACAGTCTGTATAAATCCCTTATGCTGGAGGAAGCTTTGTTGGCTCCACAGGTGGAGCAAGGCAGTTACACCCCCAGTAATGTCCTTCTCTGGCTTTCTGTGAGAGCCATGGAACTGCTCTGGGCAAAATCCAGATGGGCGTTGGGGATATCAGGGCTGTGCTGGTCCAAGGGTTGGCTGCTCAGTGAGGTTACATAGAGGGGAAAGTTTCATATCTACACACATCTGCACCCAGTTTAAGAGGAGGAACTTGTGAAAACATTGTGTCACCTATCAAAATAGTTTGAATTCTTGGGTTGAGTCTCTTAGAATATGTGAGTGGTGTGTATATACAAATATGTATATTTAACTTTTTCACTCTTAACACCCATATTGTCGAGTGCTGCTTGAGTGAAAAGTTCCAGAATCTCTTCTTCTTGTCTCTTTATTTTTCCCTATTTAATGAAAGGTAATCCCATGACCTTGGCAGCTCAGGTTGTTAAAAAGCCACAGCCATAGATTTCACCACAAGTGGTAACGTTTTTTGTTGGAACAGCTATTTGAAAGCTGAAAAGGAAGAGCATGAAACCACCACCATTATGGCTGAGAACAGTTCCCATGCCCATTACCTCACCACGAGATGCATGGGCAGCCTCTGATCCTGTAAGAACATTTCAACTCACTGGTGTGGTGTTCCTGTGGTGAAACTGTTTCGGTGATACTTGTCCAGTAAATCATCTGCAGGAACGTGTTGGTTTTGGGAGTCAGCTCGCCCATGAGACCTCGCTTGCTTTTGGGTTATGCGATGCAGCTGCTGTAGAAGATCCAGGTTCCCTTTTCCTGGCAAATGCTGAGGGCAGCTGCTCTCTAGACCTTTGTCTGCCCCCTCTGAGTCACTTCACGAGTTCAGGAGAGAAAACTAGAGCTCACCTTAAACTTTATCTGGGAAAGGTGCCCAGTTTCACCATGCACAGAGATCTCTGGCATTTCAAAGCAATAAAGTGTCATTTAGCTCCCTCATTCCAGAGGCAGGTGGCAGTTACACTTTAACACAAGGTCATTTCTTAATGAGGATGGGAAAAGTGGTGAATTCTTGGGTGCATGATGGCAATCTTTCGAGTGTGATAAAGTTTGGGGCCCTCTTGTGCCAGGCAGTGCATGGATGAAAGAGAGTTGTCCCTGCCTGGATGCTTACAGGGGAAGGGTGGGAGCTACAAAGACCCCAAGTGATGTGTGGAGGGGGAAAGCCAAGCACAAGAGCTCTGTGGCTCAGTTGAGATGCTTGTGATGAGGTTGTGGACCCACAAATCTTGGCTCCCTGTTGCTGTGCTGTTGGGCTCTACTGCTTCCCAAACCTGCATTAGAACAGAGAAAAAGGATAAATTACTTCAACTGGAGCAGCTCCTTTCTGCAGTGCTAGGCTGTCTTGCTCAGGTGGAGCTTTGCCATGGCAGTACTTCCATAAAATACCCTATAGGTTTTTTTACTTTGTGCTTGTAAAACATGTCGAAGGCTGAAATTTTTATCTGCAAAAGAGATGACTCAGGACTATCCAAGGTGGCTTTTCCATTTATTTTTGTTTGCTGTTGCCAATTTTCCAGTTCTATTAGTTGATGCTAGAAATACACACGTATCACTTTTTCCAGGACCAAAATACAAAGGGCTTTTTTTACATAGTTCTGAGCTAGGATAGGATATCTTGGTCACATTGCAGACTGGTAAATTTGGATCTGCTGAAGTTGTTACACATGAGAAAAGCCCCAGTAAAAATGAGAGTGCTTAAATTTAAGCATGTGCTAACGTAACACATTGCAGAGGGCTTTTTGTATGTCTGTAAAAGATGCTATAATCAGCACTGAGGCTTGCCTAAACCAGTGTGGAAATTGCTGTTTGCCTAAAAAGCCGGGCAAGTTGTCACAATCCCAACATTAAAAGGCTGCAGCAGATTAACCAAAACCTATTTCAAATTGATTTAGTGCAGCTGATGCGTAACTCAGCCTGGTCATCTGTGTCCTGCCAGGCACTGCTGTGCTCTGTGCTGGTTTGAGTCCTGACACCGAGTGGCTGAGCTGTCATTGCGTCTTGCTGTGTTGGTGCTGCCTGCTCTCCCCCTGAGGATGCTGGGGAAAACAAGGCTCCCAAACTGGCTGGTCACATTCAGCTTTTATTTCCAGTATTCTTCTCTCCTTCAGTTCAGCCTCTGCTGAAGCAGATCCGGGATGGGATCTTGCCCCTGGCAGGGAGCACAAGCATTTTTCCACGGTGCAATTGAGTTGGCAGGGAAGGTTCCATCAGCTGCTTGACTCAGGATGTGTTGGATTTCTGACAAAGAGTGTTTCTGCTGCCTGCAGCACCTCCTGCCCTCCAGGCCTGGGGTGTGTGCTCAGTGGGAAAGTTCAAAACTTTTCTTTAAAAAGTTAGGGACTTTTTGAGCAGTCCTACAGACTTTAATTAAAGCTAGTGTTCCTCTTTTCCTGTATTGGTTGCAGATGGAGGTAGATTTTACAAATGATAGGTCACCCACGTGACTTTTGCTGCTGTTCTAGTCCTGTTACTCCATTTTTGTAAACCTCAAGCATCTTCCCAGCAGCCTGTGGAGTTTGTCAGGCAGAGCCTGCTCCTCCCTAAGCTCAGGCTGAGCATCAGCAACTGATAACCAAAACTTCATCAAGGCCTCTGAAGGACAGACCTTTCATGTGTGGAGACACACAGCAGCACTGCTGAATGCTGATAGCTGTCTGAACCAGTTGCAGGAACAGTGGGGAATATTTAATGCCTATTTATTTTTCCTCAAAGTCCCTGATGTACAAGAGACCTCAGCATTATTATGCATTGCAGTGGGTCGTGATGAGAGGCCTTTTTGCCATAAAAACAATTTTTCTAGCTCAAGTTTAGCAAAAAAATGCTCTCAGACTCAGCTCTCTATGAGATGATATTGCACATTGATGCTGTGTAATATCCAGATGATCTTTAAGCTGTAATATCCACAGAAAATATGTCTGAAGCTTCCTCCTCTTGGAGATAAAAAAGCAATATTCACACTTCTTAGCAATGGTTCACCAAGATGCCTGAAACTGAGTTTAAAAAAAAACACAGAATGGTATTTGCATTGTTTCCCCCTTCTCTTAACCCTGCATTTCCTCTTCACTGGTCAAATCAAACGTCAGTGACATTTCAAAGTCTTCTGGAATGGCAAAATTAGAAATATTCCTTTTCTAAGGAGTCTCCAAGAGGTAGTTTAAACATTGCATGCAGCTGCTCCGGTAGGAAGTTGTTTAACTTGTCGAAATCTCTCTTTTACTGCAGAACCTCTATTGAAAATGACAAATTGCTTAAAGCAGTTTCCATGTTAGTCTTCAAAAAATTCAGTTTCTTTCCACCCAGAACACGTGGAAGGCATTTGTGCACTTGCCTGACTGTTTCTCTGTCCTAAGGCTCATACTCGGTGTCTTTGGGCTTCATGTAATTTTCTCATGCAGCTGTTTGGGTTTATGTTTTCCTTTCTATTGAATTGGATTCCCCCCTCCTAGCTTAGCTGAGCCATGAAAAGTCAAATATCTGTCTGGTTCTGACTATGGGGATCATGGAGAGAGCAGAGGAGGGACACTCCAATGTGTTTGCTTTTTAGAAGTGATGTTCAGAGCATTACAAAATCCATAATTTAAGCTGCAAAGTCCGTGTGCACAGCCAAGTTGTTGTAATGTCCTTTAAAAGCGTTGAGCGGTGTTAATGCTTCACAAAACGACAAAACATCTTTTACCTAAACGTTTTCAACTACTTCTCTGTAGCTGTCACTGTAGCAAAGGACATGCATGGCAGGTACCAGATACAGAGCGTGCAGTTGGCTGTAACTGCTGTGAAACTAAAAATTGCTCAGTTGAAAAGGCTTTTTGTCTCCTTTTTTTTTTTAAAAAAAAAAAAAAAAAGATAAAGATTTCAAGTTGTCACTGTGCTCAGGTGGCCCTGCACAGAGCAGCACACTCTGTGGTGTGTATCCCATGAGGATGTATTGCCATTTGGGGTTGTGAAAGGAGAGGGTGCAGGAGAGAAGTCAGTCTCCTTAGCAATGCTCAGTAAATGGCAGGCTCTGAGAAGAAGGTGGAAATTATATTTCTGAAACTTTGGCAGGCCAGGATGAGACTTCCTGTGCTCCTCCTTTTGCCTGCAATGACTTGCACCAGCGGATGAATTTGCTTTTTGATGGCCCTGCTGCAGGTCCCGTGGCCGGAGGTGGGTCCGTCCCCAGGGCCCTGAGCAGGTTGAGTGTGTGCCCACCAGTGTCCTCCAACCCTGGCCAAAAGGCAGGCTGTGGGCTGCACCCAGGTCCGTGAAATCCAGGGCACAAACTGTTCCCTGTCTGACTGGAAGGTGCTTTGTCCCGAATGGCATCAGATGAAAAGGCATCGGCATTGCCCAATTGCTTGGCTTGAGACAACCCTGTTGCTCAAGAGGGATGATTACCGAGTTAGACAGCAGTCAGGAGGGGATTTGAGGACAGTCCAGATGCTTTTTCTATAACTTGAAGGCATGTCATATCCTCGCATTTCTATTTTTATCCATTTTTCTCTTAATACTTTTTGTGTTTTATCTGCTATGATCCCTTCGTTTTTGGCAGGTTTGGACTGATGTGATATTTTGACCTTCTTTTGTAGCTCTTTATTTGTTGATGTTTAACATTCTGCTACAGTGTTGCCTTTTTCCTCTGAAGTGGTATTTAAATAGAGTAACAGTTACAAATTTCCTGGGTTCTGTTTTTGTTTTCCTTTTCATGAGTGGTTTGGGAAATTTACCTTTGTGCTGGATGCTGTTTTCTTCTGTGTAGGATGTGTCAGAGCAGATTCAGGTGAGCCATCCTCTCAGTTGCTTTCCTGATGCAAATACTGGTTGATATAATCTGTTTTAGAAAATAGCATTAGAAACAGGCACCTGCTGGGAAGAGTAACTCGTTCCTGGGAGAGTGTCCTGATCTCTTGTGGGCAGAGGGCAGCTTATGCCTGGAAGCTGGAGGGTTTATGCACCTTGTTTGTAGCGTTTGTTGCCTTTTGTGGAATATCAGATGCCGCCTTCGGCTCTTCTTGTTATGTGAAGAAATGTCTGATCTGTTTCTGAATCGTGCAGAGCTCCCTGATATCAGGCATAAAATATTTTTTTAATGGATATTAAAGCTGCCTTGCTGGCTGTTTTGTCCCTGGCCGATGAAACCAGTGCACCCCAAAATACCCTGCAGATACAGATACCTATTTCAGCACCAGCTTCTTTAGTTATGTAACAAAGCAAGAGCTTTAGTCCCTTTCCTCTTGCAAGAGGTCTGGATCACTCACTCTCTGCTTGTCCAGCAGCCAGCGTTGTCACAAGCAGCACTGGGTTGCTGTTGTGTCCCCACAGTTACATACCTGTGGTTGATTATTAACCCGTTTCTTTAATAGTGGTGTTTACTCTGACCTTTTTTCTTTCCTGCTCTCCAATCACAGTCCAGATTAAAGGCAGCCTCTTCAGAGCAAAACACTGGAGTTAATATTCCACTGGAGGTGTGCTAATAAACCCCCTTGTTACTTGTATGGAGAAAAATGAGCTCAGTGTGTTTGATTTAATATCTCAGGTCAAGAGAATGCACTGAAACACAGGAGCAAATGCCTTTAAAATGCACGCTGAGCTCACGGGTGCAGTTCCCTGATCAGCAGCTTTTGTCATAATTGACATATCAGCAAGGTGTTGAAGGTTTGGGTTTTTTTTTGGGGGGTATCTGATTTTTAGAGAATACAGACCCACATTCTGTGTGAACTTGCACAAGCTGAGAGGGGTGGGCACAGGCTCTGCCTCAGCCTCAGTGTTTGGAAGGGGCCCCATCCTGCTTTGTTCCCTGTCCCTTGCAGGATGGGTGATGCCAGGGTGCTTGGCTGGGGACGTGGGTCCTGGGGCAGCTGCTGGATGTTGGCAAGGTCAGGTCTAATGGCAGTGAAGGCAATGTCCTGCTGTGACCTGCTTTTGGGGCAGGAGGAGGGTGCAGGGCTGTGTGAGCAGGGACTCGTCCCTCTGCCAACATGTGTATGCTTGCAGGGTTCCAAGGTATGGGCACGGCAAATCACACAGCATTAAAATTAATGAACCCTCATGCAATTTTAACTAGAATGAAAACTGTTGCAAAACTTAAGCACTGAATAACACCAAAGGGTATTTTCCTGGGAAGAGATGGGTGTTTGTGGAACCGCTGGGGCTTTGCTCCTGCATTGCTCCCCTTTCAAAGATGACATGTTTTGATTTATCTTCCTTGCCCAGAACCAACTTTCAGCCTTAAAAAAGCAGTGCTTATCATCACTGTTGTTGGGAGCCCGTGCAGCAGTTTGAGTTACTGCCTTTGCCTTTCTAGTGCTATGTAAGCGAGCATAAATCTGTATATTACACCAATTTACATTTGGTGGGATTTGTCCTGACATGTCCAAAGCTTCTGACTCTTGATTCCTTGTGTGAGCAACTTCTTTAATATGGAGCCCTGGGGACAAGGCCCAATGTAAAATAAAGTTGTGCAGGTAAAAGCGGAAAGGCATGGACTGTATGCCTGTGATCTACAACTAAACTGAGCAAGGAGTTTAAATTCTGCTCTGCATTTCATCTTGAGTGCTGCACTCCTGAAGGCAATGCCAGCTTCTGGCCTCAGCCTTGCCTTAGCCAAGACAGAAGCCATTGGATGCAAGTGCCTGGGATCTCACAGTGGGAAGAGGCTGATAACAGAATTCCTCAGCTGCTTGCAGGATGGGACTGTCTTGCTTTTCTCATGTGTACTACTTTTATTTAGGTTAGCCTGGATTTTTGAATTAAAAGATGTATAAATGTATCACTTTCAAGTTCTTGTTGGTGTGGTTTTTGTGTTCTTTTTTATGTATTTTTACTCTGCCTCGTGTGCATTTCTTTGTTTGGGAACAAGGTAGTTTTAAGTAAAGTGTAAACTATAAAACTTCCATTAACTCCATCAAGGGATAGCAGTGAGCCCCAGCTACCTCTGCAAAATACCTTGGCTTGAAAGTTTACTACACTGACTTTATGAGATTCAAAGCTTTTTGCCCCAGATGAAAGGAAAGCTTTGCTGTAAAATCCTGTTCCTTACTAATGTGGCTATTCTGAAGTTAGATGCAAACCTACTTGCTGTGTGCTTTGCAAACCTCTAAAGGAGAAGTTGGACATATGTGTGAATAACTGGATGATATGTTAAATAAATGAAGCAAGGAAATGTGACATCAACACTTTATAGAGACTTCTGTCATTTGGGACTGATTTTTTCAAAGAGCCTAATTTCTAATTCTAGATAATGAGGTTTTTAAATATGTACTAAGCCTCTTAAAATCAGTATCTCTGAAGGGCCAGATTTTAAGTGATACCTAAAATATACAGGTTTCTTATGGAGGATGTGAGATATATATATATATTTATATATGCACATAGTAGAAATTCATCCCTATAGGGTCTGCAGCTAGACACATTAGGGAAAAAACCTGGTCTACTGCCAGTTTTGGGCTAACACTTTATTCCTCTTGGATACTTTTTTAATTCTTTTTATGGATACTGCATTGCTTCTGTGACACACCACGTTGCAGACAGGGGCAAAAGTTTAGCAATGTGCCGTGCAGAAGGGCTGATTTCATTGCCAGCTGCTGATTCTGGCTGTGCAGCTCTTGCACCAGCCAATTAAACCCACACTCATTACAGCCTTTGTGGTTTGGACGTGAAATGTTCCTGCCTTTAACTTGTAGTTTTACAGGATGTTGGTTTAGGCTGGAGGTTTGCAGAGCTTGAAATCTTATATTTTCCTCTGGTGTGTGCTCCAGGGGTACAGGAGGTGAACAAGGAGAGCTACACGGAGCGTGGTGTACTCTGAAGTGGGAAGGTGTGCCTCTCTCTTAGAGCACCCTGAACCTGCAGTCACCTCCTAAAATTTTCATGAAATACCTTAGTATCTGGTGTACCAAAAATGTCTAGTGCTGTAGGAAGTGCTGAGCATCCCTTCATAAGCATATTCCTTCGGCTCCCCAGCCACAGATTTCTGCCTGCCCTCCCTTGTGGGGGAATCCTGCCATGCTTGCAGACTGGTTTGGGAAAGCTCTGGGCAAAGAGAGGGAGGAGGCAGAGATGGAAGAAGAATGTGACCCTCTAAGCAGTTACTGGTGGCTGTGCTATTTTAAAGTCAAGCTTAATTTTTAGCTTTTCATAAACAAATCTCTGTGCCAGCTTCTTCTGTAGCTCTGAAGTCAGTTGTGTCTGCAGCTCCATGGCTGTATCCTCCATTCCGTGGATGCTACGGGGAGAACAGCTGGCCTTTCCTTCCCCAGATGCCTCTTGGCACTTGGGAGGACCTTTGGAGAGGTGCTTTGCAGAGGGTTTAAACCCTCCAGCTCTTCTGAATGTTGCAGGACAGCTGCTTTATCGTGGTGTAAAGAGGTCTAATGGATCAAGTAAGATGCTGTACTCATTGCAGGTTACTATGGGAGCTGGTGTCGTTCATCCATGACCCAAGGGACTGTCTTTACCCCCAGTACTTTCATATTTGACCTGGAAATGCAGTATTTGCCTTGGAAATGCAGTGTGCAGCACGGGCAGGGAAGCAGCAAGGATCCCGTGTCTGTAGAGAGTGTTAGTGATGTTTAGTTTTCTTACGACATCATTGCCCTGTTGATTTTTAACTTGGAAACTTCAGTGAAAACCACACACGCTGCTGTGAAAATTCATACTTAGTAACAAGTAAACAAGTGATCCAGCAAGTCTGACTGACTCAGGAAATTCCCTCCAGACCTTGCAGGGAGGAGGAGCTTTGCATTTTTCTTGTCCTGTGTTTATTTTTAGTCTCGCCTCTAACATTGCTGATAGTACCATTACAGCCCTGCAGATTAAAGTCCCAGCATGGGGTAGAGTTGAAAGAACGATGCTGCAAAGCGCTCAGAACCTCCAGGATTTTGCAGCAGTGTCATGCTACAGGCAATTAATTTAGTCCATTATTTGCCTGCCTGGGCACAGCTCAGTGAAAGTCTTTGATTTCCTTGTGCACCTCTTGTCAGAGGCAATGTTTTCAGTGATGGCTCCGTCCTTGTGACTTGAAAGTGCTGTGTTTGTGGGGCTAATATTTTGGGTGTAACAGCTGTCTTTTTAGGCCCCCTTTTCCCTCAAATATACTTTGCACTTGCTCTGAGGGTGTGTTGTGTTTTGGAGTGGGAAGACAAGAGTTTAAGTCTTGTACAGCTCCCATCTCTGGTAACCTTGGTCTGATACAGTTTTGGGTGGTGTTGGAGAGGACAAACTTGACAGCAGCACCCATCTGCAAGACCAGATGATTTACCCAAGAGCTCTTGGCATTTCAGGGAGGCCCTTTTATTACCAGGGCTGGCTGTGTTAGTCTGAGTCAACAGAAGGGTATTTAAGTCACGTAATGGTTTTTGAGTTTTGTGAGTCTTCGTTTGCCAACCGTTAGTCAAAATCCCTAGAGATGGCAGAGGACATTGTTCAGGACTGCCTAATGCTTGAAAACTCCCTGGAAATAGCAGTTCCTGTTAAAACCTGGTATTTAGTCTGGGTTGCATTGAGCCTAGGAAACAGTTTTATCAGAAGTAGCTGAATCTGAAGACGTTTATGCTCAGCAGCAATAGAATCTATACCTGCTCTGCAATGAGAGAGGAGCTGGAACAGATACAAACATTGCCTGTGGAGGCTGGGGAGTGTCCCTGTTATTTGGGCAGGGCAAGGCTTGGGCAGCCTGTGGCAGGCAGAGCATCACTGACAGGGTCTGGCCACCACAAGGAGAGGTGGTGCTGGATCCAGAAACAGACCATCCAAAGCTGGGCTGCCTTGGCTTGCAGAGATGCTCATCACCTGGCCAGTCTGGTGGTCTGCTCCCCTGGGCTGAGCCCTGTGCTCTGTGAATTTAAAGTGGCTGCTTAGCCTTTCCAGCACTTCATGGATATACCTTAAGGCATATCCTCAAATAGTTACTGAAGAGCCTAATTCTGTACTTCAACATCCCCTAAGACTAGTTTTCATTAGCCATGAGTAGGAGAGATGTTCTAAATGGGAGAAGATTGCTGTGTCCCCAGGACCATGTCCAGGAGACAGCCCATGCCTGCTCAGCAAAATAAGGTGAGGCAGAGGACAAAACCCCCTGTGGATACTCAGCAGTATCTTACATGTGTCTTGGTCATTGTTAATGATCCTTGTGAGTTTTCTGAGTTGATTTGACTTCTGATAATGTGACTTTAGGATGAGTGGGAAGGGTTTGCACGAGGTCCAAACCAGCACGTACTATTTGGTATTTTCACTGCTGGAAGGGACCAGTTAACAGTGGTGGGACGTGGTGGGAATGAGAGGCCTGGCTGTGCTCAGATGTGGTTCTGCTGCTACCCTGTGTTTGACCAAAATGTCACAAATCTCCTGGGTTGTGGAGAAGGAGCCTGGTCTAACACCAGGAGCCTGAAGAACACGTTTGAAGACAAGACCAACTGCTTTGCTGTTTGGGGTTTTTACTGTAGACTTCTGCCAAGCATCTGCATCAGCATCTTTATACCTGAGCAGTCTTAACAAAACCATTTTTTTAAAAATTTTTTTTCCAGCCGTTTCAGTTGAACTGGCTGTTGGGTTTGCTTTATTTTTAAACAAAGCAAGATCTCTGGGGACTGGTGCCTGTTGGAGTCTCTCTGCGATAACACAGAAAGGTTCTCAGTTAAAATGCAGCTGAAAAATAATTAAAAAATGCAACAGTGTGCACAGGGGTGGTTACAGAAACCGAGGAGATCTGTTTCTTTACTTGGGAATCTTGGATTAAAACCTGTTGTTGCAAGAAAATCCAAACAAGTTTTATTCAGGCTCTATTATTCATGTAGTGAATAATACCTCTTAAGGCTCCCCAGAAATATGTCCTTTTCTAGACTTACAATGAGTAGACAAACACTGTGTGTTTATACCAAATGCTGTAGGATTTACGGGTAACTACTATGTGGGTTGAAGTAACAATATACACAATGTATTGTGTATTTTTATATTTGGCCTATGTTCAGTATAAGATTAAACACAAGAATTTATGGGCTTCAAAAATTATCTTTCCAGTGCTGAAAGCAAAAAGCATGATCTATAATGAGGCTTTACAGTATATAGTATTTTTAAGGGCAATTTTTTTTTATTTCCTTAATATATTTTCCATGTAAAAGTATGTATTTTGCACTTCAAATAAGATACTGTTGGTTGCACTTACCAGCAAACAGCTGGAGATTCTGCTGCCTTAACCGCACAGCAGCTGCTAATTAAAAATATATAATTCTACCCTGATTAGCTTATAATGATTATAATCCCCTTAAATTTGATTATTACCACAGCGTGGTAACTTCAGCCACCCCCTGTTTCATTGTGGGGCCTGTGAGTAACAAAACTAGTCATTAAGAGCTGATAGCTGGTTCCTGAAGGATTTCTTCCCAGAGAGAGGAGTGTGGGGGGATAAACCTGCCCTGTTGCCTTAAAGCTTTGGAGGTGCCTGGTTGGAGTCTGGGTTTTTAGTTCGGGTGCAACAGGCAAACAGAACAGTGTATTCTTGGCAGTAGTGAATTTTCTTCTATGCTGCTTCGACTGTGATAAGTTTATGCAGTTTATTCTTCTCTTCTGATCTGAATTTTCTCTTTTTTTTTTTTTTTAATAACCACCTGGTCAACTTTGCAAAACATAACAACCTTTACAAAACATAAAAGTCATGCTTTCAGCCTTAGGATTGCTTTGCTTTCATCTTGTGCCCATCTGCTTATCCTTCACCAGTTTTTTTTTCAAGATATTTTGCAACTCTTGATAGCAGGGAAAGGCCTCTTTCTTTCTTCTGCAGCACCTGGGTGCTTGGGAAATGACACTGTAGGGCAGAGCAGTAATAAATAACTGCTGCTGGAGAGCAGTTTGGAAACCCTGAGTTCTGGGCAATTTTTTCCCCTCTCACTGCAGTCCTGAGACATGAAAAGAGGCCATGTCAGATGCCTTGTCAGAGAGATGCCCTGATCTGAAAGTGTGAGCGTCACTCAGAGTTCACCTCTGACTTGGGGATCTGGTATTAATGGAAGAGCTGAAAGGCCAGCTTTAATATACAGAGGAGATAATAGAACCTGTCATTAAAAAAAAAATAATATCTCCCAGAGCACAAAGCAGTGGCTGCATCAGTGCATTCGTTTGTTGAGTGCTTGGACAGAGGGAGGCTGATGCTCGTCCCGGAACAACGTTAGGGATTGTGGCTGCCGGGGCCGGAGGAGAGTGACGGAGCAGCTGTGCCGGGGTGGGAATCTTGCTTCCCTGCTGCTCTGGTGGCAGCTCCAGTGGTTCTTCCACTTGGGAGAGTTAGCTCTGAAACCCTGCTGGGGTCTGGAGCTGCTGGATGTCCAGCTCTGGGGTAAGGTCTCTGCAGCCCAGCTGTGTGTCACACCAGATCCCCAAAGGTTTGGACAGCAGAGGTGTGCTGGCCAGTGTGAACCCAATTTGTCCCAGGATTTCTGTATTGGTGGGACAGCCAGATGGGTCTTATTTTATTTTAACCTATTAATTATGAATTATTCTGTGTCTTGGGTAACAGAGCCTGGATGTCTTACTGTCGGAGATAAGGGCAAGGCTGGGGCGCCTCATATGAGAGATGAGGGAAATAGTTTAATTTCTTTCTTAACATCATTCTTACTGTTCCCTTTAGCTTTTTTTTAGTTGGTTATGGTGTTTTGGGTTTTTTAAAATTTATTTATTGGGATTGACACGAGCTTTTTAGTGCATTTAAAAAAAAAAAAAGTACGTAATTTATGTAAGATTTTGATGCCCAGATGTTTCCTTCCAGTTTCATTCCACCACATATGGACATTTGCATACAAATAAAAGGAAACGTCCTCTGTGTGTGCAGATAATTGATAGCTATTCATTAGGTAAAGTCAGCTAATATAATGCTTGTTAATTTTAAAGCTCTCCTGTGGTTGGCAAGGAACCGAAGGTATCGATCAGGGTCTGAGAGATGCAGTTTCTTGCAGCTCTGAAGGATGATCTTTGGTCTGAGAGTCACAAGTCCACAATCAAGTTGTTCCTGGGTAAAAGAGAAAATTTCAGTCATTTTGGACTTTCCCTTTAGACTCAGCCTGAGATGTGAGATGGCTGTGCAAGACAGACAGAGTGATAGAGATTTATGATTCTCTTTGGTGGAGAGGTGACTTGCATTGCCGTGACATCTTGTATCTCAGAAGAAGTTAATCACAGCTTTTCTCTGTGTTGCTGGGTTACACTGCTTTGAGAAAAAACAGAAACTGCTATGAGCAGTATGAATAGCCGAAACCACAAGTCCCACTGAGATTACAGCCAACTCCTCCTAAAGGAAACGGATTCAACCACCAACATAGTTTTTCATTAGATGATTTTTTTTCCCGAGTGAACAAAATACCCCTATTGTGGCATAATTGTTTAGCTTTTGGAGATTCAGGCAGAGTTGCAGCTACATGACTGTTTAAGAAATTAATTCAACTTGATGAGGAGGGGAGGGCAAAGAGACATTTGGCTTTTTATTACATTTTGTAGCATTTTGCAGAATAATGCAGCAGGTTTTAATTTTCTCGGTTTCTGTGCTTTTTGGCTCTGCAAAGGGGGGAGGGAGGAAAGTCTGTCTTGCATTTCAGGACAAATCTAAATCTGATGGACAGAAGTTTTGGCTATCTGATTGAAACCGTTTGTTGCTGAGACTGAATGACTCTACCAGGCTGGCAGGGCTGCAGTGATTTGTGTCTTGGATTCATTGTTTTGAACTGGTAAAATGTATTTACTTGTGGTTAGTGGGAAAGTTAATATTTTCATTGTAGCAATATGATAATGGCTAAAACCCAAGCTGAATTGTGAGGAAAATGCAGTGTGGAAAAACCATGGGAGCAGTCTGTACCCTCAGATTTAATTTAATTTAAGTGTTTTTTGGGTTTTATTTTGAATTTCTGATACCTTGATCTGTCATACCAGAAGTACCCAAAATTATATCCAGTGCTTCAAGGTGTGCAAAATTATAGTGGTTTTGATTAATTTAATTGAACAGGAAATGGTGAAGTTTGGTATATTAATGTTTGTCAGCTGAAATGACTTCTACTTCTTGGCTGAAGGCTCAGAAATTGCTTTGGTCCGTTCTTTCCCTGCCCTTGTGTTGACCAAGTGCATCACACCCCAACAAAACATGTTGCTGTTTCATGCAGATGGACTCACCAAAGGACAACATTTACTTAGGAGTTTAGGAGGTGCAGACAGTTAGGAATTTAAAACATGATTGAAGAATAGGGGATCTTGGATCTGTGGTTGTTAGTGAGAAGAAAAGACAAAGGTTTCCAAAAAGTGTTTGAATACCTACCCACTGGAAGCTTGATGATTTAAGCAGCACCACACTGGGATATCTCAATTGGTTTTAATCTTACAAATCACTGTGGTGTTCATGTCTGGGCTAAATGTAGCAACCATACATTAGGAAATTTTTAAATATAGGGTTGGCCAGCCTCTATTTCTTTGTAGACTTTTCTCATGGGAATTGTCTGGCTGGTTACACCATGACCACAAAATGTCAGGCAGTGCAAGGATCTTCCTCCCCCCACCCCACTTTATTTCCATCTCTCCTCACAAAGGCAGTTCCTTGGAGTGGTGGCTGTGGTTTGCTTGTTTTTTTCCCTAGGAAGTTTGTGAGAAAACTCTTGGACTTACTTGTGAAGTGCTTTCTAACATCAGAACTTTGCTAGAAAGTCTTCCAGTGAAAGCTGCGCTGTGTAAGTGTTTCAGAATGCCTTTGGGAATTAATAACAATTAAGGGACTAAATGCACGTCTTTTTCAAAAGCTGCTGGGCACCCCATGGCTGTTTCCATGGCCATTGCTGGGTGGCTGTTCCAAAGGCTGCAAATAGTTGGGATTGAAAACTGCACATGAGCCTGCCAAGCACTGGGGCTGCCTGTGTTTAAAGCCTCTTTTTAGGCATGCTCTCATCAGAGGTTTGAAAAGCCCACAGTTTGTGGTAGGCAGTCTTGAAAGTAAAGAATGTCTTCGCATAACTCTGGATTTAAATACTTTCATTTATTTGGTCTTTAATGTTTTATTAACTGTCTAAACCAGTTGAGATTGCAGCTAGAGATTCAGCAGCAAAACCAGACAAACCAGTAGGTTTTGCTAAACTGAACATTAGTTGATAGGAAGGTACTCCAAGCACTCCTGTGTGCTCTTGCAGAGAGCTGGGCCAGTGAGGAATGCAGAGCAGAGCCCTGGCAAGCCACTGCAAAAGGTGAAACTCCAAAAGAGATGGAAAGCATCCAGAGAAGACATATACTTCAAAAGGAGTTGAATCTAATGAAAATAATCCATCATGAGGAAATGAGTATGTTTGAGCCTTATTCAATGAGAGGGAATATAGCTTGAGAAACTGATGCAAGTAAACTTTATCTAAATTGAAGAGGAAATTAATACAGACAGTTGATTAAAGATGTGAAAGAGCTTTAAATTTAAAACTTCATAAAAAAGTACAAATGAAATGTAATTTCCATGAGCAAAGGCTGTGAAAGACAAATGAGAATGGAAAATAGATAACGAGTTACTTGTTTAAAAACAAATAAACAAACAAAAGCCTCAACCCCGTTAAAAGCAATGGAAAAAAGGCAAATTGTTTTTAGCTGATATGAGGGGGCTTGTGACTGTGGGTGCAGTGGCCCATTTTCATGCGAGATTTTGAAAATTAAGTCACTTTCTGCTTCTGGTCACCTGTGTCTCTGAGCTCTGGAGCATGGGGATGTGTGTGACCCCAGGTAATGTGAGAGCAGCTGTCATCCCTAAGTCTCTGACTCCTGCTAGAGAGGGGTTGGGTTGGGAGTTCAGGATTACAAAAGAAAAACAAAAACAAAAACCCCAAAAGTACCGCTATGGCAGTTTAGGCTGTTAAAGCATCATCTCCTGTACCAGTCCAACGCGCTGGCTCTGGTCCCTACCTCGCCCTTTGATGTGGATCCACTGGGTGCCCAAAGTGGGGAGCAGCCCTTCCAGAGCGTGGTCCAGCTGTGCTGCACAGAAGGATAGTTTGATTTCTGCCTGTTCCCTGCAGTGTCAGCAATTCAGAAGCATGCACTGAGTTAAAATCTGAGTCAAAACGCTGCTTCCAGGGCCTCTGGTTGCAGGGTTGAGCCATCCCCGGTCTTGCCTGGAGTGGGAAAGCTGTGCCATGATGTGGAGTGAAGGGGTGGGCTCGCTGTGTCTCAAGGACAGAGCCAGATACCAGAGATAACTCCCTTCCATGCACTTTGCAGCAGAACAATGAGGGAGTTTATATAAATAGAGCTCCCTGCAACTGTGCAAAATGATAACGCTGCCTCTAAGGCTGCCTGGGGCCCTTTGGGCTTTGTCATGGCTTGGAGAAGCACCTCTGACTTGCTTGATTTAACTAATATAATAGTGTAAGTGTGCAGGAGGGGGGTGTGTATTAACCACTGTAAAGCAAGCAAAGTTGTTTTAGAATCGCAGACACATTAGGGATGGAAAACTCTTCTCCAAGATCATCAAGGGCAACTTTTGGATGAATGCTGCCATGCCCACTAAGTCATATCACAGAGTGCCATGTCTCCTCATTTTTTGAACATTTCCAGTGATGGTGACTCCACCAGTTCCCTGGGCAGCCTGTTATAGTGCTTGACCACTTCACCACCAGTGAAGAAATTTTTCATAATATCCAACCTGAACCTCCCCGAGGCCATTTCTCCTTGTCCTAAAGGGGAAATGTTTTATCATCTCTTGTAGCTTTTAAATAGGGGGGGTTGCATAACAATTATTTATTTTTATGGTTTTTGTGGCAGAAGATTTAAAACTGTTGTGCTGTGAGGTGCAAAGTGATCCCCCCTATCTGCAAGAAGATGACTCTTCTCTGAAGTGGGCCCGATGGGCACTTGAGCAGCAGATGGTGTATCTGGCAGTTATCAATGGCCCCACCATACCAGAGCCAAGTCAAAGCAGAGGGTCAAGGATTAACGTGGAAAATGCCTGGGATTTGCAGTAGTGAGGGATATATACCTGTGTGAGATGGTGGTCTGGGTGTGAGACTCCTCACATCCACATCTCGTAGTGTTCCTAACACCACACAGCCTCAGGGAGCGGCAGGGCGGGGCTGTTTGCGTTGATAAGGGGATGTATCCTATGGAAATGTGTGGGTATTATTTGTTTTTATACACACACACACATACACAAACATATATATGAGATCTCTATCCTGTTCCTTGGGAGCCAACCTTGTTGTGTCGTGCTGTATGAGAAAATATTTGTCAAACTGAAAGGAACTGTGATGCAAGTCCCCAAAGCAATAAAAGGAGGTTTAATGTGCAGGTTTGCTCCAAATATAATAAACTGTGTGTCAGGGCTGTAGGTGTTTCATGGGGAAGGAGGGAGGATGAGTATCTGATGTTGGATTTGGAATTTTTTGTTTTATACAGTTTCTTCATTAAGGTCTTTAAAACTAATGTGCGTGCTTGTCAATGTGCAATATTTTTTTAAGCACACATTGTAGAAAGAAGATGGAGGTTTGTTTGTCCTTTCATGTTGCAGAGGCAATTTGGAAGGTGTGGAGGGCTGCCTCAGGGACAGCACCCATCACTTAGGGAAAACTAAGTAATCATATGGGAGTTGGGCAGCTCATCAACTGCATTCCTGGTAAATCTGAACGAGAAGGCAGGTTGCCTACTTGTAAAAGGCAACAGGCTTTGGTTTGGAGAGGGCTAATTACTGTTTGGAAGATAAGATGGGATGTGTGTAAGTTTACCCACTGAAATCTCTGTTGTCCTCCTAATTTTCTGGTGTGTCAGTACAACTGAACCCTGTACAAATGGCTTGTTGACCTGAGGGCACTCTGGTGTCTCAGCTCCGAGGTGACCAGAGAGAAGGTGCAAAATCCTTTTTGTATAGAGACATTTAGGTATCTTACCCCAGAAATACGTAGTGCTGATTTTCTGAAGTTGTAACATCATGACACCACAACAGTTCACCAAAGGTTTTTGTTGTGCATTTACCAAAACTCCTTAGAAAAGAAAAGCAGTCACCCAGCCTGTTCCCAAATATGTAAGTGACGGTCTTCTGGCAGAGCTTCCATGAGCAGCAGTCTCCAGAGGTTTTATTTGAACAGCTATGCCATCAGCACACATGGCCCTGGCTCAGAGCAAGTGTTGGTATTATCAGTCCTTCCCCAGCTCAGGGACTCTCACAGCATCATGTTTGTTATATTTGAAATTGTATTTGACTGTAGGTAAATTAAAAATTTTGCTGCAGAAACTGTTCACTGGGGCTGCATTTTTTTCCTGTGCCATCTGTCTTTGCCTGCTGCATTTTCCTTATTGCCAAACTGGATTCTTACGAGGTTGTATTCATCCATCTCACCCCTGAGGAGCATATTGGGTTAGGTGTTGGGCACCTGCCAGTGTTGGAGATAGCTGGGTTAGTCCCAAGCAATCCGTTGCAGTTTCCACACTGATGAAGGTGGGGCACTGTCTCTTATTTAATGTGAACTGAAATAGTTATTTTCCAACTGAGTGACCTTACACGACTTTATAATTAATTTTGTAATTGGTGGAACATGTACTTTCTAATGACACCAGTCAGTTGTTGGCCAGGACACAATGATGTATTTACTACCAGATTGCTGCCTTTGACTAAAACCAACAGTTCTACCTTTTGGGCACTGGATGATCCATGACTCCGTGTCAGAGTAGTATTTAATTGACTTACAAGGTTTACTCAGAACTTGTTGGCTAGCCTTGTAAACACCAGTTATTTGAAAAATCATTTGTAGTAGCTGGAAAGCTCAGTATAAATTTTGTGTGAAACATTTTTTTAATGTTCTCAGGTGTTTCTTGGCCTCCCTCCCAGGGGAAAGTCATGTTCTTGTAGGGTTATGGAGCAGCATTGTTTCTGCTGCAGGGCACTATTGTGTGCAGGAAGGACTACTGATGGAATAAAGTGTGTGTGAGTATATATATATATCTGTGTGTTATGTCTTCAGCTCTGCAAAGCTGAGAGACATCTGGTGCCAAGAGGTGCTGAGAGATCACCAGTATCTCCTAAGGGCCATGTTCAGCATGAAATAGCTGAGCACAGTGTGGTCATCCTTGTGATGGGCATGAGAAATTAGCCTTGATTTGTTGGATAAAGATTGCTTTATCTAACTGTTCAAATCTGATAGGGAAGGTTGATTTCCTCAGGTGTTTTCCAAGTTTTCTGCTTTGCTGGGAGCTTCTGCTCAAAACAGTTCTTATTTCTAGTATTCATTATCTTTCTCGACAGGGAAACCACTTTGTATTTAGCAAAAGGGTGAGGCAGAAGCACCTTTGATGAAAATGTTGGTTCAAAGCCATTTCATTACAAATTGGTGCAAGTTCCAGCAGCACTTAAGAGATTCCACTTGTAGCTGTCAGCAGATGGCCTGAGTGATGTGCAGAAACCACCGGAATCGAGCTGAAAAAGTGCTTAAATAATAAAATACTACCTTTCAGTTGAGGACCTTGTGCTAGGGAAAGTAAATGAAGATGACAAAGCTGTAGGGCCTCCAGGCACAGATAGGATTTTACAATGTGAAAAGCCATCTTTTGGGGACTGGACCTGCATGTACTAGGACTCAAATTTGTGATGGCTGGAGATGTCCCTTCCTGGGTAAACAGGTCCATGGTAAGATAGAGGGAGACTGTCCTGCTGCCTGGGATGGCAGTTTGACCATGTGGATGGGTCAGGCCAGATGGGAACAGGTTGACTGGGGGGTGTTTTGTCCTCCTACTGTCCCACCAAGCTGGTGAGGTTTATATCATGTTCAGTCCTGTGGGAAGCTGTGTGTAGGGTCTGGTTTTGTGCCCTAGCTTTAAGCAGGTCTGTATCAAGTCTAAAGGAGTATTTGAGCATGGATATCTGCAGAGGTGTCAAAGAGATGACAGTTCCTGTCCTAAGTTGTGATGGAGGAAGGCTTCAATCCAAGGGGTTTGTGTAAAAGGCCCATACAGGCATGACTGCATGAGCTGAGAGGTGTAATTAATGGTCCTCTCCCAGCAGTCCTGAGTCTCACCCCATGTTCCCTCACTGGAGCACCACTCTGAGCAGTGAAGGGGACCAGGAGGGATTGCCACGAGGCAATGATTTTGTTGGATCTCAGCTGATTCAGCTGGTACTTGCCATGGAAAGGGGGTGATACACATGTCAAAATAGGGCCAAGGTTCTGTTCTTTGAGAAAGAGGGCTTAATGTGCTTTCCTTCAGCAGTGGTCTTCTCACATGCTGTCCCTTGTGCTCTCCCAGCACCAGTGCTTGCTGTCCTGGACAGACCTGGTGTAACACAACCCCTCCTGCCGAGCTGTTTTCCCTGCCAGCTCTGTACCCTTGTTCTGTGTGTGGTTGCACAAACATTTGACATACCACCAGCAGTGATGGGAATGGGTCAGACTGCAGGATTGCTGCTTCCACCCCCCAGTGACAATTTTGGTTGTGATGCACGTCAGACTGCCACCTAAGGAAAGGGAAACAGAGCTGAGAGCTTAAATATTGACCAAAGATAAGCTGTGACCACGAAAAAAATGTATTGGCTGTTGAAAGGTAAGGGAGGATGGAGTTAACTGTGGGAAAAATACCTGGTATTTCAGATTCTAAGGTGTGAGGAAATTCTTACTTTAGCTAGTGCTAATTTGTAAATTATAAGCAGATTAATGTGACCATTGCAATTCAAGAATGGCATGTACAACACTCTTGATGGATGCTGTGCATTTCGTTTCAACCACATAACCTGCCTTGGGCTGGTTTTTAACATATCCCTTTGAGTTGAACATTTTTCTGGGTGTCTCTTTAATTTTGGGTGGCCTGCATGGATTGTAGCAATCCAGAGTGGTAGGGATGAGTAACAGGAGAGTCAGTGTTATTCCTGAATTTCTTTGTCTCTGAAGACTGAGGTCAGGTGCTTTGTTCTTCTGGCTGCCATCAAAGCCCATAGTTTGATTTTTCTTGTATATATGTATGTATTTCAAGTCTGTGCTTTTCCATAAGTGCTTTGCTGGCCTTACAGGATTTTTGTGCAAGGGGGCCCCAGTAATGCCATTCACTCCAAACCTCTCTGTTTTGGAGGATGCTTGGTCCAGGCACGAAGCCTGTTCCCAAACAGATCAAGGCAGGGGCCTGCTGTGGGTGCCTCGGGAGCAGCTGCAAAGTGGCTGTCGGAAAATTGGAGCAGTTTTTCTATAGGAATAATGCAAAAATACAAAAAATGGAACTTGTGTGAGGTGTGTGCAGCAAGATGGTGCAGAAGAAGATGGGATGTGTCTGTCTGGTGGTCTGGGCAAAAATTCTGGGAGGTGAGAGTCTAGCTCTCACCTTTTTCCAAGACACTGCAATTCCTGTCCACATTCATTGCCCTTTACTCCATCCCTCTCCTAAAAAGACACAGAAATGCAAGACTGGCACACCAGCATCTGCTTGAGTACTGCCTGTGCATCTGTGTCATGGTTGTGAAATCTTATTCTGACATGTTTGTATAAACTCTCACAGCTTTGGACTAACTGTCTGCTCCTGCCAGACCGTCTCAGCCGTGCTGCATCTGTCCTTGGCTTGTGTCGGGAGAGCGAATTAAATTAAATTCGAGGGGGTTGTTTCATCTTGTGTGACAGCTCTTAAATGGGAAATTTCCTTTTCCCCTTCACTTTTTGTAACATTGCATACTTATGGCCCTGCTCATCTGGCAGCTTCAGCTAAGGCTGCCCAGCACTTTGCTGCATCTCGGAACGGGGAAGTTGAATTTTTTGTGTGCCAGTTCTGGGAGAGATGTACCTGTTGGTTTGCAGTCCTCAACCTCCTGGAAATGCCTTAATTGCACAGATTTAGACAAAGGTCTGTGGGAAGAAACTTCTTACAGAATGTGATTTTACTCATCATTTTGCAGCAGTTACATGGCCTTTGATTTTTTTATTTTAAAGAACGAAAATTAATAAAAATGGTTATGATATTTCCTTGGCTTTTCCTCTGCAACAGTTCATTTATTATGTATAAATGCGGTGTTATGTATTTCAGGTAATTTATATAATTACTCTGCCATTAAGTGTGTCTAGTTAGAATCAACATATTTAGAAAATGTGAAATTCGAGTGTCTGCAGCAGTGGTTGCCTGGTTCTGTTATATCCTGTGTGGGATTCCCAAGCGAGATCCTTCCTTTCCCTCTTTTTGTGCGTGAACCTTTGACACCAGCATGAGTTGCATTAACACTAAATGATTAAACAGGAAAAATATTTCATCGGAATGACATATATGTAAAACATGACTTCTTTAGTGATGTTATTAGAATATTTAATGTTTTCATTTCCTGGCCCCTGGGAACTCAGCTATGCAGCTTTAGCACTGCACTCCAAAGGAAACAGGGAATGGTTTCCCCCTTGCTAATTCACAGAGCTCCTTGCCACAGGGTATTACCCAGGGCCAAAATTCAGTGTCTGAGACGATGCCAGTAATTAAATATACACGAACTGTTGGAGCAACTGAGATTAAGGCAAAAAGCCATTGAAAACAAAACACAGCCCTTTGAAATTAAGAGTATTGGATGGGATATGGCTTCATGCTTCAGGATGCAAATCAATATTAAGCTTGGATTTGGGAATAAGAAGGCTTCTCTGGAGCACATCAGGAGGCGTTGCTGTCGCTGCCCCACCCAGTGTCCTGTGCCTGCTCTGGTCCGGCCGGGATGCTCTCACTGCCAGCAGTGATTAGCATGGAGCATCAAAGCATCAAAGGTTTGTAAAAGAGAAGGGATATATAAAAGAGGGACTCCTTCCTTCCATTCTCCACTGTTTCTGGAGCTATGTGCAGCTCTGTTCTGGGTGCTGTTTAAATCCCGAGGCTCAGTGTTTGGTCACTTGTTGCAACTAGATGGTCTTTAAGGTCCCTTCCAACCCAAGTCTTTTTATGATTCTGTGGTTGTTACCCATCTGTGTTCATTTTTCCCAGGTCCATGGTTTCCACCTTGCCAAAAAGACGTAATTAGGGACTGCAGGAGTGCAGGGGGATATCTGTCCCGGGTACTGATGGGTGGGAAACTCTACTGAACTGTTTAGAGAATAATAATCTGAAATATTTAAAATACCTTTGTCTTTATGGGGTTTATGTGGCCATCAGTCATCATACTGCTGTGCTGCTGCGTGAAATCACTGCACTGGGAATATTTCTGGGTGTTTTCAGCCAAGGACTATCCGGCAGCCCATGGATGTCCTGAATTCTCCCACACTTCCCTCTCAGCAGTTGTCCAAGACTGGATGGCTCTTACTTCATTTAAAAAGATTGGAAACGTTGTCAAGCCAGGCTTTCCTGTGGTTTAAATATGCTTTTTGACTATGTTTTCTTTGGAGTATTTTGATTTATTAGATTGTAAAACTTGGTGGATAAAAGTGGGTTGGATTCCAGCTGGCACTGATAAAAATCCCCAAAACTGTGATATGTTTTTTCCTTCATCCAGTATCTTCCCCAGGTACTTTTTAGTTCAGACTTGGTTTTAGAAAACAATATTTTTCTGCAGGAGTCAAAACTGGTTCATTCAGCTTTTAGGCCTTTCTTTGCTCCACAGTGGTTTTTATCAGTTCCAGTCTGAGAGCACAGTGTCCTTTTCCTTGCAAGAAAATGTGAAGCTGTAGAGGGAGGGAGAAAAAGAGCAGCAATATTATTTCCTCTCTGAAGCCATCACCTACAGAGCTGATACTGATGGCATTTTAATAGATGAGGTGCTCCCCATCCAATATTGTTCTAGAAATTCATAGTGTGGAGAATCAGGGATGTTGGGAAATAAAAAAAAAAAAATTTAAAAAAAATGATTTGCGTTGGAAAGAGGGGGAAGGGCAGAATGTAATACATGGGACTGTTAAATATTCAGTGGTTTAATGGGGCCTTGTAAGCCTTGTCTAAGAGCTTTTGGATCCTAATAAAATAATTCAGAAATGTTGGGGATAAACCTGCTGCTCCTCATAAAGCTCTTGTCCAGCCAAATTGTCCAGGGTTTTTTAGGTGTTTGCTTGATTGTATGTTTAGTTTCCTTATTTGTATTTAGAGAAGGGTTTGACTGAAACAGGATTAATCTCAGGAAATTAGGGTGACACAACCATCAGTTTAGGTGCAACAATTTGCCTTTCTAATGTGGGTGCTTTGCTTCTGTAGAAAATAATAGATCAGGCTCCAACATCTGAGCAATTGCCTGAGTTTATTATTTAGCTGTGCTGGTTTCTGTGTGTGTGAAATCTCCCTTTTCCCACAGATTCAGCCTGTGGAGGCAGCTTTGGGGAAAGAAATTACTGCAGAGCTTTGAAAAAAACAAAAGCGCAACTTTAACAAATTTAATCTTGGCCAAAAGCATTTAATACCAAGAATATTGTAAATGCTTTCTGTTGGAATGACTCCCTCTGGCCTGCTAATCTGGGAGCAATTCAGGCATTTGCTCCTGACCTTACCCCCTTCCTGGAGATCCGAGTGCTTTGCTCATGAGAGTGCAAGACAGGGGAAGGAGGGGCTGGTAGAGCTGTTGTTTTCCAGAGGAAATGAAGTAATGTCACTTTTGATTGGAATTATAGGCTCCTAAGGTGATGCTCCTCAGAAAGGAAAAGCAGCTGATGAGGGGTCTTGAAGGTGCCTTGAAAGTTTGCCTGATTTCTTCTCTGCCAGCAGTGCAGGCTGGCTGCAGCTTGATGTGACTTGGCAATGGGTAATTTTATCACTTAACAACCTTTGTTTGTTTACTGGAGGCAAATACATCCTCTGGGATTAATTCACCAAGGTTACACCTGCAGGACTCGGGGCTGTCAGATCCCTGGGGCCTGGGGAAGGTGGTCCTTGGTGTCCATACAAACTGTGGTGGGATGTGGTTCCACCTTACCTGGGAGCCTTCAGCCTGTCTCCACTACACACCTTGCATAACCTGCATTTTTATAGTTTTTAAGAGGATCCTGGTCCTGGCAGTGATGGACCAAGGCACCTGCATGGACCTGCTGGATGGGTTTCCACCTGCAGAGCCCCAGTCCTTCTGCGCTTGAGAGTGTTTAAAGACCTTTCAGCCTTGGCAGCAGTGTGCAGGCAGCACTGCAGCCAAAACAGGCCTCCTGCAAATGACAACCTGGGGAGCTGTCAGAAGGTTTTGGTATCTGCAGCTTCTGCTGCAGCAATGTGCTCCTTGGGACCGTTCTGGAGGCTGGGGCTCACTGGGGAGAGCTTTTGTTCTGCTGAGATAGCCATGCCAATGTGCCCCCAGTCTATTTAAGTGATCAGCTCCCTTTTGTTGTTGTTGTTTTCTCCTTTTTTTTCCCCCCCATATGTAAAGTTTCAGTGTTAGTGGAGCAAGGCGGTTTTATGTACTTGGTTTTTGGAACTAATGAAAACTTAAGAGTGTTCTTCCCCTGAGCCCATGGCAGCCAGGCAGCATGGTGCAACTCTTGGAAGGAGCTGTGTGTGATGGTGCATCTGGGATGTTAGAGTGTTTGGGTCTGTTTGTCCTCAGTTTGCTCCAGATTAACCAGGCGTCATCAGCATTTTCAACCAGCCCTTGGCCTTTTGAGGCAAAGCCTCTGCACACCCTGTGACCTGGGCAGGGGGCACCTTCTGCAGCACATCACTTGTGAAGGCTCAGGAAAGGTTAACAGAACTGTTTATCCTTTTTTTTTTGCTCAATTTTTTACTTCTTCCTGCCTTTCCTGTACTTACACAGCCACTCAGCCTATGGGGGGAGAAAACACAACAGGTTTCCTTGTGGTATTGGTTTGAATGTTCTGGAAAACAGGAATTGTGAGTCATCAGTCCCAAATTAACACTTGTGTGCGAGGCTGAAATGACATGTAAGAGATGGGTCACCTCTGGAGACAGGAAGAGTGGGGTATCACGCTCATAACTCTCAAGGCTGCAGTTCAGCTTGTCTCGGCTCTTCCGTTTATAAAATCCTCACTGGAGAGGCTTGTAAACACCTCTGTATACATTAGTCTCAGTCTGGAAACGAGGGTTTCAGCCTGGGAACGGGTTTTAAAAACAAACAGCCCTATTCTGTGGCTCTTACACTTTAAAACTCGTCGTGTAGAAGTTCCTTTACATGTCCTTGGAGCTTGCAGAGATCAGCAGTTTCTGCAGGAATTTGTTCTGCCAGGTTTCTTTAGCAAAGTGTAAATAAAAGCCACGGGTTTGAGATGGATTTCTGGATTGTAGGTCTCAAGGGTCTGGTTCTGACCTATTTGCTGGCATTAGGATTTCTCTGCATATCCCAGGAAATTTTTGCCAGTTGAAAGATACTGGTTTTCTTTTTTTTAAAATATTTTCCCTCTCCCTTCTTCTTTTCCTTGTGTGCCCGCCTTTGCTAGACCCTGCCTTCCTTCTAGCAAATGGGCTGATGTAGCTGGACCATAATCTCTTCCATCAAAGCCCCCTGGAGTGGTGGGAGCACACACAGGCAGGCTGAGGGCTCCTTTAATCCTCTCATTCGCAAAATCATCTCTGCTTGTGTAATTGTCCTCATCTGCACGCGCTGATGGAGCCAGAGGAGGTTGTTCCAGCCATCCTTAATTGCCTCCCATGATAAGAAGGTCTTTCTGTCCCAGTGAAGGGGTATCTTGGCCAAGCAAAGGCCCCTGTCACTTATTCAGTCCTCTCTCAATAGCTCCACTCAGGTACTGGGTACTGTCATTAGGCACTGGCTTTGGCTTTCTTTTTTCTTTTTGGCAGAACAAGAATAGAACAGTATTTATAGACCTTTTCTGTCCATCCTGAGATCATTATTTTTTTCTGTATTCCTTGATCTTTGTCTTTTTGGTGATCAGTATTAACCCGAAGAGTATTGATTTAATCAGGCCTTGGAGTCCTAATTGTTTGATGTTGTTTAAGAAGCCAAAAAACCCCCCAGAACCTACCAAAGTTAAAACCAAGTATCCCAAGTCAACGTGAAATTCCTCCTTCACTGAAATATGGTTTGGAAAAATATTTCACCACTACAACTCCTTTCAAGAGATTGACCTTGGGTTGTTAATCTTAAAAATATGCAGTGCAGATGAGGACTTTTTCCTAGAGAGTGAAGAAATGCCTCGTTTCTGAAAAGACCTCCCTAGAATTAAGGGAAACAAAACCAAAACCCAGTGTGGATGATAAATGGAGTACAGGCTAATCTAGGAGTGACAAGAATTTCATGCCATTGGAATCAGCTTTATTTTGTTAATTTGCCTTTTTTTCCCTCGCTGCCCCATTATTCTTGCTGCAATTTGCTATCCATCACTGTGTACGCGTGTGAGTAAGTGCTTGAGTTCTGTGTGAGATGATAAAGCTGTGGCCTTGGAAGCTGAAATGCTCCATGTTTCGCCTCTCCTAATGTGCCTCATACCCACACTTCATCCCAGCTGCTCGGCCTGGGTGGCCTGAAACCCCCTGCTGAGCATTTTGGACCATCCACTTTCTGGTATCTCAGAAAGGGCTATCAAGGTGCCAGTTTAGTGTCTGCTGCCCCGTGGACAGGCAGGATCAGGTTGGATCCACACTGGGTGAACAGCTCTCTGCCCAGCCCTGCCTCCCAGAGCCGGGATGAGCCCAGCCTCTCAGGAGCAGAGTTGGTCACTGCTTGGGCCATTAAAGCGGCTGGAAAATGCCACTTTGGATGCTGGAGATGGACTTTGAGGGTTCAGCCGCGTTACAGCTGAAACTGCCTCAGCTGCTTTGAGGTGGTGGGTGTGCCCCTGGCTGGCCACGTGCAGGGGAGAGTTCTGCATCCAAAATGCAGTTTGTGGTGGAGGGTTTCAACCATCCAACAGAAAGCAGGCAGCTCTTGGTCAGGCAAGGGTGCCCTCCCTGCTTGGCCTCTGGACACTCAGCCATTGCTGCACAGTGTTGGCAGCACAAACCCGCTTTCATCTCTCCCACTGTTCCTGTTTTGGTAATCTGCTCTTCCTAAATACATTTTCTATAATTACATTTTTGCTCCCAAGCCCTGTGTAACAGGCAGCTCTCTTGAAAGTGGGGGAGTAAAGGAGGGGTTGCCTGTGCTCCTGGACGCAGAGGTGGTGATGAACAGGATATCTCTGGTAAAACAGGGAGTTAATGGAGAAATAGAGCTGAGGCCAGACATGAGCAGATTGGCAGGAGGAAGGTGGTCAGGAGAGAAAACAAAAGCTTTTGAAGCCAAGGCATGAAATAGAGGAGAGCTCGCTTGCCACAGCATGGCTGTGCATTCCAGAGAAGGAAGGTACCAAGTTCCCAGTCCTCCTTGGGAGTGATGTGCAGAGCTGGAGGGCTCAGAGGGGTCCAAGGAGAGGCTTGAGGGGTTCCTTGGGCAGGGGTCTGAGCCCCAAAGTGGGGTCTGCAATCCCCAAAGACCTGTCAGACAGCTGGGTGTTGTAATGTTCTTCCTTGGGCTGACAAGGAGAGAGGTTTGAGTAATATTGTTCTGGTTTTTAATTAAAAAACGTATGTTTCTCTTAATGCTTTTCTGGGGTGGGAGGTGTCAGTATTTGTTAAGGTTCTTAGTGATAGGGAAGATTGGAGGTGACTAATTTCTAGGGCGTTCTGTCTTCTGCTGGCCACAGCTAAGGCAGGAAACAGGGTTTGTCATGGCATTTACTGCTGGCAGTTCCCAGATGTTACCCTGTTAAACAGCACATAATTTCCAGTTATGTTATACAAAAGGACGAGGAAATTTTTGGAGTATGTTTCAAGGAGTTTTATTTTCAGTTTTCCTTTCTGAGTTTTGAGTACTGTTTTTGCAGGATTAAGTTTATGTGGCAAAATAATAAATAAATAAAACAATAAACAATATAAATAAAATAATAAAAATATAAACAATAAAAGCACAAATAATGTGACACCAAAATTGAGATGTGGGGTGGCTTAATGCTCTTGGCTTCATGCAAGGCTGTTATGGGAATATGATGCCTTATACCAAGCACTTCCCTATGAGAAGGTTGATGTATAACAGGGAAGAGTTAATGTCTAATGAAAGGGGAAACCTCGAGGGAGAAGGTGGAGAATTTCTGTAACAGAAGTAGTAGAATTTCAGCTCTTGCAAAAACAGACAACCAATAGGGGGTAAACAGGAGAGGTTAAAGCATTGCAGCTGCAATTGGAAAAGCTGTGTTTGCTGGGGAGACTTTTAAACACGTTAGAAGATGCCCTGAAAAAAAAGTAAATGAGAAACAGAGAAAGGAAACTTACAAAAGAAATGTTTTCCTTCCCATCTATCTTGTGCCAGATCCCAGTTTGATTTCTGTGTGCACCTGCAACCCGGTTCTGGCTAATAAAGATCTGAGTAGGCAAAGGTCTGCTGGAATGGAAACACTGGGAAATTAGAATTTTTTATAATGCTGATTTATTTGGAAGACTGGTTTTAAGTTTTTAATGTGGAAATGCAGTTCTGAATATATATGGGGTGTTACACATCTATATTAACTGTTTCCATCATATTATTTCCTATTTGTAATGCTCGGGGCCTTGTTAAAATGGGTTTTATGGAAATGCTTGTTCACACATTTATAGGAAATGGACATGCATATAATTGCCCATTTCAAAATGAAGATAAAAATGGCAGGTTCGCAGTGTAGTGTAGCAGAAGTCTGTGTTTGGTTTTTTTTGTGGGGTTTTGTTTAGTGTGTGTTTTTTCCCCTCAGTTAGAGCCCTGTGCAGCCCCTGCCTTTGTTCTCCTGGCTCTCTCACTCATTACTGTTTGCATCTCCAGGTTATAAAGAAAAGAGTCAAATGCTGTGGTCATTCATCTCTGAAACCTTTAATGAGCTTATCAGGAAAGAACTATAAATATATATCTTGTACATCTCTTGCATTGGAAGATGCTTCCTCAGGCCATAAATGATTAGGTTGACCCACCTAAGCTAATTACAGACTGTCTCACCATTCAAAATACCCTCTGGATAACGTTGTTAGGACTCTCTTACCAGGTTAATGGCTTCTCTGTAGCCTAAATATTTTGTTGGCCTTTGCCACCCTGATCCAAAATTCACTGTATGGGAATGCTATGCCAATTTGTGACTTGTTTGCTACTAAGAGCATCATCTTTCCTGCTCCTTGAATGATGAGCTCAGAGGGACAAGGCAAATCTTGTCTTGATCAGGCACTTTGGAGTCCATCCCTAGGCTCAGCAGCACGACTGTAAAAGCATCTTTGAGTCTGTTGAATGGCAAGATGGAAGTGAGCAAGTCCTCAGTGTCCCTGGCAAATTTGATAGTTTGTGCTTCTGCTGTGATTACCTTTCAAATCTGTTCAGTGTTGTCTGGCAAACTTAACTCACCCGCTTATCTTCAGGAAAACAAATGTACCAGTTATTGCCTACTAGAAAATGCGAGTTGAGCTGTGTGGTTTTTTTCTTTTCAGTGGGCTTGCTGTGATTTTGTTTTGACAGATTGAGCTGTGTTTCACTTTGCTTTCATTTTTCACCCTGTCAAAAGAATTTTTAGTGCATTTTTTTTCCCCCCTTTCCCCTGCCTCTCGCTGTCTGGATGGATCAGTGCACTGAAGCAGTGACTCCCTCTCCTCTGCATTGCTGGTTTGCAGCTTCTCGTGCTGCAGAGGCCTGAGCTGAACCTTCCTCATGGGAAGCTCGGGTCAAGCCTTGGCCATCTCAGTGGGCAGCATCTGCCACGGGCAGGGCGTGCAGGGGAGGTGGTAGGGGTGGGTGAGCCTCCAAGTGGGAGTGTGTTAAGCAGAATGAAAGTTTTCTCATTTTTCACTTGACTTGTGCTGGGTTTCTCCTGACCAGCTCCAGGAGCCTTGGGCTGGATCATCTGTGCTGCTCAGGGTCAGCTGTACACAGTCTGCCTCGGTGTTGCAGAGGATGTAGGACAGTTGCTGTTCCCAGCTGCAGAGGATGGCTTGGTGAAGTTGGTGTGTGTAAGAAGAATTCAGGGGTTTGGCTTCCACTCCTGCCCTCAGCTGGGTTATGCCCCTTCGCAAGCCCGTATACAGTTACTGTGTTAATCTCAGGAGGTTTCATGCTGATGTTCTGAAGTTTTGCCATGCTGGAAGAAAGCAGCTGTGTAACCAGAACAGTTAGAGAATGGGAGGGTTCACATCAAGCTCACTGGAGTACTGGCACAGTTAAGCTGAGCTGGTGCTGCAAGGTTTGGTGGTAGGTGAATGAGTGACACTGATTCAAGCAAGAGGAAACTGAAGTCAGGTTTAAATGTCCCAGCTCTGACAGCAGTCTCTGAACAGCCTCAGTAGTGGACCCTTGGGAGAATGGAGCGTGAGGGACAGTGTAAATCCCTTGGTGATGGTGTGGTCCCTGCCCTGGGGACCCTCTGCTCCAAGGGGAGCAGTACAGGGATATGGCCAGCACTGCAGCACGTGTGCTGGTGGAAAACAAGAGGTGCCAGGTCCCTCCTGCACTGAGGGCAGCCTGGCTCTCATATACACATCTTGGTTTGTTCTTTTTATCAGCAAAATGCCCTGTGTACACGGAACTTTCCCTACCCATAAAGGCCCCAGGTCCCTGCCATACTCCCTGCAGCAGCAAGTATGTCTGGGTCCTATGGGTCAGTGCTGGGACTGCAGTGGCACATTGGTCCCATGTCTCCCACTGCCTTGGGATGTATTCTGCAGGGACCAAATACTGCTTCTCTGCCTGCAAGGAGCTGCAGTGATCCTCATCATGTATCAAATTCTTAAGTACTTTTTTTTCTTTTTTTTTCTCTTCAAAGCTTGGATTCCTTTCTTTTGGACACAGCTTCCCTTGTTTTATGGGCTGTATATGCCATTCCTGCCTGCTTAATATTTCATTTCTTGAGAAGTTCAGTTGCAACGCAGTGACCTGCAAGTCTGGCTCTATTGTGAAGCCTTCCAAGTTCTCCCTCAGTCTCTAGAAGTGTCCTTGGGACAAGCAGAGATTTATTTGCATAACTGGTCAAACAGAGGTTAGTGTGAAATAAAATACATGCATGTGCTCCTCTCGGCCTCCCCCGATGCCGGGTCAAGGCTGGCTTATTTTTTCTGGGTCCTCCCATTGTCAGAACCTCTCAGGGATCCGGGCTCTGGTCCACTTGCTGTCAGTAGTAGTTTACTTTGCTTCTCAGTAAACTGTCCAAGTTTGCATACCTCCCCCGAGGCTATCGTATGGCAGCGCCCCTCATGCGATGGGTCTGATAGTAGGAAAAAAAAAATCTACTTTCTTGCAGTGCAAACATACAGCCCGTTCAATTATGGATGAGTGAAGTGTTCAAAGGATGCAAAACCTTTGAAACTGGCTCAGGTGTCTCTTCTCCCTCCACCCCCTAACTCCCTGATGCTTTATCGTAGTGTTGGGGTGAATTTGTAATTCACTGGATGAAACAGACGGAGAGAATGATCTGGAGAAACCAAACCAGGGCTATACAGAGAGAATGTTTCTGGCTCGGGTGGTCCTTGAGGCACAGCCTTTGCCAGGTGGAGTACTCTTTGGGGAAGTACTGCCATGCCCTTGTCCTCCTCTGGGATTCCTCCTGAAGCAGTTACTGCTGCTGTTCCCTGAGATGGAACTATGGAATGGGTGGACATGGGGTCTGACAACCTATGGCCATTCTTCATAGACAAAATGAAGAGAGTGCTTTGAAGCAAGACAGCAGTGCCTGAGTGATACAGAGCTCTGTTAGAGCTCTCTGAATGCCTATGAAACCATCAGGTTTTGCCTCGAGTCCTGACCCTGAAGTGTGCCCAGGCAATTTCCCTCTGAAATGATGCTTGGATCTGCTGTGTGAGGTGCTTTGGGCAGGGCCTGAGGATAGGCTGAAGTGAGGGATTCATCTCCTAGATTTCTACCTTCAAAAGGTGGATGTTCATTGGCATGTGCCCTTCCTGCTCGTCCTGGTCCTCTCCTGCCTCCTTAACGTCCAGCCAGAATACTGTCTCTGAGCAGTGAGGTGACACTGGAGAAGGTGGCTTGACAAGTATATTCCAGGGCCAGTGTACTCATCCTCTGCTGTGTTCACTGCTTTCCAGAGCCAATTCTCTCTGAGTTGTTGGTTGAGAGATTTGCTACCATAATTCCCTTCCCTGATACTGAAGGGAGACTGTAGATGAAAGGAAAGTAGGGTTAAAAGGGGAAAATACCTTTTTCCACTCCTTCCCTTTTAATGTAAAACGCTTCATTCTGCGTAGAGTTTAGCTACAGGTTACATTTAAAGTGTTTGTGGAAGCTGAAAGTGGTTACGCTGCTAGCTTAAAAGAAATAAAAGCAGTGACTTGAGACAGCGAGATAGGAGAGAGAGTGGCAGTGGGGTTGTAAGTGACTTATTTATTGCAGCCTTGAGAGCAAGAAGTATTACAGAGGACAAAATTCCTATAATGTTTATATAAGGCTGTAAGAAATTGATTACAGCTCAGATATGTTTTGTTGCATGCTGCTGGGAGGCATCATAAAAGTCATGCAACAAAGTTTTGAACATCGTGTTACTGCTGGTCCGCTCGAAAGCCTCATTTGACACAATGAAAACCTTTCATTTGTTCTTCTTGCCAATTCCAGCTGTGTTCGTTTTCAACTTATGTGCATTGCTGCTTGCAGGATTCAGCTTTTTCAGGCTGCAGTACTTCTGGGGTGAATTGTTTCTTTTATTTTTAATTAATTTAAAAAAAAAAAAAAAAGCTCAGGATTTTGCAAAAGTGTTTCCCTCCAGAGGTGTTTTCCTGTAGTTATTATTTGTAATTTGTGTTATTTGTCCTCTTGTGACATACTAAGAGGTTTGTGAAACCTTTCCTAATGTTTTTCCCAATTTATCCCACCTGATCCTGTTCTCCCTCTGAACTGTGCAGGGCTTGGTGCACTGGTACGTGGTGCCCACCAGTGGCACTGGGAGAGGGCAGCTTTCCTGCAGCCTCCTCCTGCCCTGGTGGGACCAAGCCCTGTACTTGCATTGTTGTCCTGGAGGATGTTGTGGGTCCTCAGCTGTGGCTTGGACCCCTGGCCACCATCCTCTTGCAGCTTCAGAGTGAGTACAAATAATAGATCTTGTAAAGACTCATTTGGGTTTTGGCATTTATGACGCTTTACAGCCAGAAATTCATCTCTCCTCTTGCCGTCCTTCCACCTGCCCATGGCAGTATGTAATAAATCTCAGTGTCTCTGAGCATCCATAAGCCACTGCTGGTAAATGAAGTTACTTCCACCTGTTTACAGGTTCCTTCAGTGAATGTGCATTAAATTGTTTTTCAGTTGGATCTCCTCTAAATAAATGGCACCGTGTGTCCCTTCAGGAACTGTGTGCAGCAGTAGAATGGAAGCCATAAAAATAAAATACATGGGTTGCTTGAGTGCAGCAAGACTAAAACCGACAATAAAAGAGACACAGGGGTGCTGTCTTTCTGTCGGCCACCTCGCAAGGTCCTGGTCCCCTCTGCAGGGTGTGCTGGAGCAGGATGGGTTGCTCATGGTGATGCTGAGTGATCTGGGGCAGAGACTGCCTAGCAGTTACCCTGGAGTTGAGTTCATACCCGAGACCACACTGCACACAGTGCCTCGCCTTTGTTTTTTGGGCATAACTTAGAGCCAACTACAGATGCTCATTTACCCTTTGGTTGGCAGAGGTTTTTCTGCACAACAGACAAGGTGGTTTGAGGTTATGAAGCCCACTTGCTGTTTGCCAATGCTGTTTCAAATGAGGATTGTGTGGAGGGGGTGGGAATGCTGGCAGACTGTTTCAGCACAGGTAGAACGGGTTTGGTCCAAACCGTTAGTCAACAGCTGAGTTTATGTGTTGCTGCAGCTGTTCTTAGCACACATCTGCCCATGCTCTTATGTTACTTCAAGGAGAAGTCTGATAAGCTGGACGCAGGGTTGCTGAGCTGCACAAAAGCAACTCTGAAATGGCTAGCCTGCTAATTTTAAGGCATCGCATTTACTCTGCCACTGGCATCAATGAAAGCAGCACTTGCCACTTGCCTTCTAGCAGATGCCTGTGATGGAGCAGCAGAGAGAGGGATTTGAATTGCCATTTCTGGCTTCACTGGTGATAGAGAATGGAAGGAGTCTGGATCTGACGTTCTGTGAGCAATCATCCCACCAGATCTCAGAAGACAGTTGCAAAGTGCAAATCCCATTCAGTCTGTTCCCACCAAGAAGGAAAGTCAATGTGGAAGCACATCTAAAATAGCTGCAGTCATGAGGAGAGGACAAAATAATATGGCTCTCAGAAAAAAACATTCAATACTGCTTATTTTGACCTTAAGAGAATGGGGTTGATTGAGAATGTGTGTGCCATTGGTTTCAGCATGTCTGGTGTTTTGAGGTTTAGTTTTATGTGAAAATGAGGTGCAGTCTTCAGTTGCAGAATCTTTGTTATGGTGGTAATTTATCTGAAACTTCTCAAGCAGTAAAAAGGTGCTTTTGGGAGTACTGAGATTTTCACAAATCAGTGTCTATGAGGTTTTTTTAGATACTAGACAAAGTGTCTTCACATTTTTTATTATTGTTATTGTTTCTATTATTATTTTACTGTTAAGTGCTGGGTCCCTTTGGGCCTTGTCTGACTGTAGAAGGAACTGTAAGACATTCAGCACATCTGATACTTCCTATGTACAAGATCCAAGCATGGATTTGAGTGCCTGGTACCTCTAGTAAACATCTTGATTCATGTAAAGTAAGCTTAGAACAACAAAATTAGAATCAGATGCTCCCTATTTTTTTTTTCTTCCCTGTTTCAGTCCTAAGCCAAACGGTTTACTGTGGAATACAGTTGAATTGCTTGCTTTTTCTCATAAAACAAATACGCCTTTGTTCCTCTTTTGGACTGATGCTTTCCTTAGTTCTGTGTTGTGGCTTAGCTATACCCTCCTTTCCCTCTTGATCTTCTCAATTTTTCTCAGAGCACGTGCACTCTTCTCGAGCTCAGCCTTCACTGCTGGCTGATGGAGTTCTCCTTTCCATGCCACAGGAGCCTGCTGCATAGGCAGTGGAGATACTCTGATAAACTCCTTGCTTTTGTGCTAGAATTGGTGTTTTGTTTTGATACAGCATGTATCATTTCCCATTTGAAACTGCTGTTATTGTATGGTTGGAAAAACCCTCTTACTTGGCATTGGCAGAGGAAGCAGACTTTAAAAGGGAAGAAAAAAAAAACCTCTAATTTAATAAGCAGTGTTTTGGGGTTCCTTTTGTTACGTGCTACCTTTTGAACTCTGTAAACCAGCATGCAGATCTAATTCACAGCAGCGTCACCGCGCTGAGCCGCACAAGTAAACACTTTAAATGGGAGGAAGCACCTGCGTATGGCTATTGTCTCTCTTCTTCCATTAGCAGAAGTCTTGGGCTGACTCCGTCCCGGCCAAACGTTCCAGTCAGTGGGAATCCACAGGCGCTGGTGCCAGGCAAACCTCGCTGCCCTGGGGCTGGAGCAGTGCGGGCGCGTCGAGGGGAGCCGGGGATGGAGGGCAGCGTGGGCGTGGGCACCCGCACACGGGTGGGCTGCGGGGCGCTGGCACATCATCTCAGCCCCGACAGAGCGGGCTGCCAGGAGCGCAGGACTCGGCAAGGTAGGGCTGTGCCTGGAGCTGTTGGTGGGGCTGGGGAGGCTCCACAGTGCTCTCAACGCGTGTAACGCTCTGACATGGTCACTGTGGTCCCGCTCGTTGGGTTTGTGTAACCAAATGTTTGACTTGGTTGCTTTCCCATTGAGTTCGTATGCTTTTGTGGATGGACACTATTCCTTGTAAGTGTGTCATTGTTACAGATGCGATCTGTAACAAATTTACAAGAGAAGGTTAAAAGCTGGAAGAGCTTCCTTGAATAGAAGAGCCTTAAAGGCAAAAAAATCTCTTTAGTTTACCCAAGACAGGTCAGGAGGTGACTTACCATGATCTAAAAGCATCTGCAAACAGAAGAGCTTTGCTGGTATAAAACTTCTTTTGATTTGGGAAACAAAAGCCTAAACAAGTTCATTGACTTGAAGCTAAATTTAGGTAAGTTCAACTCAGAAAATACTAGGATGGATTTTCTGTCTCCGTTGTTGTGTTCGTGTTGTGGTCTGTGTCTAATGAGAAATTGTGGGAAGCAGAGAAATTGCAGGATAAAGTGCTCAGTGTTTTAGAGGAGACCTCATTAGAGTAGTGTCACTTTGGGATTTTAAGTTTTCAGTCTCTACATATTAGAGACGTTTGGTGGTGGTGGTGTAGTACCTGGGGAGCTGGAATTACGTCTTAATTTATTGAATGCTCATTTATGGAAGTTTGAGATGCCTTTGGTGAGATGTTAGTAATTATTTTATTAATCCTAACATCAGTTTCTACTTAGGAAAAATTGTCTTTTGCCCTCTAGTGGAAAAATTATTTACTTGAAGGCTTCCAAATTAGGAGAAGTTCCTGCAAAAAAAGGTGGAATATGTGAGCAAAGTCATAGAGGAGAAAACAAGGCTGGAGAGATGAAGGGGTTGCAATAGGTGGACGTGCTCTGTGCTTCCTCTGCTTTGGTCCTCACAAAACTGTGATGCTGATGACATACACAGATGGGGGCTTGGTCAAATAGGGGAGGAAAGGAAATGTCAGTAGAGAAGAGATTATCCAATACTCACGTCTGCTGGACTTGGTGAAATTATTCCAGGTATAATTACAAGGAAAACCTGATCTGAGCAAGCTCTGAACAGTGGGCAATCACTGGATGTGGTGGGGAGGGAAGAGGAGCACAGCAAAGCCCACTCCAGACCTTCATAGGGAGGAGAAGGGAAGACACAAAAAATGAAGGATCAGAGAATCTGACCCTGATTCTTCAAAAAAGTTCCAGAGCACTTTGTGCACAGCAGAGAGGAGGATGGGGTCCAAAGAAAAGCTGACTTAAAAAGAAAAACAAATTGGCAAATCTGTCCAGCTTTCCCTCTTCAATGAGATAACTCATTAGCATGTAATGAGGGGTGATGAGGCTTAGGAGCGGAATGTGGATCATCTTGGAACAGCAAAACCAATGGGGCACCAACATGATGAGGTGTAGGGAAGAGGAGTGTGCAGAGGTGGCTCTGAGGGAGCAGGAGCTGACTGACCCAGTGCAGTGGGCAGGGTGGTACGTGGTGATGGGGGCTGCTGTCGATGGGCAGCGCAAACAAGCCAGCAGCGTCCCGAGGTTTGAGGAAAGGAGTGAAATCTCTCTCTGAGTCATCATTACAGAAGCTCTGTGTGTAAGACAGGGCTAGTAATTGCTTCCTGCTGCACTGAGGGGTGCTGGGCAGCGCAAGGTAGGAGGAGAACAGTCACGCTTGCAAGTCTGGAGATGAACCGCACAAATGGGAAGCTCAGCAAATGAGGCCAGACAGGAACAGCTGAAGGACTTGTATTTGGAAATATAAGCCTGAGTGCAGGCAATACATTTCCTGATGCATAAAAGATTTCTGTAAAAAACTATGATCACCAGCTTTTAGTTCCCACTGGAAAAAATTACCTTGGTTTGCCTGAAAAAAATATTCAGGGTACAGATTGGGAAAGAGCTTCTCACTAAGAGGTAACGAAGCAAGAGCAAAAGAAATTGTGAATATGCTTGACTGGAGGATTTTCAGAGCAGTTAAATCAGTGCCCCTTGCCAATGTGTGATTTCTCCCCCACTCTGTTGCCTTCTGTCCATCCACCCACCATACAAGGTCTATTTCACTCATTAACCCTCCAAGTTGGACTTTTTATTTCTGTTGCTTTCAGAGGCCAGGGGTCAAAACCAGTAGCAGTGTTGTAGGCTATTGCATGGCTTTGGGATATAAATTCTGCTCTCAGTGCAGTCATGAAAACTTCAAGCACGGATGTAGATCACAAGAAGTTGCTGTTCTCCCATACATCTTTTCTTTCCTCTCTCTGTTTCTTCCTGGAGCTGCTCATTTGGGATGCTATGAGAGCAACAGATGTGAAGGCAGTGGAGTCCCCACACCCCCCTCCCATCACTATCATCCTCCCTTTCCTTGTGCTGAATTGTCATTCTTGTTTATTTTGGTTTGAATTACAATTGCAAAAACTGTTACAGTGTTGTTTGTTTGCTGTTTCATGAGTCACTGTTTGTATTTGCTGCCATTCCCGTTGCCTCTCCTCTTCCTCTGTTTTAACACTTGCAGCCACAGCTCTCCTCCCAGTATCTTGGAGTCCCTTCTATTTTAAGTCTACAATGCTCAGCACTCCTGTGAGTGCAGGGAAAAGCAAGCTGACAGGGAAGATTTCAGGATGAGCCTTTTTTTCCTTTCCTTGTTTTTCTCTTTCTTCTGACATTTTGTAAAGGTCCTTGTTCAAATCAAAAAATACCTTGGAGACTCCTTCCCTGAGATCTCTGTGCTCAATTAGTCCCTATCTCATTTCTACCAGGCAGTGAGATCGATACTGCTTTTTCTGGCTTGAAAATTTCAGGCAAGGAGGAAAAAATCACGTTAAAAAGACCTTCTTTGAAGTTACTGAAATGCCCATGTGCAATTCCAGGACCTGCTGTCATACTGGCAGGTGTTAATCCCTTCATGTGCATTGTCACCGGGGTGCAGAGTCTGGCATCCTGCACAAGATCACAAGTTTGGACTGGTAGGGGCTGACCAAACTGACCTCTGAGAGGGGCTGTGGGTGCTCTGGGTGGATGGGGAAGAGGCTCTCCTGGTTCTCATGGCCTTGTGCTTCTTCCTGCTCCTGAAGTGAAGTGCCACTGTTACCAGCCAAGAAAATCCTACGGCTCCTTGTCTTTGAAATCTGAAAGGTAACGGCTTGCAAGTCTCTCTGTGTACTTATCAAGGAGAAACAGGCAATTTATTTGTGTCAGCTAAATGGAGCCTCAGCTTACAGAGCTCCATGTGGGAGAAATAACGAGGGGTCCCGAGTCTGTCTCAGGTTGTCCAGAAGCTCAGCAAATCTTTTACTGTGAATCCACTATAAAATAGCTCCAAGCTTCTTGTGCCTCAATTAGCAGCTTTGATATAGAGCAGGCAGGTTTTCAGGTATAAAATGTCCATTTTGACTCTTTGAGTGTTCTCAGGTGGCCCATGGAATGTAAATGTTTTACTCTATTTGTAATGCAAAACCGTTTAATTATCTCCAATTCATAAATCCCTAGTTTGGTACTTGAGAGCCTGTAAGAAAATGCTCATCTTTTAGTGGGTAGTAATCAGTGTCAGAGGAAATGGGGAATAGATGGTGTGTTTTAAATGGTGTCAGTTCCAGAAACTGGAATGTATAATTTAAGTCACTTACATTTAATCATCCTTTAAACACTGAATTCCAGCCTCTGCTGCTTGTCTCACAGGAAGCTGACAGCTTTTTAATGCCACAGTGGTAACACTTGAAACTTCCTTAAGCTGCTGTAGGCTGTGATGTGGCTCTTTACCGCACATGTTGGTGCATCCATGGCCAGTTCCCCAAGCCTGGATCCAAGGGTTGGGCTCTGCTGTGCCCCCCTAGCCCCAGTTTTGGAAGTCTCCATTGTTTTACCTTTTTACAGAGCCGTAACATCTGCTGTAAATACCACAGCAAATGTAACAGCTGTTGAGGGTGGGATTATGGATCTGGGGTCTGTGTATAACAGCTAAACATATTCTAGCAATTCAGCAGGTTGAAAAATAAAGCGGATCAAGCTGTGTGCATCATACTCGGGATCTGTGTGGTGCGGATGTTTCCTGGTGGAGTGAAGTTGTGCCCGGTTCAGTCTGGGGTCCAGTGCCTGGAAGTGGGAAGCTTTGATTTCCTTCATTTCAGCAAGGAACTGGAGCCATGTGGGGTGCAGCAGGTCCCAATCCTGCCTGGGGAGCCGCTGTGACCATGTGTGTGGGGCTGTTGTAGCTTTCCTTGGGCTGTTGGTGACAAGACACTTGATACTCACTTCAGTGGCAGTGTGCATGATTTAAACCTGCATATGTATATGCATATGCAAATGCATGTATGCGTATATAGAGAAGACTGCAAGCATTTTTAAAAAGCAGCTGAGAAGCCCTGTATGTGTCTGGGATCATGTGGGATTCTGATCCCTGGCTGCCTCCCCTCCGCCTGCTCCCTCACCCCTGCCCCCACAGGCAGTCTGGCTGCGGATGAAATGATTTAATGCAATTCTTGCTCTTGGCGACTGGTTGATGGCATTAAAGGAGTGAGTGGAATTTCATCCATTAAAAAAAATACATCTGGGCTGCTGGGGAGTGAACCCCACAAAAGGGGTTAGGAGTGAAGGGAGTGCAGAATCTCAGAGTGCAGAATCAGTTGCCTTTATTTGCAATTGCACGTGGGGTCGGCATTAGAGCAGACTGCCTGCCTACGTGGGCAATAGGTGGCTTTTGTTGTGCCTGGCAGTCAAATGATACAGCCTTAAATTAGAAGCTGCCACTTCTATTTAGAATAAAACTTGCTTTTCTGCGTATGTATGAAAATATGAGCGTTTCAAGCCCGCCGAGCTCCACGGGATGTGCACCGGATTTGCAAAGGAGCCCATTAGTGCTTGCCGAGGTTAACGGCGGGGAGGGGGCAGCGGGGAGGAACATCTTAATGAGAGAGGGTGAAGAGTTGACGCAAGGACACGGAGCGCTCGGAGGACGTGAGGACACGGAGCGCTCGGAGCCACCTTCTGCTGTGGGAAGAATCCGGCTGTCGCTGGAGGAGCGGCACACTCGGGTGGCGGGCGGCTCAGCGCTCCTGTCGCCGGGAGGAGGAGGAGGTTTCCCAACCACCTCTCCCAGACTCTCCTGCAGCGTTGGAGGCAGTTCAGATGTGGATCGTGAGATGATGGAGGAGCTTCGGTCCTTTCCTGCCCGCAGCCACCAACTGAATCAGCCACACAGGACAGAAGAGCTGCTGTTGCTTCCCTGGGCCTCAAGAGTCCCAGGTCAGGCAGAGCAGGAGGGTGGCAAGTTCAGCCTGAGCTGTGGGAAGGGTTTTGCTCCCACATGACAGCCCAATAAATGGTGGGAGAACAGCAAGTGGGTGTCAGCCGGTGGCTGTCTGAGTCCAGCACAGCTTGGGGCAGCCTGGAGGCTGCTCCCATGGGAGCGACGGTGCCTTTGCTCGGGCAGAGCTGGCCTCTGGCTTCCACAAAAACCCCTCTGGAGCTCACCTGCACTGGGACTCCCTCCTGGCAGCACTGCCATGCCACCTCTCCCCTCCCTGCACCAGAGCTATCCTGGCTGGGGACAGGAGACCATCCGTGACCTCTCTGGTGCCACGGGAATGGCCCCTGGGGTTCCTTAATTTTGGAAGAGCTTTTGTTCCTGGAGTGTCTCAGAGTTGGCAGGCACCACTAGGCAGTGCTGTGTTAGCTTTCAGAGGGAGTTTCACCTCAAAAATTAGGGCATAGGTCAGGGAGAAGATCTTACAGTGGAAAGTGGAGCCTTTTGTCTGTGCATTGGCAGCTCTCTGGGCTGTGTTTAATTTTTTAATTTATTATTTTAAAGACAGAGCACTCTGTAGTGACAGGAAGAACTAAAGGTATAATTGGGAATTCGTTCTGTGCGTGCCACCCTGTTTCATATTGTTGAAGTAGTGGTAGAGAGCACATAATTTCCTTGAATTTATTCACTGCTCAGAATTACGGCATAAATTTCTGGGGGAAAAAACCCCCAAGCAAACAACAAAGCATTTAGCTTATTTAGTGCCTGCTCCCCGCTGAGATTTAAAGCAGTGATAACTGTGGAAGGGTCCTTTGCTTGGGACTTTTCCAGTTTTGTAATGTAAAGGTTCTCTTTTCTTCTTCCCTCGGCAAAAATGATGATCTAAAAGCCTTTTACTTAATAAAAGTGCATGTTTCTACTTTATCGCATGACTCCAGGAGCTGAGTGTTTTTTTTTAAGAAAAGCATCAGATATGTGTGAAAATCATCAGTGTTGGCAGCACTGAAGTCGTTAAGGGGAAGTTCAGTGCTGTGTTTGCTCAGAACTGAGCGTATTGGGACCAGGGAGGTTGCAGCACTCTGGTGTGCTGAACAGCCTGGCTGTTTGAAAGCTCCTAGTACAAGTGCATACGATTATATTTTGAAGTTTATTTTCTGCTGCACTTGATAAAACTTTATTCACTGCACTGTTTGACTTTAAAGGCGAAACCCTGGAGAAGTGCAAATAGCTTCTTCGGGGAAACATGGATTTTGCTCTTGGCAAAATCTGTTGATGCTGAGGTTGTAAACGCTGGTACCTAGAGATGCACTGTGCACCTTTGTTGTTTGGGATGCTTGGAGGTTCCTCGTTTTCCTGTCTCAGGTGACACATGACTGTCCCACTGGGTGTCTCGAACTATGCTGTGGTCCTGAAAGCAAGTCCTTGTGCAACAGGAGAACAAAGCCATTCTAGTGGAGACTGGCATGGCCTCTTGGGCTGCTTTGCTGGGCTGTTGCAAGGAAAGACCCTGAAATTTCACCTGAATGTCTTTGAATTTTGTGGTTTTTTGTCATTGGACAATGACTCCTACCTGCTCCACGATAAAGCATGAGGCTGCCTGCTACCACCAGATCCTCCATCCTCAGCATCACTGCCCAGCAGTGCCCCATGGTAACAGAGATCCTGACCCCTGGGAAAGGTGTGTGACTCCTGCTCAGGGCTAGCCCTCACCTCCACCTCTCCATCCTCCAGGCCAACCTCCTGTTGCCCTTTCAGGTAGCTTTTAACCTGTGCTAAATTTCAAAGTAAAGTGAACCAGCCTGGTACCACAGCTCCTGTGAGCACCAGGAGAGACCTGAAGGAAGAAGAGGGCAGGATCACACCTGTATTACCCGTGCTCATGCTGACAGCTTCTGCCTGGGTCCCCAGTGGGGCACTGGTAACACTGGCCTGCAGTTGTCTGCTTGCGGTGTGACTGAGCTGCTTCTACTCCCACTGAGAGCCAGCTCAATTAAAAGGGCATATATTTTCAGATTGGGAAAACCTGGGGAAATGGCATAATTTACAGGGCAAATATGTTAAAATTGGATATTTCTGTGCTGGACATGGATGTCAGCGTGCCAGCTCTGCCCCGGCCGGCCGGCAGGGATGCCAGCCACCGCACGGGCACTCGAGGGAGCCTTGGTCCCCATCCCAGCCGTCTGGCCAGATTGGCACCAGAGTCTGCCATAGATAGTACATTTATAAAATGTTGGCTCATTTAGGATTTTCACCTGAGGTGCAACATGGCCGTGGCGTGGGGACCCTGCTGTGAAATGGGCAGAGTGAGCGTTCCGGCTGGGGGAGCAGCGGCTGTTCGGCCAAGTGTGGGGTTTTGTGCTGGAGTGAGGGTGACATAAGGAAACTGTATGGAAATTGGATTGGATTCTGATGCAAGATTTCTGGCAACCTTCGACTCCAGGGAAGCAGTAGTCCCTGAACCAAATGTGCACTTCCAGCTGCAGGGAAGCAGCCTGCCTTTTCCATCCTTCTGCCCATTTCCCTTTCCAATCTATAAGATTTCACATCTCTGCTCCAGCAGCTTTGGTTATATTGCTGGTTCTGTTTGGATACTAGAGGAGGTTATTTTTGACAATCATTTGGGAACTGTTCCTTATTTGCTTAAGTTCTGGGTTTACAGTGATGCAAGCAATGTGATACTATTTAGCAGATCTAATAGAGGTCAAGGTCCTGTTGTCTTAGGTATTGTAAAAATGTCTTGTAAATGCTGTACATTGTCCAAATGGGCTACAGGGAAGGCAAGCAAAAGAAGGAATAAACCAGGCCCTTACAGC
>JAWWES010000115.1:83911559-83995372 GCA_035583135.1 Lophotriccus pileatus
CTTGTAAATGCTGTACATTGTCCAAATGGGCTACAGGGAAGGCAAGCAAAAGAAGGAATAAACCAGGCCCTTACAGCTGCTCCTTATGTATGTGAAGCTGAGGCACAACCAAACATGCAGGTGTGTTTTGTCCCAAAATGGGACCCAGGTCTCTTGTGTTTTGTTCTAAAACACTTTTTGTTCATGTGAGTTGATTCAGAGTCATTTGCTAAAACAAGCTATGGCTGCGTGTGCTTTGCTCGCTGCTTTATCCCCTTTTCAGTGGAAATGCTTTGAAACAGATTCAGGATAAAGCTCATCCACTGCTGGGACATCTCTAATCTACTTTCAAGGAAGCTGGTTTTTTTTCCCCCTGAAACCTGGCCTGGGAGGAAGCAGGAGCATGCTCAGTGTCCCAGGTATGAAGCAGAGGAGCGCCTGCGGTCGCACCCTCTGCCAGCAGCTCATCTGTCTCTGCCTGGGGATCCCAAAACAGGGAGGGAGCAAAAGCAGGTGGCAGGTAAGGAGTGCTGAGCGCCAGCTTGCATGGCATAACTGAATCCCAGGGCAGGTTTTGTCTTCTCCCTAGGACACAGGCAAGGGGCTTGAGTAAGAGAGAGTGTGGAAGGAGTTTCCAAAGGTGCATCCCCCGAGCAGCTGCTGCGGCTCTTTGTTCACTCCCTCTCCCCATCCTTCGGAGCCATCTTGAGAGCTTGGGGGGATTGGGTTTGTCTTTACTGAAGTTCCTGCTCTGTGGGCTGGCAGGGCAGCTTGCAGTGCCTCTCTGCACTCCCAGTGCCATTGTCAGCTTTGGCTCCAGCTTATGTTTTTGGAAATTAGGTTTACAAGCTGCAAGTTTTATCAAGAAAAGCTGTTGGGTATTTTTTTTTTCTTTAAAAAAATCAATCCTTTTCAATTTCTTGTTTCTGTGAAATAGTAAAATTCTTGCCCTGGCTGTTAGGTGGCTGCCAGAAAGGGCGGTGCTCTAACACTCCCCCTGTGTAACTAAGAAGTTGTGTGTGTTCTTTGCTGCATTGAAATCCTAAATATTTATGTTACGGTTCTGGTTTCTTGCCATGACCTTAACTTATAGATCATTGTGGTTATAGTTCCTAAATGATTTGAGCTCTAATAAATAGTTTGTTCTGTTTCGTATCAACAAGCCAAAATAATAATTGATCTTTCAGGATATAAATTCCTTTTATTACTTGAGGCATTGTTTGCTTTTACTATTAAAGTTGTTTACAAGACATTGTTTTTAGGCAATATATTGTTCACTTGTGTATTTTGAAAGAATAACAATAAAACATTACTGTGCTCCTGATTTCCCTTTGAAAAGGCAAAGTAACCCTCCAAGCACGGTTTCTTTCCGTGCAGTAATGGTTCTGTATTCTTTACCATTGTGTTCCTTAAATAAAAAGCACAAGATGATCCTGCCATACAGAAACACAACAATTGTTTTTGTAAACAGTGTGTGCTCTGGTGTCTGTAGTAAGTAACTAGTTTCTTGTTTATAATTGTATTTTCTTAATGAGAAATCAAGTTGGTGGATACTTCCTTGTTTTTTGGAACTAGTTGTACTGTGATTTTAACAAACAGTGTAATTGGGGGTCATTAACTTCTGATACAATGTGATGTAAATAGAGGAAGTCCATATCTGAAGGGCTCTTGTGGCACAGACCGTCCCGGCAAGGATCGCTCTGCACGTGCCTTCAGTGAATTCCTAAATTCAAAGCCTCCTGTTGCCTGTGGCTTGGTGCTGGAGCAGAGGTATGTACCAGCCTGTCCATGGGCATTGGGTAGGGCTCATGAAATTGGGAAAACCTGTGGTTCACTGGCCTGAGCATGGGCTCAAATACCTTATTGAACTCAGCCTTAACTTGTTCTCCTTTGCACCTGCGTGTGATGGAGATCATCGAGGGGCCCTGGTGGTTGGGCACATTTTGTTCTTTGCTCTGCAGGGCTGGTGATCAATGTCAGAGTCCCCCAGCCCCAATCGTGTTGTTGGGCAATGCAAATGATTTCCAGGTGACTGATGGGAAAGGTCTGCATTTACAGCCTTGCCTGAGGCACAGGGGAGTTCTCTTAAATACATGGAAAAATGTTTGTGAGAGGAGCTCGTTGGGGCAGTGTCCTCCAAGACTCTGAGGCATCAGAGGCAGTGAAAGGACCCAGCTCTAGGAAGAGGAGGAGATGTGCCCAGCAGGTGCCATGAGGTGAGCAAGAGCTGTAAATCCTTCTGGAACGCTTACAGATGCTGGAGACTTTGCTGTAGGTGTTTGAGCTGTGGCAAGGTAGGCACGATGTGAGGGTGCTGGGAAGAGGGTGGGTGCTGAGTGGTGTTAGTGTTGCTGCCATGCCTGCCCCTTGCCCAGGGCAGGAATGTGGCAGGAAAGTTGCTTTTCTTCATCAGACAGAAGGAGCTGATGTATTTTCATGTTCAAAGCTTACTGCTAGCTGGACTGCTGAGTCTGAAAGACTTTGCCCCAGCCTAGAAATACTGACTTGTGTAGTTTGCTGGTGTGCTCTGCACATTTCTCAGCAGCATTTTTGTCATGGTCTGTGGGTGAAAAACGCACCTGAGATGGGTATGGACTGGTTTCCCTTCAAGGATTCCTGAGTTGTGGTCAGGGTGCTCTGCCATTCCCTGCTTCACCATCACTGGCAGCTCTCCTGAGCTCCTCCCTGTGCTTGTCTGATGATGGGAAAGCCAGGACAGTTCGGGGAAACCTTTGTGTTTTCTTGTTCGCTCATCCTAATTATGTCCTTTGCAAAGCAGACTCTTGCTTTCTTATTTTTCTTTCTTTCTCCCTTTTTCCCTTGAAGTAAAGCTGCTGGAGCCCAGAGGCTTTACCTTCTCTCTGTAGAATCTTCTGACAGCAAAGCCTGAGGGATGTGTCTCTACTGTGTAACACTTGGTTCAACTCTAGTTTCTGTGAGTGATCTGAAACCTCCCTGCTATATTTGCATGCCACAGCAGAGGTTTCAAGCCTGGGAGGTGGGCTGCCTGGCTCCTGACTTTCAGGGAGGGCTTAGAGAAAAGAAAGCTGCTTTTTCTCTTGCTGTTTCCTATCTCCTGGGGCATTATCCGTCCCCAGAACTATTTCTCTGAATGAGTTTAATGGTCAACGGTAAAACAAAGCCTGATAATAAGGGGCCTTCCAAAACTGTGCTTTTCCAGTCTTCTGATCTCACAGCCTTTTGTCTCTGGGCTGTTCTGACCTATTCACGTCAAGAGAGCAAAGAATCTGTGAGACTCTGATAAATTTGTACAGCCCCTGCATAGTCTAGGAGAAGGTCTAATTTGATCTGACGTTTACTAATCTGCCAAGACTCTCAGTGATTTGTTTTCATATTAACTTGAGCCTCACATGCTGTAGAGAAATGGATAAACATATTGCATTGGTAACAACAGCAAGTATATGAAGCCAAGAATTTGTATTTATACACTTGAAAATTCCTTTCTGCTTGCTTTTTATGGGCTTTTACTCCTTTTGCTAATTGTCAGGTTGCTAATTTCGTTCACCTGGTAAAGTGTTGGCAGAGTCTTAGCTGTGAATTGTGTGAGGCATTTGTTTGGTTTAGTCTTGCATTGCATTCATATTTTCCTAAGTCTGTCGCCTTAGTGTGCTGGTTATAAAAGTGATTCTGAATATTAGATCACTTTTCTACCCACCACACGTGACTGGTCCAATAGCAGCTTCTACACTGTATAGATACTGTTGAATTTATGTTCTTAAATGGCTCTCACACCATGGTGGGAAGGTCCTTGATTATTTATATGTTTCTTACACTTTGTGAGCAAATAGGTGAAATAGTGAAATTCTCCAGTGCATGGTTTTGGTGTTTGGTTGATTTGTATGGTTTTTTAATTTTTAAAAACTCTTCTATGTATTTTCCCTGATTAGGTAACATTAAAAAAAGTTGTGTTTTTCAGTATTCAATGAGATCATGCAAGGAGCTCATTTGAGCCCCTGGATTAGAAAGAACAATTTCACAGTTCTAATCATTGTAACTGACGCCCAGAGGATGTCGGTCTTTTTCCTTCACAGAAATCCATAGTGGTGACATAAATGTGACATGGGAAAGTTCATGCATGAGAAAAGCAATTGTCTTTTTAAGAAAAAACAAAAATCACACCCCCCGTGCAGAACCTTATTCCGTTAATTTTGATTTCAAACCAAATTTGTGCTCCAAAAAGTGAAGCGTTTTGATGGTTCTGACTATAAAGATTCCTGTGCTGGAGGTACCCACCAAAGGTGCTAATTTGGAGTATCCCATCAGTTTAGGATTTGTTCCATGTTGCCATGTCAAGTCTGTTTTGAAGTGGAGACACTGCATTAGGATTTCCAGGGCTGAGTTTCACGCTGGTGTGTGAGGGCAGCCCAGCTGGGGGTCCTGTGGTGCTCGTGACTCCCCTCACCGGGGTCTCTGCTGTCACCAGTGGCTTCACTGCTACTTCCAAGTAAACCCAAAATCTGTACCCATTGCGTGACCTTATGTCATGAAAGCTTTTTATTGCCCAGTTTCCATATCTGTTTCCTTCCTTGCAAGCCCTCCAGCTCCTTCCTGTGTGGAAGCACAGAAGGGAGCACAGTGGGGACTCTGTTCCCGTCTGGGAATTAGGTGATGGTGCCTTCAGGGGCATGTTAACCCCCGCCATGGGAGGTAGAAACAGCCTTATGTCACTCTGCTTTCATAACTCCAGTAACATCCCCTTTATCTGGGGAGAGGGCTCCAGCCAGTGCAGCCAGCCCTGGGGCCTTGTGGCAAGTCATCTGTGTCCTTGTTTTACTTCCCCAGCTTGTATTTCATTAACCTTTTACCCTGCTTGCTTACTGCAGACTAATTTCCGACAGGCACACGAGTGAGCTCAGGGTTTCTGGCTCCCTCCGCACCCCTGTGCACACAATCAATACACTCGACCTTTTCCAGTGGCTGCAGTGCTGGTGGAAGAGCTGAGCTCCTCAGCATCTTCCTCCTTGCCTGCTTTAAAGCAGTGCAGAGTGGTTTGCAGCCTGGTAACCCAACAGCAACCTGGAAGGCATTCGTTCTTTCTGGAATTAGTAAAGTGTTAATTGGCTGCCGGTAAACCTGAGTCAGGGGCAGCTGCCCGTGTGTTTTGTTTGGTTTAAAAACTATTTAGGATAAAATCTGTTGACAGCTTTAAAGCTGTGTAGTATCTTTTTTTCTTTTTTCTTTTTTTTTTTTTCCCATATTCTCACCACGAGTAAGTTGGCAGAAGGTCTGGGATGTTCACCAGCTGTGTTACTCAGGGTTTGGTATCAGCATATTAACTGCACACTTGGCATTTTACTGTTGCAATGACTTTGTTTTAAGCAATTCTTTTGATAATAATAGGAGGGATTCTGGGTTGAGAGAGCATTTATCATGTCTGGATTCTTTCTTAGGGCTTAAGAATAGTATGAAGTTTTGAAGATTAAGGTTTTTTTGCGAGGCAGCTTGATTTTTTTTTTTTTTTTCCTTAGGGGAGTTTTAATAACCAACAGGGTACTCCTATCGTTAAACCTGTAGGGAAGCTCTGAGCCACCCCTGAACAGTAACTCCTGTTGCTTCATTAGGTTTTTTCCTATGTATAAGTCAGACCTTAAAAAAATAATGTTTATTTTCTGTCCTCACAAAGAGAGATTATTGTCCATTCTGTGAAATGCTGTGAAGCTGGGTAGGAAAGGTGGCTCTGAGTGGACTCTCTGCTTTCATTAGTCAGCTGAAGGCTTTGAAACCAGATGGCTCAAAGGAATGCTGTTAGCTCCCAAACTGTGCCTCAGCAATCATGAGTGGCTTTGTTTCTGGCATGGTCTCCAAGTCCTGGGTTGGTCCGTTGCTGGCTGTGAACCCTGTGGAAGCACTGTGGTCGTGCTGTGTCTTGGATATTGGTGCTTCTAGGCCAGGACTTATGTTGTCTTGTGGCCCACAACAGGGAATGGGTGAACTGCATGTGCTACCAGCACTGAAGCACTGCAAGGTAGCACATGGTACCTTCTCCCCTCCTGCAGGCTCATCTCAACCTCCTCAGGAATTTGACTCAGGCTGGTGGCAGAGGTGCTGTCTGAGTCCTCACCATTTTTGATAAAGCCTAGGTTGAAGCTTGTGTTGTCCTTCCTGGTGGCAGCAGGGGTGTGGGCTGTAGCCCTCTGCAGATCCATCAGTAGAGAATTGTTTAAAACAGTAAAGGCTCGTTACCCCCCTTTCTTTTTCCTTCTGTCTCCTTTTTTAAATCCTTGTTATAAATGAGCTGGGCAGTGCACTAAAGAGTTTGATTCTGAAAGCCTTAAAAATGCTGGTTCAGGCCCAATCACTTTTATAGGCCAGGGTTAAGTATGATGTAGGTTTTATATGTGTCAGAAGAAGCTTATATATGTGTAGCTTGTTTTGTGTCCTGAAATATTGGACATATGCAGGAAAGGGAAGTTGTAACTCTTTGCTCACTGAGATGCTTTTAAAAGAAGCCTGAAAAACAGGTATCCTCCATTTGCTTTTGCCACACTAGATGTTGCTCATTGATTCAACTTGATATTCATCCTTACACTGTAAGCTTGGCAGAATTCATCCTCAGTTCACCTGTGCAGGATGGACCTGTGCAATTAATGGCAAAGGGGAACTGCTTTAATGGCTTTAAAGAAGGTCTTCTGCAAAGAAGAGTTTTTTTCATATATAGTATGATCTTCTTATCCTGACCAGGAGGCTGTTTTAAGGGCCAAGAGCATCATAGGGGTCTTAATTCTTGTGCACAGGGTCCTTTTTGTTCAAGCAATTGCGAGATTATGTTCCTATTACTCCACTTTTCAATGGCTAGAGATTAAAAAAGGCCATTTTGTTAAAGCTCTGTTGTAATTTTGCAAGTAATACATTGTCAGGAAATAGAACACACTTTTTTAACCAGAGCAGATAATTAACCACTGAAGCAATTTATCAAACGTTACCCAGTGGGTTCCCTGTCGTGGAAGGCGTTAAATCAAGGATTGATGTATAGGGAAATGCTCTAGTTGAAGCAGAAGCCAGGGAGGAATTGATTGATATGATGTGGCCTGTGTTATGTGGGGAGATGGGAATAGATTATCTGGGGATCCCCTGAGGCTATAAATCCCTCTGAATCTGTTACCTATAAACACTGATAGGAGATTAGATCTGGGTGTGTAAAATGTCTTTAATTTCTCTGAGTGACAGTGGTGCCATATTGAGTCATTGTTCTGGTCCCAGTGTGGTGTCACCTTGTGAATTAGTGGGGTGATTTAATGAGCTCTTCTGGGTGGCTGCCTCTGTGTGTGTTCACCAAAGTGAACTTGGCTAAGCTGGGCAGAGAGAGAGAGATGCTCCAGAGACTGTGATGTCTCCCCAGAAAAGATTTCACAGAAAGAACTGCCCTCCAAACAGAAATGACAAAGGCCTGTTTATGGGTTTTTTTTCTCTAAGGAAAAGTGTCAGTGTTGAGCAATATTGTGTGTGTGTATATATATAAATACATAAACAAAACCAAAAGAAAGACTGGATGGATTTTTTTGTTTTTGCTATGTGCCTTGTGTTTTCTTTCACTTAATAGCCAAAATATATTTGCATCAGTCATGAGAATAGGTGGTATATACTTGCCTTAAAACTCTAAATACTGATTAGTTATTGTGCCTTTTATAAATGTGTTATAATACACTTTGAAATCTAAATGGATAGTAATAAGCTTTGAAATCACTAAGTTTAGAGAACCAGTGAATTTTAAATGCCAAACTAGTAATTGTGATGTTTTTGGTTGCAAGTGGCACAATTAGACATCTTGCATGACAAAGGTTAATGTAAATTCAACAGTTTTCAAAAGCACTGAAGCCCTGTACCACTAGGTGTCATTATGTAATTACTGAGGATACATGGAAGGAACAGACTGCTGATAACCCACGCACATGAAGTGGAAGTTGGTAGTACTGCACCACAGTAAATATTTTTGTTTTCAAGTAGGAATAAAAACATCTCATATAACTCGTAATGCTATCAGTGTAAGGCCAGGACATAAGATATATTTGAATATTGTTTTTGTAACAACATGCTAGTAATTGCTAGCTTATAACCTCAGACTATAAGTATATACACACTTAAAATGAACTCTGGGAAATTTAATATTAAAAGTGGGGAGAGATGATAAAGGCATTGTGAGTACAATGCACTCATACAATGTAAGGTTTCTTCCACCATTTGTTCCACCATTTGTATCCAGTCTTGATTTACAGCTACAGATGGGTTTCGGTTAAAACCCTGGAGATAAATAACTCCAAACTGTGATGATGTTTAACACTCATTTCCAGTTAGGAATTTTGCAAATGTTCCCCCTGTTTAGAATGGGACTAACTCCTGGAACCCGTAATTCATGAACTTTACTGTGCTTGAAATCCAGTCTCAGATCCAAAATTTGCTGCCTCAGTGTATCTTTACCAAAAGTATTGCAGCCCCTGAGACATTTTTGAACAAAGCCTATTCAGTTTAATGTTTGCTATGATGGCTTCATAATGTGAGAAAATATCCATGAGAAACTAGTTTTCCAGTGCTTCAGTTCTGCAGGCAATGCCTGTAGCCTAAGGTCTCATCTTGTTAGAAATGGCTGCAGTGCTGACCACATTTCTATAAGCATATAGCTCTCACTGATTCACCTTTGAAGCAAATCTGATTTCTAAATTTTTCTCAAGAATTTTGATAAAAATTTGAATTTCACTTGTCTGTAAATTCTGTTTAGACATGTTTTTAGTTAAAGTTCATGAAAAAGATGTTATTTATGACCTATATTAAATTTCCTGTTGGTAATGGTGCCAGCAGGGAGTGGAGAGTCTTTGGAGCTGTTCAAGGCAGAAAAAAACCTCTCTTAGTGGCACTAGTCCCTTCCAGATCCAGGAGGCTGCCAAAATTTGCAGGCAGTTTTTTTAGTGAATGCCTGAGTAGTCAAACTCTTCAGTGGATCACTACAGGAGCAAGCTTTCCATCCTGTATACTTGTAATATTTGTCATTAGAATATGTAAGCAGAAGATATAAAAATAGATGTTATTTTGAGTTAAGTGCTTTTTAGGATTAACCTAATACAGTTTTATTCAAATACAAGTATAATAAACATAATCTGTTCTTTCACCAGTCACACTCATTCCCTCTACACTGGATAATATAATAGAATAAGGTTAATATACTATACAGTACTGGGACATACGTATACAAGTGTATTTCATATAGTGTGGTAAGTCTGACTGCTACCAACATGCCTATCTGAGGCAGTTTAATTATTGTCTAGCTTTTCTTTCTTTCTTTCTTTCTTTCTTTCTTTCTTTCTTTCTTTCTTTCTTTCTTTCTTTCTTTCTTTCTTTCTTTCTTTCAAGCAGGTTTTTTCTTGGTGGTTGTTGTTGTAGCTGTTGTTTTGCATACACTGAGTATGATGTAGCATTCCTTATAAAGATCTGATATAAATAAGGCTTGAATCGGAGTCAGTAAACTTTCCTGAGATAACGAGGATGCTTTAAAGAGGTTTTGGTATTTTGTGCTATGCCCTTTCTTGTTTATACTGGCTTCAGCTGATGTAAGCATGACTACAGTTTACATCAAGTTCAAGTAGAAAAGTTGGATTGAAACTTGGAGAAAAACAGTATCAGCTCAGCTAAGTACATATCTTGACCCAGTCGATAGGTCTCAGTAGTCTTCTCTGTCTGTGGCATAATTTTCTGGCTAGACAGAAAAGTTGAAGAAAAAATGGAAAACATGGGGCTGCTTCATGTAATGAAAATGGAGAACAGAAAATTAGCTGTTTAAAATATCTGCTTGAGTGAAAACAGGTCTGTGAAGGAAATGCAGGGTTTTTTTCAGCAGTACAGACAGATACCTGGGATCTCAAACAAGTTAAAATGGCAAGAGTGAAAGTCATGTAGTCTATTTTCACGTGTCATGAACATCTGATTTAACCTCAGCATCTTATGATCAGCAGAGACAAACACTTCTAGGAGTGTTTGTTTCATCAGTTGTATTAGTAGGGGAGGAATTACGCTTTAGAAGTACTTGTTTCCCTCAACCAGCACAGGGAGACTGACAACTAGCTCAAAAGCATATTAGTACAACTGAATCCCAAGCTGATCATAATGTATAAGATCTGTGGTATGGATATCATAATATAATGATGATGGAGGCTCTCCCTTGCTGCTCAAATCAGAATGCGTGGGAAGAAGCCTCCTGCTCCTCCTTGACCCTCCTTCCTGTAGAAATTCTTCAGGTTTTGCATCAAAAGTCTTTTAAACTGATTGGTGTTTGGTACCAAATAAATTGGGGAGTTTTTAGCTGCCTTACTGACATCTCTCTACATGCCATGTAATAAATAGTTATCTTGAGCTAATTGTGGTTGTGTTTTCCTTCCGTGTAATGTAAAGTTTATTTGCTGAAGCCCACAGTCACAAACATTCCCATGAAGTTTTATTAGAGTATCTAATCTGAAGTGGTTTTGGGTATCGGATTTCTCACATCCAGACTCCTCGAATGAAGGGCAATTGTGGGATTTCTTTCTGTGAAGACTAATAAAATTATGTATATATATGTAACCACTATTAGCATCATGAATTAGTCTCAGAGCTGTGGATAGAGTTTAAGCAATATTTTCATGTTATAATACACCAAAAAGTTAAATGTGCAGTTTATTAAATTGATGAAGCTAGATAAGTAACAAAAGTTAACCAAGGAACTACCATGCTGTTTTTTTAACAAATAGTGAATTTACCATGAGGTGTATCACAGAAAGAACGAGCAGCTTTAGAATATATGGGAGTCCAGGAGAATGTGTATCTCTGTGATTCCATTTTTTTGCGAAGGTCAGGTGAAGGGTGACTTAATTTTCTTGGTAGCTGAAGAGAAGACAAACCTGTTTACATTCCACAGGAATTAATTTCATGATTATTGTGAAGTCAAAGAAGAAGAATTTGGGAGGGTTTGCTCATTAGGAATCTTTCAGAACAGCATTTCAGTGCTCCTTCTTTTCCTTTTATATTCTTCAACTCATCTATTTTTATTTTATCCAGACGGTATGGAAAACAAAAATTTGTCTTTGTTTATGAAGTTGTTCTTTATAAAACGGGTTTGCTACAGTTGTGCTTATTCCATTGTAACAAGGTAATTTTGTAATATTTATGAAATTCTAATTTATGAGGATAAGGATGTTGAAGAATTGTTGAAAACATAGCTGATTTATTCTGCTGCCATCTCTTGAACTTACTTATTGAAGAAACCTCAAGTGAGATCTGGGATATCAGAAATATTTCCATTAAAAAGGGAGATATTGATATTCAATTCTAGAAATGGGTTTGGAGTTTATATGAACCACATATTTGTGGACTAGATTTTGTGCTTTGCAGAATCTCTCAAAAGTGCAGATCTTAATATTTGTGGAGTAACCTAGTTTCCCATACATTCTTGTCATGTATCCAGGAAAAAAATCTGGGATAGAATAAAATGACCTGCACTAGCTAGGATTAAATAAAAAATCAGGGAACCAGTGATAAGAAAAAAAGAGTGACTCAAAAGTCAGAGGGTATTCAGTAAAACCCCTCCAGCTTCTGTCCATGACCTGAAAACAGAGGTGGAAGGACCTTTCCCCACAGTGCCTCTGTAAAGCTTTTACTGGTTTTGATGGTGAGAGTTGTCAAAGTAAGGTGATACTGCTCTTCACTGGGAAGTGAGACCTTTTTTCTTTAGGGTGCAGCATTTTGCTAGGGATGACTAGTGTTGCCTATGTCCATGCCTGCACAGTGGAGGCTCTCTCTCTTTCTGCACTCAAGTGTTACTTGTAGCTTCAGACTGTGGCCATCCTTTGCCTTTCTAGTCTACTGCACTCAACTACTGTAACTCCCTTATATTCATGAGGAAAAATGCATAGCAGGGAGATGGTGAGGAGCTGCATCCTTTCCTACTGCCTTAATAAAACTTCTCATATATACCTCTTATTCTGCACCCACCTCAGTTCCACTTCTGGCATCCTGATGATTTGAGATCAGTAGTTTGATTATCCGGGAGTATTGCATGGATTACCAGCTACACTTAAATACAGTGTTTGTCCAGGTTTGCTTTGTCCCACCAGTTTTAGATCTTCACAGGGTGTGAAACGCCTGTGATAATGCTGCTGTATTGTGCAGGGCCCACTTGCCACTACTCTGGCTCTGTGCTGCTGCCTTTTGCATTCCTTATTCCTAAGACCTATCTCAAAAATGCTAGTGAGCAAAAGAAAAACAGTTATTTTGTGTATTTTTCTCTATTTTGTATGTACTCCCTTTGTAGTTTGAGCACAGTGATTAGGCTGATCCTATGAGTGGCAAGATGTAAAATGGTTGTATGTGTGGAAACAGATAGAAAGCAAACATGCTGCCTTTCCATCACCTTTACATGGACACAGGATGCCCATTGCTTTCTGCTGCTCCCTTCCAAAAAGAAAATGTTTTGAAGACACAGCATTTGTACAGTATTTTGGCCTTTTAGAGATGGATGTTGCCTTCACATGGCTTTCAGCTTCTTCAGTTAAAGTCTTTCCTCAGGCCTGAGTAAAGCTAGAGTGTTTACAGTAATCTGTGTTTGTAGGAAGCTCCTTCCTAAAGTGTAATAGTTTACTGGCTTCAATTATCAGTACAGAAAGCTAGTTAATATCTCTTATTAATTTACTTTGTTATTTCTCATCATATTTTTCTTTGGATGTTACAATAATCCATGAACATGTCCTTTGCTTTAATGATTATTGAAGTTCATTAGATGTTTGAAGGCTTTATCATATGTCTTTCTATCTTCCTATATCTGTATACATGTAGCTCCTTGTTTGCAGCTAAAGGTCTATCTTAGTGGCCATCTCTTTCTCTCTGTGACAGCCCCTGTTTTTGTTATGAATGGTAGAAATAAACCTCAGTGCAGTTCTTCTGTGTTTTATTTTTCATCTTACAGAGCACTAGAGCTGTATGTGACAAACCAGCCATATCTTTCAGCTACAGCAGAATTAATCTTTTCTTCAGGTGCTCAGTATACTTTGTTACCTTCTGTTGTGAATGATTTATTCTACTTGTTTTGCAGTGTTTTACTGATTTGTCTTGGTTTTAGCTTAAAATGATCATGTTGTTCTGTTCTGTTTGGGTTAATTCCCAGCTATGTCACCATGGTCTGAAGACTAACAGCTTTTTTTATCTATTAGTTGTTTTCTAAGTGGTAAACTGTCCCTAGAAGAGTCTTAGTGATGATGCCCTGGAAATTTGTTGTTGCTGGAAAAACCTATCTTACATGCAGGACTAATAAAAAGCAAGTAATGAAGAAGTACTTAGTGGATAATCTGGAGGGCATCCTTTTCACAGAAATATAGAAGAATAGTTTGAGATGCATAAGTATTTTTTGAGTTTCTAGAAGGATTTACTTAGACCTCAGGGAGAAAAGAAATCTGCTTAATATGAAAGAACTGTGGGAAAAACATGACAAAATAAAGTAAGCCTCAATTTTTAGAGGTATATATGTGGGAGGGAAGCACAAAATACTTAAAAATCTTGGCCTCCCACATTCAGTAAAGGAGGAATGTGAGGGTAATATTTGCCAAAAAAAGATCTGTTTCTGTTTAAGGGAATCTTAGGCTTAATATAGATTCTAGGGATAAAACAACAGAAGTAACATCAAGTGATCAGCTCTGAATATTAATTAAATTGTACGTTTCCTCAGTACCACTGCAATGTGTAGTTCCAGAGATTCTTTGGACTTTTCTTAGGTAGTTGAACTCTAGGTTTTAAAGACAGTTAGATACTGAGCTCTTCAGCACTGGAAGACCTGTAGCACTTAAATGTTCAAGAGAGCAAACCCAAAGAATTATATATTTTTTTTTAAACTTTCCTGTCAAGCCTAAAATTTATTTACTACTTAAAAGTATGTTACATAAAATATCACATGAAAAATACTACTAATACTTACGAAAATAAAACGAATCATTGCTCTGGAAAAAATATAAATATAAGATGTGGAATTGTGCTGCAGACTAGATTCTTCTCAAATTACTCGCACTGTCCTAAAATGAATGTTTAATCATCTCTTCTCAACGATTCACTTTGATTGACCATAGAGGAAGCAAAACCAACCAGCTCAGACTGTATGCCTAACTTCATGGCTGATTTAAGTGACATAAACCTGTTCTGATGTACTGTTCATTTTGTGCACTGACTCCGTCTTTGGAGATATTCAGAAAATGTTTAGACATCGTGCTGGGCAGCCTGCTTTAGGTCACATTGCTTGATCACAAGGATTGGATGAGATAACCTCCAGAGGTTCCTCTGAATCTCAGCTGTTGTCTAATTCTGTGACATCTTTAAGAAAAAAAAGACATTTTAAGTAGAAAGCAGTAATATTGTTAATTTGTAAAAATAAAAGTGACCTAATAAAATAAATAGCAGTATATAGTTTTCTTACAGATTTCTTTATCCAGTACTAGCTCTGGCTTCTCTGTTAAGCAGTTTTTATGCTGTTATGTTTTTGGTTACTGAAAGAGGGGATACTCAGGAGTTGACTGAATACAGGTCTACTTAAATTAGCTACATGGCCATCAGTGGTGATTGATGACTACCTTTTACTTACTATGTACCTTGTTCTGTTGAGTTTGCTTATACCCTGAAAGCCAATACTTGAGTGGATTCAGAGTGTTCAAGGTACTTTCTCGGTTTGTCTTCCTTTCCTTTTGTAGGAAGAGGTGCCTTGTGAGGAAGCCTTCTGCAATGCTCTTGCTACTGCAGTTCAGTTTCCAATCTGTATCCATTCCCTGTCCCGATTTCTGCATTGTGCAGTAACACATTTCCCTGTTGCCTGTGGATTCTTCATCTCACCTCCCATCACTATTTTTGTTTCTCAAAAAACCTGCATTTTTATTTATGAGGATTGAGAGGAATCTGAGGTAGTTTCTTCTGACTTGGAGGGATTTTTCGTCTCAGTAATTGGTGTTAATAGACACATATTGGACACCAGTCCAATATGAGACTATCACCACCAGTAAGATTATCAGAGATTCATATTAGGTTTTGGTTCAGATGGATTTCCTAAGCAATTGCATAGTCTCTATGTATGGAAGAAAAGGCATTAGATTTGTCAGTTTGCTCCTCAGCACTGTGAGCATATGGTTTAAGTCAGTCACGTACCAAGGGGTGATGTTGTAGCACAGTGCTTTGTAGACAGACTGAAGGTGGCAGATTTTATATTCAGTCCAAACATGTTATAGTTTAAACTTTTTATGTCGTTCCAACTGCTGACTTATTGGTAATAACAGGAGTAGCATTTGGTTATTTTTTCACAGAGGATGTTTTCCAACAGATATGTTTTAAAAATACAAATCCTCCTGCTGTTTCTAAAAACAAAACAAAAGTATTTTTGTAGTTTTAATGCCAAAATATACAGAAAGTTTGTATGTTAATGTGGGGAAAAGTGACTCTAAAGCAATAGAACTTTTTTCCGCTAAAATTTCCTATTTCCACCTGCACTTGTTACTACTGAAATTTTATCTATATTATCCTGCCCTTTCCACAATCAATAAAAAAAGCAAAACAAGTCTCTTCTAATACTCCCCAGTAAAATGTGTGTTTAGTGAACTGTTCTAAACATCACTACTTAAAAACAAGGCGTTTTTAAGTCCTTTTGTCTATCATTGGCCAGCAATGTCTCTTCATATGCAGGTTAATGGAACATGAATTTAACTGAGCTGTCTTCATTATTGTTCACCAAATCTTAAATAATAGGAAATAGAAAGAAATGCTTCAACAGATTCTTCTTTCCAACAGCTATGACAGTAAAACCACAAAGTGTAAATTATGGCAACTGTTCAGAAATATCTGGAAAATAAGGCCCATTCTTTCCTGAAGAGTTTGATGGAAGTAAGCTATTTTGCATATATCCTCTTTTCCTTTATATTTAAAATGTCATGCCTTTAATACTTAATGGAGATTAAAATCTTGAATTTCAAAACTCTGCCACTAACCCCTTGCAGAGATGTTCCTCAAGCATGGATTTATGCTTGAATCTAAATATCTTATCCCTTCCCTCTTGTTCTCCTGCTCAGTGCACACACATTATTACCAGTGCTATGACTGTCTCTGAGAGGTGCGCGTGTACACTTCGGTCATAGGACTGGAAACAGCTCTTCATGAAGAAGGTAGTTGGACTGTTATTTACATCTGGAGAACATCTGTGGTTTATCTCTGGGGCATCTTGTCCTGAGGCTTCCAGGGAGCCAAATTAGGAAAGACTGCTTCCTGCTAGCCTACCCTTTCTTTCCTAGATGGAGGACTCCAGGCAGGTACCTCCTTTGAAGCTATCAGGATGCTTATATATGTTTTAGCCATTTCTTTCTCCACAGCAGTTCAAGTTCTGCAGGTGCACAGATAGGTAATAATGAGTTTAGGCTTCTGTCAATAAAATCTGCAAGAGCACTAATGACATGAGTGTCAGCTTACAATGTCTTAAACGAAGTAAGGTGTAACCACTCTGAACTTCAAGTGAACCCTGTAAGTGGCAATGAGTGGATGACAGAAGCCAGTGTCTTAGAGGAAATACAGCTGCAATCTGGGGATTTGCAGTGGAGGAAGCTTCCACCTAGTCCGCTGGAAACCAAAGCAAAGGATGGTGCAGAATTGGGTGCAAAGAATACAGTCCCCTCTCTCCATCCTCTCCCGCTGCCTGCCCTGAGCTAACCTTAAAGCAAAGATAGGTGGCACTGTGTTCTTGGAGATGTCAAACCAGAGCTTCACCTCCTCGGGACATCCAATAGTACGTGTCGCTCTTTCCAAGGACCAGAGATGCCCTTCTTGGTGATCTAGTCCTTAGGTGTTGCAGCTTTAATAAAAATTCAGACGATCTGTTTTGTTTGGAGAAAATATTCTATTACTTCTGATTTACATATTTACTGTGTAATATTCTTAGCTTATGCAGACTGCCGTGTTTCACCGCAGAGTGCAGCATTTCATGTAAAGATGATTAATTTGTAGGGGTTGGGAAAAGGAGACTTGGTAAAGAGATTTTCTCTGCAGGGTTGTTAATAGCCATGGAGACTTATTTAGAATTGAGCAAACTGAGAGACATTGAAGGCCACTGACTAGCCATCTCATGGGCTAGGAGCTAGAGTCAGCCAACATCAAACTGGAAATAAATTGCAAAGGTTGGGTTAGCTTGAAACAGTAAGTGTAATTTACTGTTGTACTGCATTATACGTCGCTGTGGGAAATTATCCATATTTGTTTTATATAATCTTCCTAAAAGATGTGCTTTAATTCACTGCAACTTGCTGTTTTGCATGAGGCAAATTCCACAGCCTTTTCTGTGTAAGTGGCTGTATTAGATTATGAAAATAGTTTATTCTGGCCTTTAAAGCAATTAATCCATGTTCAGCTCATTTTTATCTTAGTCTTTGAGCAAGCTGTATACCACTCCTGGGTTGTGGCAGTGAAGCTAATAAGGTGATTTACTCCATTTCTAGAGGTCTGATTTGGCACTTTCCTGTAGAATTGTGCCTCAAACTGTCTTCATTTGACCCATCTGAGAGAGCCAGGTTCTGGGGCTTCAGACTCAAAAGTGTCCAAATGTCATTCTGAAGTTACCACTGTTTTTTCTGTCATTTTTTGTAGACAGGGTTGTTCCCCTCTAAGTCCCATGGGCCACCTGATGTTCTTGATGTGGCCGTATATCTAATTGTCCCATCTTTGATTTGCACCTCACTTAATTTGGAAAAAAATTAGGAAATGCCAATATTTTTCTTTGCACAATGGAGAAATAAGAGATTTAAAATAACTGAAATGGACATATCTTTTAATATCTTTCTTTCATTAACATGACAATTTAAAAAAAGCCAAAAATGCTTTTTGAAGACAGTATATGGATCAAGGCAGCATAGGAAGAATCAAGATGAAAGGTACTCTGGTTTTATCTCACTGATAAAGCATGCAAAATAGTTGCTGGAAAGACTACAAAACTCCAGGAAGTGTTCCTGGAGGTTTGTGACTGTGACAGGGATCTTTTGGTAAAATTAGAAACTAAACTAAACTAAGTCTATGAATTAAATGGCAGAAATGTGGGTTTTTTTCTTTGGTTATAAAAAAGCAGGTGCTTGAGCTGAAAATATAGCAGACCTGAGATCTAAAAAGCAGTATCAGCTTTTATAAGGTAGCAATACTGTCTGGAAAAATAATAAAACAAACAAACAAACAACCTAGCCCTCCCAAAATACTGATTTTAGGGGGTTCAGCCAAGATCATATTAACATGATTGAACACCCTCCCTTCCAACACAATGTAAAGCAGCACATTTATACTGTAAAGTCAAAACAAAGCTAAAATCAGTAGCATGATCTCAAATAATATAGTTTTCATGCAAGTGAGCACTACATATCATGAAAACAGGGTGTCAGAAGACTATGGTGCATTACCCTTTAAGCAAATGAAAAATTATCTTTTTTAGAAACTAAAACACTGATTACTTCAATGCATTTTAAGGAGCAACTTAATGAAGAACTGTCAGTGGTTGCTCACACAGAATTGTACGCACACTAGAGCTCCTCAGGACATGCAGTTAAGAAACTCTAAGCCTATTTAGATAGATTTTTTTTCCCCAGTATATCGGTCCAGTTAATTATGATGTAAAATATTGGAAAAGGACAAAGGTAGTAGGCTTTATCTCTGGATGCCTCTATGACTTAAAAGAATGAGATATTCTCGTATACCAAAGTGATGGATTGTTGATATAAAAATTATATAGTAATACTATTGTATGTGTTCCAGAAAAAATTTTATTTATGGGCACACATTTTAAGGTCAAGAGAAACCTGTAAGGTCAGAAGAAGACATCTGTTTTGAACTTCTCTGTAAAAAACATGGACTTTCTGCCAGCAATTTCTGCCTCAAGCCTGGAATTTCTCTAGAACAGCTCAGGTAACAAAAATTTTTCTTCCATTTTCTAGCAAAGTAAGTACAAAGAAATAGGATAGTGTGGACAGTGACAGTCCCTCTTATGTATTTGTGACTCGCATTATCTTCAAAAATGTCAACAGGTCCTGCTGCTGCTCTTGTTCACTCTCTAGAGCCACATTTTTTTCCCTTTGCTTTGCGTTGCTCTGGCCTTTGGTGTTTTGATTGAAATAATGCTGAGAGCTTTGGCTTCCATAGACAAATTTTGTTAAAATTATTTACTTTGGACTCTTCTATCCTGGTTGCTTGACTAAGAGATAACAAAATTATCAGAAATTATATGGAAGTCACGTTTTAGACTTAATTGTAGGATGTCACTGGATCTTGACATTAGGACCATGTAGGATGCCAAACTAAAAAGTTTCTTTCATGGTTCTGTTTTTCTTTTTATTCCTCACCCTCCACAGCCTGTCTATTTATAACTATTTTTCCATCATTCAGGAGGGGAAAAACTTAGATGTGAACCACTTTGCACGACGTTAAAAGCTTTACACTTCCAGTAATGCTCATTAATTACACTCTTTCCTCTGCTAGAAGTCCTCATATTTCCTTTGATTCACTTGAAAAACCTAATCAATTCTATTTTCCCAAAGTTTTTTTTGCTGAAATTCGCCTTGTTGAAGAGGATTAATATCAATGGTGCACAGCTGGGGAGGGAGTTTGCAAGTGTACAAGAAGGAGCAGACTTGTAGCAGCAGGTCACTACTGAAACCCACCCACAAGGGCTGGCAGCAGAGAATGCCTCCAAAGAAGTTTTGTTGTTTTGCACTCGGTGAATGTGGCACTAACTAATGGGAGGGAAATGTTGAGAATCATTTGGTTTTTGTTGAGTTCTATGAGCCAAGTTAATTGTTTTGTTTGTCTGATTTATTATACTTGAATGGACAAAGTGCTATTAATATTGCATTTTGAACAAGAAGTTAAGGCCAGAATAGTCAAAATGTTACTCATCTGGTTGGAGTACCTCAATTCTATATGAGGGAACAAAATTAGGTATTCTTTTTAGAATGTAGATATCTGTAACTCACTTCACTTCAAAGTGGAAGCATGTAACAGCAAAGTTTATGCCAACATATTATCTGTCTCTACAATGGTCTTCCAAATAGCTGTTTCTGAAAAACAGAAGTGTTCCCATTTTTTATACATTCTAGCTATTCTGTCCAAGTCAAATATTGAAATGGAAATGGAAATTAGTGACTATTACTTGGTCTCCAAAATAAAATACATTTGACATGATCAAGCATTTAGGGCTTTCATAAATGTGTCATCAATGTCTAAATATCAGTTACTTGACATAATACCTAATACTTACTTCATTTTCTCCTTATGAGCAACTTGGGAATTAAAGTATTTTTTCACTGTTCCTTGCTTGTTTAGACAATAACAAAAATCAAGCAGAAGTAATTCCAGAGACAGGGCTAGAGCACCAGGCTACAGCTAATCCTGCAGCTGCTTCTCGTAAGGGCTTGCACTTACCCCCTGGTATCTCATGTAGTTGTGGCCAATTGTGTTCCTGCATGTTGAAATCATGGAGCAGGATACCTTTTCACTACCCATCCTACTCCTTGCACAGCAACCCAGCATCACTGCAGGATGCTGTTATGACTTGCTTGAATCTTTTTTTGCTCTGAAAGGTTGGTGTGTCTTCATGTATAAATATCAACTATCAAATCTCTTAGTATCTTTTTATTTTTTTCTTACCTTTCTTCTTTTTTTCTTCCTTTCTTTCTTCCTTTCTTTCTTCCTTTCTTTCTTCCTTTCTTTCTTCCTTTCTTTCTTCCTTCCTTTCTTCCTTCCTTCTTTCCTTCCTCCCTCCCTCCCTCCCTCTTCATCAAACCCTAGATCAATATCACAGATCAACACTAGAGAAAAGCAGAGTTGTTGGGGTAGGGAATTTTCCTTGCCAGAGACATTTTCAGAGACTGTTCTGCCATAAGGTGGTAAAACCTTGTTCTGGAGTCTGAGATCTGCAATATCTTTGGAGAGTCATAATGTTTGTGGTCTGAAAGCTGTCCAGTGTTACTGCTGATCTGTGCATTAAGGGACTTATGGCTTGGAATTAAGAACAGCAATTAGATCCAGAAGCAAGTGTGGATACATCAGAATGTGTACAGCCCTGGAGTAACGTGGTCCTAATACTCATATCAAAAAATTATGATTTGTGTGGCTTTCCTTTTCTTCTTCAGTGAGAGTTAGAGACAGTGTAGGAATTACTGTAGGAAGCTCTTGGTCTGGGACAAAAAGGTTGTCTTTGGAGTAAATATCACAGTGAAAACTTTCCAGCCTAAGCCTTTCATTAATTTCTCTGTGTCATCTTAACATATTTAAACTCTGTAAGAAATTATGCTGCAAAAAGTTCTCCCCACATGTACTTTTTCCTCAAGTGAAGTGCATACCTTTCAAATTATAAACTTCCTACTTGTCCTAGGAAAATTCTCACTGTATAAATAATTGAACTCATCTGCTGCGAACACAAGTATTCTTTCTGTAGCAGTCTAAAATATATGCCTAAACACACATTTTGTACTTAGTGCTTTAAATAGTAATTACTCCTGTGAAGTCACTGGAAGCCCTTAAAAGGATTTGACAGTTTCCCCACAATCTTTCAGTGAATGTAGTAGCTGGGCTGTGCAGTGCTACATCCACTGATAATTCAGCAGCTGAGGAACTCAGCAAAGCCTGCTCCAAACTTCTCAGCTGTTGACAGGCTTGACTTGCTGAGAACACTGGTTAAATATAGCACAAGCGAGCTGAGCTCAAGCAAGTCATTGCTGTAACACTGTGTGAAGAGACCAGAAGAGGGGAAATACAATCTGAGAACTAAACTGCCAAAGCCTAACACCACCTAGCAACAGTTGAAAAAACTTTTAAACAAAAGTCTGGGTGAGACACAGAGAGAGTATACCTCCTACTCCTCCTGCCTGGGATTTCTGCGGGAAGCAGCTCCGGTCTTCTGTTCTCTACCTTGTTTTCTTCATTACTTCAACTTCTGGTAGACCTAGAAACGTGGGAAAAGTTTCTATCTTTGTGTTCTCCTGAGCTGGATCAGTCCACTGCTGTGGTAGTGCTGTGGGACAAGCTACTGCGATCTTGCAGTGTTAGAGGACATATTCCTGGGTTCGTGTTGCTGACAGGTAAGACTGAGCTCCGATGCCTTTTTTTTTCTTTTTTAAAAGGACTTTTCTTTTCCAGTGTCCTTTTTACAAGAATTTTCTTTTCTAATATGTATTGTCTTTTCCTTCTTTGAACAATCTTCTGAATGGTTTGGAAATATTGTCAGAGGATGAAAGCTGGGATAAAAGTTTTAGATTTTAGATTTTTTTTACACTTCCACCATAGAAAGGCATTGCTTAAATAACTTTTGCTGTTCTGAGAACAAGCATAATCAAGTAGCTAGTACTGAAAAAGTGTGAAAGTATAAAAAAGTGTGCATAGATTTTGACATGTATCTTGCTTATATCTGCTTACATGCTGACAGAAGACAAATCAACATTTAATAATAGAATCCATATCATCCCTTACCAGTGATAGTCTAGCAGCTATTAAAAACAGTGGCAGCCTATGTGATAAATAAGAGGAAATAGCCATTCAGAAACAGAATTAACTTCGTGACCCAGCGCGTTTGTACTTTTTGTTTCCTTATTAACTCTTAACACAAGGACACACCTGGTGCCTTTACTACTACCTTTGTGACAACAGCTCATGGTTCTTTCTCTTGTACTTATTTACATATAATAAATATTAATCTCCACTCATTTGATTAGCTATATAATTCAAGTGTCATAAAGACTGGCCTTATGTTTTTTGTACCTAAGTGTGCTTGAGCTGGGTCACTGTTGTTAAAGTGTATGTTTCTTCTAGCAAAATAAATGAGAAATCAGTTCTCAGATGTTTTACCCTGACAGTAGAATGCAAGTCTTGATTTTCTGTTGGAAATGCATGTCCTATGACCCCATAAGGATCATGTAATTTAAGGGAGGAATCGCTTAATATGATTTACTTTTTATAAACTGATAAAAGCTGTTTGACCAACTGATGAATGAATTCCACCCCCCTCCCTGCCACATATTTTAAAGTTGTTTTCTCCAAAAGAAAGGAATCGAGTATGCATGAATCTTTAAAAGACATACTGATTATCAGTTCATATGCAATATGAGTTCAGTTGTGAAAGCAAAGATTTAAGGAATGCACTTAACCCGGGCAAAACCACAGATTTGTATAGAATTGTCTCAGATGAAAAATATTTGTCCTAAAGAAGGAATGAACTAACTGAGCCTACGCTGACTGTCTGTGGTGTTTGACACTTAGTCTAAGGACTCTGGGACTGCCTCAGGGAGATGAGAGTGACTTGCTTTCACTAAATAATTCTAGTTGTATCCCTGCATACTACATAAGTGACATCAATACCACATCTTAGCAGTGGATGGATTGGATGGAATTAAAATACTTTGAAGCAATTCTGACTTGGTGACTGAGAATGTAACTGCCTGTGAAACAACAAAATAAATGAAGTATTAAGATGGAAGAAAATTTCTAAGAGCAAAAGGTAATATAGTTTACATTTTGCTTCATAGCAAGGACTACACTAAAGCACTAAACAGAAATATTTTTTGGCGGCCATGATTTAATGTGATAATCATTACTGTGGAATTACTAGAGCACTGTGGTATCCCAAATCTAAATCTCGAAGGGAAACTTTGGAATTACTTTTTAATAGGGATATATCCTGAGAAAGTTATTTTTTCATAAGAAGTCTATACAGTGAGGATTAAACCCGAGACAATATGATTTGTATAGTTTTTGTCATCTTGACATTTGAGTGAAAATTACAGTTTCTTCTTTTTACTGAGATTTCTGGCAAATTAAACTGTGGAGAAACGACTTTCTGAATATATAGGGGTGACAAAATCTGGGAAAATGATGTGCTGATATGGACTGCTTTTTCAGTTTAGTTGTTGCTCAGCGTAATGCGTGGGTTTACAACTTTAGTTGTCTTGCACAATTTATTTTTAGCAAAGTTTTTAAAGTCAAAAGGCATATTTATTAGCCTGATAAACTATCAAATGAAGTGACATTTGAACAGTCTAATAGCAATTCCCAACTCTAACACACTGTGGTTTTACATACATCTGTCTTCCTTTCCACTTCAAAATGGAGGAGGAGGCTAAAATTACTCTTCTCAACAGGTGTCCACAAAGAGGCTCTGGGATTTTCCAATCAAATCTGTGGAATATGTAATGTGGCTACTCAACAGATGGTTTCATATTTGAAAAATAGCCAATTCTTCTACTGACTACAGTGAAACCAGGGTCAATTTGATATCAAATCAAAAAGTAGTTTATGCTTTGGTGATACACTCCACTGTAGAGGTTTTGGTGGAAGACAAGTAGATGCAGCATACCCATTTTTTCTCCCCATTTAACATTATTTTAATTTTGTTTGTATTAGAATAACTGTGGAATGAATGGTGCCTTTCATGGTGCTAAAGACTGTGTATTCCTCCCAGTATGAATCCACTTCTAGCCTCTCTGGCTTCTTCACCTACCTTCATTAAATCAGAATTATAATTTATTTTATGGTAATGTTTATTTATTATGAACTATTATTTAATGATCATATTTATTTTATTATAATTTTAGCCAATCTAACCACAGCTAATTCATCATCTTAACTGAGTGTTTTTTTCATCACCTCAGTCTTTCAATCTCTTTATAGAATGTCTGCTTGTTTTTAACACCAAATTCAAAGACTTGAAATTCATCTTCAAATCTGAGCACCGTTTGGTCCCTGCTTAGATATGCCTTGATTTTCCTGTACCTCTCCCTCTCATATCTATCATATGACTATTAACCTTCACCTCTGGTGTTAACTGGCCCATCCTCTATGCTAGAAATTGACGTAAGAACATCGGAGTGTTCTGTAGTGCCACTCACTGTGGCACCTGACACTAAAATCATGGAAAGACTGAACTTTAATACTAACAGAGCTATGTCGACCGAGGTAGGATTCCTGAAGATACAGATGTGCTGCCTGGAAGCAACTTGTGGAGTAAGCATTAGTAAATTAGGAAATCTCTATTTCAGTAGTATGCCCTGTCTCGCTCCTTTGGCTCACAGTTTCACCACTGTAGCCATTTCCATATTAAAGGCGTGTCAGTAAAACTCCTCCTGATACAGGATCTTTCTGCTGGCACAGATTCCACACGTGCTAAATTTAAGGCTTTTGGTAATCTTATCTAATTCAGCCGATGTGCCCTCAGGCAGAAATTAAGAATGTGCCTCAGGGCTGTGCCAGTGAGAGGTCAGCTTATGCCACTGAACTCAGAGTGAGATTTCCTTTGAATTTAATGAGATCAGGTTTTAGTGTTCAGTAATTAACAGATAAACTTCCAGTCCTCTCAAGAGCATTTAACAAAATGGATCATCTACATTCCTGTCCAAACATTTTATTTCCTAAGAGACATTTTAATTTTCCTCCAGTTTCCTGTTTCTTGCCTTCCTTTCTCAAGGTCTGTCATTGCAGGTTGCCATGCAATTTGAATATATAAACTGAATTTGGAGTGGGGATTTTGTCCTTCTGCATCTCTAAAATGCAATTTGGAGAAATAGAGTGAATATTTGTGAAGAAGCCAGGTGAAACAACAACACAAAGGAAATGGAACTCAATCTACTCATACTTCCTATTTCACAAAAAATATTTAGTATATAAAATCTAGGACAAGAACTGAAAGCTGGGAAGATAAAATAGTGTATGTGATAAAAGAAGGATATTCTGTTCTATAGAATAGTTTCAGAAACCCAACCACCTAAACTTTTCAGCTTCACCATCTTATTGTGGTTCTTTTAATTTTTAGCCTTTTCTCTTTTCATTTTTCTCAGTGTTTCCTACTGAAAGTTGTTTCCTAATTTTATACAGAACACTAGTAATTATTTTGGGAATATGGGCTTTTCTTGATTTTGGAGGATATTGGATAACTGAGGAAACAATTTATAAAATACTAAGATTTCTTAAGCTCTCTTTTTCTATTTAGTAGCTAGTATTTGTACCAAGTTAGTGCTACTAGAACTTGTAACAGTCCTGTAGTTATGCTTTGAGGTTAGGTGTCCAAAGGACAGAAACAATCATGCCTGTGTCCTGGTCAGAAGAAATAGTATGAGTCTCTGATCATGTTGAAAATTGTGTGACATGTAATGTATTTCTGAAAATCGTGCCTTTCAGGGTACTTGATTAGATTTTTCTTTTTATTTTGGGTCTTGTCACCTACTCCTCCTGCTTCTGGAGATAATCTGTACTTTCTATATTACCTTTCATTCTTAGCATCATAGTAAAATAAGTACTAATATCAGTGCAAACAGAAAGTCTTCCTATGTTGGGACAGCTGTGTTTTTTTTAATTCAAGATGGCTTTGCCCTCTCATTCTCTTTCTGCTTTGGCTGGACTATAGCTCTAAATCTAAGTCCACAAGCAAAGCATACAAATTGTAGCTCTAAAGATGATACATGAGATTACATAGATTGTGGCCTCCTCCACAATGTTTTACACACTCAGAAATACGAAGAGACAATTAAAAGCTTAATTAAAACTCAATGAGGAATGTACATATGTGTGTGCACGTGTGTATGACTGTTGTAAGAAAGGAAATGTTTTTTGGCATTACAGAGTGCATTGCTGAAGGAGTGGGACAAACACATCCGAAGTACAGGGAAATAGGCTGGAGCCTGTACTTTTTCCCTTAAATGGACAACCCGTCTGGTTGCTGTGTGCTGACAGAAGCAAAGGGGTGTGCGAATCTAAAAGACTGCTGTACTTTGTCCAAGTGAGTTTCATTTCAAAGCTGATAAAATGACAATTAAAATCTTAATTGTCTAAGACGTGGCCAGAATCATTCAGATTTACACCAGTGGGCTTTCAAGAGCAAAACCCTCAGTGAATTTGCAATGAACTTTTCCGGTTTGATTTATGCAGTTTTAGTGCTCTTCAATACAATAAGGGCTGCTTTCATTGCTTTTCCTTTTTGGGGAAATGGTGTCAAAGAGTATAGTGTTTTGTGATTTGTGCTGTTCAAAAGTCTCTTCCAGCACATATGTAAAAGTGACATTTTGGAAGCTAAATCCATTTTCTATCTGAAATCCACAGTATTTAGAGGCTCGTGGGCTTGCAGGAGGGAGGCATCCAACTAACTAGTGTGTTGTGGCTGTGGATAGCAAGAGCTACAGCTCCACTAACAAGCTTTAAAAGAAAAAACCCTGATTAAAAAAATGGATTCTGCTGGAGTTACAGAAAAGGATTTATTTAGAAACTGGTTTCAAGGCTGGTCCTATTATAAAAAATGTAGTTCAAAAAGAAAACTCGTGTGTCCTTGGTACAAGAATTCTCACTGGAGTTTATCAGCCTGCTTGCATTTTTCAGAAAATACAAAGTAAATGAATGCAACAGAAAGCAGGAGACTGCTTGCATCAGTGTAATCGAATTGCTGCCAACTTGCCTTGTTTATCTAAGAGATCTCTGTGAAAATAAGGTCTTTCCCACACAGGCATGAGTCATGTAATGGGGCTAAGCAAACTTGCTTCAGCTTTCTAATGCGCACATATCTAAACTAACCTGTTTTAGTGCCTGTTTCTGTAACTGAATGAGATCTTGACAACAGGAAGGGAGAAGTAATGGTGAGTTCATGGTGCTATTTCAGTGCAATAACCTGAATGCTAAGGAAACGATGCAATTTCCATTTATTGGGAAAACTGCAGTTACTGTGACAACAAATATACACTGAAGAAAAACATACACAATTTATCCTCAAACTCAAATTTGTGAACACAGTAGACAGGGTATTCATAAAGCCTCACATTATCTAGTTGTATGCCTCAAAGAACATTCTTACTTTTACTGAAAAAATGACCATAAAAATAGCCGTAAGCAAGGTCATAAATGAAAGGGTGGGAAAGCACATGTGGTTAATGATGACTGGTTTGGTCTAAAATACTAAAATATAATTAAGCAAATATTTCTCATGCTAAAGTTATTAAATTCCTGTGTCTGCCATTCCTAATTATCCCAAAGATCTCACTTGTCTCGCCCTCTGTAATCACTAAACCTCTTGGGTCTGACTTTTAAGGTAAGGTTACAGTGGTTCTTCTACAGTGTGTTATTTCTCCTCCTTTTGTTCTTCAACAAGGACTTCTGTAATGAAAAGAAACATAAATTATATTCCAGTTGATAAGGATTTCAGTTCCTCAGTCTGATAAAATTCTTTAGAGAAAAACAAACATTCCAGTTTTGGACTCTGGGCGGGAGACAGAAGGAAGGGAACGATGCCATGCTGGATGTCCTCAAGCATGTTAGACATAGCGCAGAACAAGATGTCCCTTCTGCACAGAAGGACATACATGGCAGCAGAGCTCCTGAGTGCCAGGGGAACCACATGTTATGAGGCAGCTGGCTAAGGGAACCACTGCAGCTTCCAAGGCATGAGACAGAAGAGAGAATCTGAGTCACAAAAGGCATCACGCTGCAGATAGTAAAAGGCAGGGTCCCAGTGGCATATCCTCTTATTTACAGAAAGAAACATAATTCGGGTGAAAAGAAGTCATCACTCTCTCTCACTGATTAGAGGTAGTCTCACTCCAAGTGGGACTAACTCCAGATTCTGATCAGATTGCTTGGGCCTTTGTTTATATTCATATATCTTGAGTGTTTTTAATTTATAATTATTCTAAGGTCTTGTATCCTTGTGATCTTTGTGTATCTTTGTGATACAAAGTTTTGGACATGACTGGCCAAGGAATATTTTGCCAGAGATGATAATCAGTGTATCAAAATACATACACTGAATAAAAATGGCTGGAGAGATGGCTGATAGTAACACAAATCATAGGTATTTGGCACTTTCAAAATTGAAAAAGAAGCAATATTTGTAGTGGGTTTTTTGTTTGATTTTTTTTTATGTTCAATGGGTTATGTCCTAAAACAGGAATAATAAGGGCCAAAAATCTTGTATGTAATTTTTTATATGAGCTTGCTCCAGCTTTCAGAATGCACACCATCTTCCTTTTCCTCCCTGCCACATTCTATTTGAAAGCCAAACATTTAGAATCAGGTGCCCATTAAGGTATCATCTCTCTGCAAAAACAATTCCGTTAATAAAAAGGTTAAGTATAGTCTATCCTAATCTTTCCACGTAGTTCATAAAGCTGAAAGGCTAGCACTGAGATTGTAAGTAATATGTAAATAAGGAAGGAAAACCAGATGCTACTTTTGAGGAAGGAAACTCTGGAGGACTGCTTCCACTGCTGAGTTCACTTTTCTCCCTGAACATCTCTTTTCAATTGTATCATAATCAGGAACAGAGCACGATGCACATGTGGCAAACAGGATTCCTACAGGGAGTTCTGGTTAACCTGAGATTAGTTTGCACTCTTTTAGTTAAGGAAAGCCCTTCATGTGGAAGCATCTAAATTTGCCTAGAAGTGATTACTGTAGCATGAAGCAAGGACAAAGTAGAGGCCTTGTGGCACTCAAAGGGATGTGGCAGTCTTTCCGTATGGGATTTCTCATATCTGGTAAGAATAAGTGGTAAGAATTACCACTGAAGACAGGTACTGTTCTTCAGGTAATTCATAAAATAATGTTCCTAAAACTGGAACTGTAACTAAAATATTGCTGTCATCGGTACAGATGGGTGGAAGAAGACTAGGGAATTCTCACAGACAGTGGTGTTAGAGGTCTCAGATCCCATTGTACTTGTCTAGGGCAAACTCAGCCCTTGACGCAGAGAGGACTTGAGGAGCTGAAATGTCTTGCACGCACACACACACACACACATAGAGGTCATACAAAATGCCCTTGCAGCTTTTTTTAATGCTTCAGTGGGGCTTAAGTTAATGAGAAAGTTAGCAAGATTTAGAAAGAAGGGATCATACTTTGAAAGACACGAGAACAAGCTAGGACAGACAAGAAGTGTTTTGGCAAGAGGCCAGGAAGCTGAGTTTTAAAGCTAAACCTCTAAACTGTGGGTTTACCAGGTAACAGCATCTTTAACTACCTGCCTCGTATCCATGTGGGCAAAGGTTTCAAAAGTAGCTTATGGGTTGGACAAAAAAATTAGCTAAACTCATTTCTCTGCTTTTAGAGAACATGTTCTTAAACCCCAAATTATTTTGGAACGGCATTTTGTTAGAAAGGTGAAGGGGGGTACAATGTAAGTTACTTTGCTATATAATTTGATGTATTTGCAAATGGAAATTTACAGGATTTACCCAAAAGGATTGCTGTGGTACCTGGGGGCTCAGGAGGAACTGTTAGAGCCCTCTCTCTGATAGTGACACAGCTGCCTCATTCCAAGAAAACAAATTCCCTTCATTAATACAAATTTTTAGCCTCTGTTCAGTATCACTACCAGCCACACAACCTTTATCACTACAGTTCTCTAGAACTAATGAAGTGCTAGAAAAATGTGTGATAGCTATAGACAGTGTAATGAGTTTCTCCTCAGCTTAGCACAAAAGAAACCTAGGAAAATATCAGAAATAAACTGAATAATATACGTAAGCCTACATAAGTGAATATCCTTAACATAACACAACTGTTGTAACAGTTTTTTAAGGAATAAGTAGAGCGGGAACAATTCTACAGGCTATTGATGTCAACTCAAAAAATCTCTCCAAGACAGCACCGACTTTCTAGAAATGAGGCAACCATAACTGCACACAAGGAGGGTTAATTAATCCAGCATTAGTTGTACAAAGACTAAATCACACTGCAGGAAATGGACTGTAAGAGTGACAGGACATCTGATAGATTCCTTATTCATGAGAGGCACTTTGATAAATTTGGATTCTCTCTCCAAAATACTCATGGAATATTTGAATTTTGTTGTTTATCCCTTTGAAATAATGTTGCCTTAAAATGTGAGGTGGTAGTTGTCACCAGGGAAGAGGAATCTGGTTAAATTGCTGGTGTTCGCATCAGGGACTCCCTGTATGACTCTCAGCAAGTTATTTACTTCTAGACTTTTAATAACAACCTGGAATGTTACGAGAATAAACATAGTAGTGACTTTCACACTCTGAGATGTTGCAGTATTGAACATCATGTCAACAGCTTTGAAAAAGGAGACTTAAATAGCTCTCCTTGGAAACCAGATTCTGCTGGGAAAAGTAGCAGTAGAAATTGAATTAGTCTGAGTGACAAGAATATGTATTTTTAGAGGAGCTCCCCAGAGGGAAGCTTAGCTGTGGGTCAAAAGAAGTCAGCCATACTGGTAAAGCACAGCAGAAAAAGGAAGGAAAAGGACCAGGGGTGTGACCAGGAAGCTTCAAGAAGAGAACCAGAATAGAAACCAAACTAGTGTCAGTACTAAGATGTTTCAGGAAAAACAAAACCATTCCCTCAGGTTCAGAATTACCAGAAGTAATTCAAGGACAAAGAGTGTGCTGTGAGCTCGTGAGCTTGTTGTTATTTTGGGAGTGCTCAGAACAAGCTCCCTAGTACAAGGAGGAGGCTGTTGGGGAAGAAAAAATCTTGGAGGAAAAATGACCTTTGAGAGGAGTGGGCAAGAGGTGTCTGCCCAACTTAGCTGGTGGTGGGGCAGCTCTGGATCCACTGTGGGAGTGAGGGGAGACTGCACAAACCTCACATACTGGCTGGAGGAAGAGAAAGCACCTGGAGAACAGAAATGTCCTATGTTGCTTCCTGTCTCCTGCAAGCTCAGTGGGCAGCAGGAGTCTCCAGTCATGCCTGCTTTGTTAAAGCAATGGTGGCAGCTCAAATGACTCTCTTAGCAACTGAGATTTTTGATAACGATTTACCCTAGAAATTAGGTTGCCTTACGTGACTCTCTGCTTTAACTGAAACCACAGAAAATTAGAAAAAATACTGTCCTGATGTCGTCAAGAAAGTTGATGCAATTTCTTTAAAATCTCCTGAAAAACAGCTTTGGAGGATTTCCTCAGGATTCTGAACACTATGGCTGGCAATGCCAGTAGACAGAAGGGATGTCTAGTTCGAGAGCAGGGCAGAGTCCCACTCTCACATATGTGCCACTGCACAGAATAGGCCACAGCTGCTGAAACACCTTTGAAGGCAAGGGGGGTCAGCCCCACTGTGCCCTGCCATGGTACAATGGCAGTGACAAAGGCCTCCTGCAAAGGAGGCCTTAAAACTATCCCAGATCAAAGTAGGAGGTCTGGAAATTATTTCTTAATTTACTTGTGGGCCTTTCCAGGGTGGGAAAAAATGGGGTAATAAATGACCCTTTGCTGGATTTCATGAAAGAGAGTTCAGGTCTTGATTGCGAGAGTCCTTCTGGAAAAAAAGATGTGAAATATGGAAGTCCAAGCAGCCACCCACATACCTGGGTGGACCAGCACAGAAAACTGGTCTGCGTATCCTGCTCTGCTGGGAGAGGAGTGAAAGCTGTAGTCCTCCCTTGGGCCACGACACAAGAAAGGGTTGTGGGAAGATAAGGACAATACACCTACCAAAAAAGGGTATGGGGGAGTGAAAAGTCAAAGTCGCTTGGGGTGGTTATGTTCAGCTGCAAGAAAGAGATGTAGAAAGGAAAAGAAACCAGTGGTACTGTTTTAAATGATCTCATCTAGCTTTAGGAAACCAGTTAATTTCACTCCAAAAATAGGGACCCACAGTAATAACATTTCAAAGGCTCAGAGAATGCTAGGGGATTGCATATGGTGCAATAGTGAAGTGTAGCAGCATTTCAGCAAATGGTTTGACGTTGTGGAGAGTGGAGCTTCTCCCCATGTGTACAACGGTAGCACCTGTTCTCTTACAAAAAACTCATGCCATACTTCAGCAGACTATGAATTCAAAAAGTTTGTTTAAAGTCTCATGGCAAATTGTAGCATATCAGAGGGGATTTTTTGGTTTTTGGGTTGGTTGGGGGGGCTTGGTTTTGTTTTGGTTTTGTTTGGGTTTGGTTTGGTTTGTTGTTGTTGTTGGGTTGTGGGTTGTTGGGTTTTTTTTAACTTAGGACTTTTCTTTTCTTCTTTTTATAGTGAAAGAACAAAGTGAAGCCCTCAGGCTTTGGGGTCTACTGTGTCATGGCTGAATTTATTATCTAATCTTTAAGTTCCCTTGAACAGCCTACTTCATTCTTGTTGTCCTGGCGTAAAAATGAGGGGCTGAGCAACAGAGAACTAGTAACCTTGTTTCAGGATGGTCATTTGGTTGCTTCTTGGATCAGACAGTTTGAGATGCTTCAAAACAACTTAGTGTATCTTCTCCAGAGGATACATATACATCTCATCTCTGATGTGTATAAGCTCCCTTGGCCTCTGTCCAGGAACATTCACATTTCCTGACTCATGGCAACCGTACCCGGTCTGGTTGTACTTCATTAGCAGCAGCTCAGAAATCAGAGCAGTATTCTGCTGTTGCATAAGTTTTTCCAAGCAGTAAACAATAAAACACTGCCACAAGCTTTATTACATTTATCTTGGAATTCAAGATCCTGAAGAAACTGCTGCTTATTATTGTTTACTTTAATGACAATCCAAAAAAAGAACGTAAGATGCTATTCTTGAATAAATATTTTCAGGATAACTTAGTATCTTAAAAGGAAATAATTCTAAAAAGGAAGAATAAATGCTACAGAGGCTACAATAAGCCAATAATTTTTCTTCCAGCTGAGAAACTTGGTTATGACTTTTTATTGTCATTGGGTTTATTTTTGTATCAGAATTTACACAATAAAATGGTGAGGGCAAATTAAAAGCTACAGAAGTGGAAAATAATTAGTAGGAAAGATTACATTTTATAGAGGTAGGAACATACTTTCTAGTACATCATATTCTAAATAGCTGTTCTTTACTTGCATCTCAAACCTTTGTTTAAAACATTTTAAAAGCGGTAGCATTATCAACTGGCTCCAAACAGCTTAGAAAATAAGTGGTCCTTGACTATTGCTAGGGTTCATCAAAAGAAAACTCTGTCTGACTCTAAAATCTATTTTGGAGCTACGACTGCTCCATTCCCCTGCTTGTGGCATGATGCAGCTGCTCTTTCTTTAATATTTTTGCTGACAGCTACAGCTGACGGATAACATTTCGGTTCACCCCAACATCAACTCTGTCTCAAGGCTCCCTTACTTAGACTGAAAATGTTACCTTCCTTGTGGCTTTACCTGCATCACAGTGCAACTGTGTAATTGTACAATTATTCCTTCTGGTCACTTGAGACGGAGCAGCAGAAACAGGGCTGCAGTCGGGTCATGTGCTGGGGAGCACATCAGCCATTTCGTGGTTGCTGATGGCACAGCAACAGCTCCCCTGTTCTTTCCCTTCATATCTTCCCCCATGCATAAGAAAATAGGCACCTGAGTCTGCATGTAGAAGTATTTTTTGTGTGTGTAATGCTGCAGTATGTCAACTGATATTTTACATTTTACATTAGTTGTCACCTTATATATTTGTTTTCGTTGTATTTGTTACCATGGTCAATAAAAAAAAAAATCTATCTTAATGGATAATTCCCTAGGAAACAGGCTTAGATTTCTTGGTTCATAGAAGTTTTCATGTAATAATCAATCACTTGGTAATACTGTGGTGATTCACCCTTAAAAGGAACTTTTTACAAACGCGGGACTGTTTTCCTCCCAGAGAAAATAAGAGCAGTTACAGTACTCCCAGTTTTGTCCCTGAACATCTGAATCTATTAGAAAGAAGAAGAAGCTGGAGGATTGGTTGCAAAAGTAGCCAACAGTAAGAGAGAGACACAAAGAGAAAAGTGAAAAGGAGGCATTGCTCAGTTAGTCCTTTAAAGGAATTCTCGAGAAAATGAATTATGATATATCTGTACTTTTGTTGATTGATGGCTGAATTTAAAACAAACAAACAAACAGTTAAATGCTTTGCTGTGTTTTTCCAGGATTTGCAGTGCAGCCCATTAGTGTTTGTTTGGATTAAATATTTTACTAGTTTGCAAAATATGGATTTTATTTTGGGGCTCTTCCATCAAAACTTAAAGAACAGGAAAACAAGTGGGAGTTTGGAACCATGACAAAAAACAACCAAAACAACCCAGAAAGGAAAAGGTTAGAATACTTTGCTGCAGTATAGGCATTAAAATACAGTCATCCAGCTCCCAGGAAAGTACTTTGGCTGTTTCACTCTTTGCAGAAAAAAAAGTTGACTTTGTATGAAATATTTAAATGTTCATTGGATTAAGAGCAGACACTTGGGAAGACCCAAAGCTTCATGTAAAGTCATAGAGTTGTTCTTATTCCCTGTGATCCAAAATTCACGTATTTTTATTCAAATACGATTTTGAATCATACATAGAATTTAGAAGTTTATTTCTGTGTATAAGAATTTAAAACACTACTGGGCTTTGACAGGGAATTGGGACTTGTGGGAAAAAAAAGGCAGAGAAACCATTTTCTCATAATTTTTCTACTTCACTCAGGTAGTACCTCTGACTTCTTGTGATCTTATTGTGAGGAAAAAAGATCAGAAACAGCACAAGAAACTGTTTCTGGAGTTCATATATTCCATTTTCCTTTCTTGTTTCTCTGAAACTTTATACCAAATTTGACCCAAACCTGCTTCAGAGTACTCAAACCCATTCTTTTTAGACAGTATGAATTCTTTAGTAGAAGAAATTGTCCAGCATAATTTCAGCTACAGGCCCTAATCAGACTGTTCTGCTTTCAGTCCCCATTGGTGGGATTCCCAAAGGGGTAAAGCCTTGGCAGCAGGATGGTTGTGTAGCTGTAACACCAGGGGCTAAGTGAGAAAAGCACATCCTTGAGCCTTTAGAGATAGGTGTCTTTCTCTAGAGCCCATGGGAACTGATCTATGCTGGAGAGCATTGGTATTAACCTCATATTACCCCTTCTCTGCACAGAGAGAACCTAAGCAAGCACAAAGCCATCACTGAAAAAAATACCTACCAGTACAGATAAATAATATGGTGTCATTATACTAAGAAGAAAGCCTTGAATCGAGGTTTTCTGTGAGTCAAGTGATGGTACTAGATTATGTAGCTTTTGACAGTTCAAGAAATACCTAGTGTAGGTACTATTGTATTATAACTGATTTATTTTGCCTTCTTTGGTACAACTCTCCTTCCACAGGTTTTTCAAAGATAGCACGAACTTTGCAATTCTGTCCTGCAGTTTACTGGAATCATCTGGATTCTAACTCTGAGGAGTAGGATTTAATCTGTGTAACCCCTCCAAACACTTTCTTTATGGAAACAAGTTTGCCTTAAACAGTTTGCATTAAAACTCCATTGTAGCTATTGGGTCAAAAATCCCAAGAGCCTAATTGCAGAAAAGTCTGGCAGTATCAGATTGGTTCATTTTAATGCTGTCATAGAGCATTGCAGGCAGGAAAACACAAATTGCAGAGGTTATATTATTTTTACATATTTTTTGAGTGCTGCCAGAATAGGTCATTTCCAGATCAAAAGAAAAAGACTTACCAAGTTTGGCTGAAATAATTATAAAGAACATTTAGAAATTATTGGGCCATCTCTGAGAATGTGCTCTGTATGTCGGCTCACCATCATGAGCACGTCCTTTTTTCATGTACTGTCTGAGAAACCATGATATCCACCAGGAATAAGATACTGAAAGTCAAAAAAGACACTACTCCTGATGTTTCAGTTACAAACAAAAATATATTACCTTATTTAATAAAACCTCTGGCTTTAATTTTAGCATTTTTAAAAATGCTTCTTTTAGAACACAGAAGGGACAGAATGGATTTGTGGATAAACAGTCTTATCAATCTTAGGTACATTTTGAGTCTCCTTGGTTTAATTCTAGAAAGAGATCTAAGTCAACTGCTTCAGTAGCTTCCTCTTAAATTTTCTTTGTGAGTCCTTCCTAAAAGTCAAGATAAAACCGGGAAAAATCAAGATGCTTCATTTAGATACTTTTCTGCAGTTGACAGAGATTTCTCTGATCTAGAAAATAACCTAAAACTGTTAGTAGAGGCATTTGAAGAATTTCTCTTAGTCTCAAGTTTTGTTTTATTATTGGCGAAATATAGCTAATCAACTGGGAATTAGCAATAGATGAAAATGTGATGTATAAATGTGAGCAGATACTAAATGCTGTATTAAAACACTGTAATGTAAGTCAGGTATGCCAACTGATTTACAAATGCAATGTTAGGTTGGAATATATAAGAGTAGAAATACTCCAGAGCAGACTGACGCAAAAAAGCCTATCTAAGTCTGACATTTTTCATTAAAAATCTGGTCTTGTAGCCCAGTTGTTTACAGCTTTGCCAAACTTCAGTTGTTCAGGCTGGATGTCTGGCTGAGCCTGAATTGTTTTTGGAAGTTTCAGCTAGAATGCTTTAAGCATTTCCAAGAATTAGTTGAGAGAAAAGTCTTGTTTGCCCATATGAAAACAATCCCATAACCGTTTTACTGAAGAGCTTTAATGTCTCCATGTTCCAGAGTGATCTATCATAATTCATCCAGGAAACAGCTCCATGGCGGCGAATTGATTTTTGCCATCCCTGTGAAAATTATGCCAGGCTAAGAGCCACTGGAAAGAATTTTACCAAGGATATCTGGTAGAGATTTTTAGCTAACTTTTCAGAATAGCCTATGTATGGTGTTGCAGTTCCTCACATCTCACCTGTTGTGGTTGGCTTAGGCATATGCCATTTCCAGAGAGCACCTCCATGTCACAGTTACAGGGTTAAGTAATACTCTTCCCACAACTACTTCTTCATCCGATGCTACAGCCCACAGCACAAAAAGAAATGAGAGGAAACCTCTTGTTTTTTCTATTTCAGTAATATTTTCCTCAGCAGAGCCTGTGCCACAGTGGGAAAAGATGCACAGATAGCATGATTATTCTTGCTGCCAGGGAGGAACGCTAGCCCTTTTATGATACTTTTGACAGGATTTCTTTGCCATTAATAGGTATTGTCCATCACCTTTGCTATGGGATGGAAACACTGCCTGTGGGAAGCCAGAGAATAATCGCAATCTTACTGGCACTTTGCCAGTGTAAATATGCTTTTATTAGGAATTTATCTGGATCTCCAGCTGACTCACATTTGGAACCAGAATTATCTCAGTTCATGTGTCTCTGTGGTCTGTGGTGTGTCATTGCCCTGTTTGGCATTCACCATTGCCTGGCAGGCAAGCTGGACTTCTCTCTGTGTCCCACTGTCCACCTCAGCTGATCTTCGAGCTGTGAGCTTTCGAAGTGTTCATCTCCAATCCCTCTCTAATAGCTGCAACTCTCCAACCTCACCCATCTACATGGCATCATACTCACTTCAAAGCTGTCTTTTTAGTTCTGCCTGTTGGATTTGGAAACAGGGCAGGCTCCTAAGGCAACTTGCTCAACCTGCTTTACTCTCGTAGAAACAGCTATGGCAGCTGCTGTTCCCATATTTTGACTATGCTCACTGTTCCTTTTCTCTCTGCTGCACTCCCCCTCAGGAATTCATTCCATCTGACCATGCCATCTGTCTGAGTGCTTCTCACTTGCTTGCCCTCCTCTCAAAAGTCAGGGCTTTGCAGTTCTGCTGTGGTTTTGTAAAGCAACAATACAAGTTTCCACTTCTCACAGTTTTCTCCTTGTTTGAAAGCAATGTGGTAACAGCCATACGGAAAACAGTCAAAAATGTGTGGGCGACACTTTGGACATGTCTATTTTCAGAAAATTAGACAATGCTAGTGCTGGTTCTCTGACCCTCAGCCCAGTTGTCACCAGCTGCTCATACCTACATTATTAAAGTATGAAGCCTTCAAAATAGGTTGACTGTGTGCAGGCTGCAAGGCCCTGCCTAGGCTGGTTCTCAATCAGGGACCATTCTAGGAAGACCACTGGTTTGACCAAGACCTGGCCCTGTTTAATCTCCTAATGTGGACATGATCGTTATGTCATACTCATCTGAACACAGCGAATGCCTGGGATCATCTGAACAATCACATAAAACATTTCTGCATTATAAAGATACATTTTATTGTTGTTGGATCAGACTTCTCTAAGATTACAGCTAGAGTGACTGCTTTCCAAGCATATTTTGAACTTCCAACACTACAAAATTCTAGCATTGGAAAAAATTTTGCGGCACATGTTTAAACTGATTTTTAGAGTTAGCTGCTTAGGCATTATTTTAGTATATCTCCTCTGCATGCACCTCTTCGCTTTCTGTTGTTCTTCTGCAAATGTCTGTTTCCTTGTTCTCCTTTCATTAGATGAGTACAAAAAAAGAAAAAAAAAAAAAAGAGAAAAAAGAGGAAAACCCAAACAATTACAAGAAATCTCAGGGACCAGTGTTTCCACCTGAACTATTGTAATTAATGAACACAGCAGATGATACTTTGGTTAGATGAGTCAAAGCTAATAACACTTCATTGAGTCTTCTTAGTTCTTCATGGACAAAGAATTCTTAGAGCTACAGGCACAAGTGTGCACAGGATTTCCCAAAACTATTGCCTTTTCGAAAGGTAACATGTGAGCAAGAAAAAAAAAAGCCAGCAAAGTTTATTTTAACCATATGTGGTTTTTGAGGACTGTCTTTTATTGAACAGCCGTGCAGCGAGTAACATAAAAAACTCATACAGGCAGTTCTGAGCCCTGACAGAAGAAAATAATTCTTGATGCATCAACAGCTAAACTATAAACAGGCAACAAACCAATCAGAAACTCAAATAACCACTTTGAACTCTTGGCTTCAGCAGAATGGAGTACATAACTTTTGTGTTGTGAGGACACTAGGCCTTGTAGGACTTTCTATACTGTTCCACGCAGAAGTACAGCATTGAGATTTGCAGCAGCTCGTGAGGATTTGATGCTGGCTGAACTCCTTGACCTTCCTCTCCTGTGAAAGGACACTCACTGGTGGTGCCTTAGAGCTCCAGGAGTTGTTCCTGTTGTTCATGAAGCAGAAACTCAAAGGCAACTCCATCCTGAAGTGATAGCATGAAGTAAAAAGAACGCCCCTCTTACATAACTTTCCAGTGCTCCATGTACAATGCATGTTTTGCTAAAATTTGAAAGTAATATATCACGATTTTAAAGCACACCAAGAGGACGTTTATCTGCCAACATACCTGTTCAAATCCTTCTCCAAGAGCTGATGAAATCATCTAACATAAAGCAGAGCAGAGGCTGCATTCTTTAGAGAGCTTTGAGTGATGCATATTTTACCAACTCATCCATGAGAAAAGGATTCTTGAACAAAAATGCCTGAGTGAAAGAAGAGATAATTTTTAAAATATGCTTATGTGGAATTTTAGTTGTGAAATGCACTCTGAACATTGCTAATGATTTCAGATATAAGACTATTCTGCAATTAAGAAGCAACTCAATGCACTTTTAAATTGCAGCTATGAAAACATAATTCATATTTCCAGTACTTTTATCTTAAATAGTCTTTTTGGTTCTACAAAAATTTGGATACGGATTGTTCAAAACTTTTCAATTCCAACACTAATTCAGCTGAAAAGTTTCTGAGGAACAACTGTTACATCAACAAATATAAATCTCTAAACATACGTAAGATTAAGATCCTTGCTGTTCAAGATATTCACCTTTAATTTTAGGTGCTTGAGGCATTACTGAAAGCTTAAAAATGTTGTTGAAAAGAGTGCTGTGACATCTGACCCATGGCATGCAATTCGTTCACATGCTCAACGATAAGCTGCGTGCTTTGCCCTTCTTTCAGTTCATGAGAAGAGTTGATTTTGGATTTAATTTGAGGGTGAGGCAAGTACTTTTGAGATAACGTTTTGCAGTTCCCTGCTCTTTTGTTCTTATTTTTAGGCCCATTAGTTACCGTTTTGCAAGAACAGCTTTTGCACTTGAACTGCTTAGTAATGACAACAATTTTTTTTGTGGTTTAAGGCTAACATAAGTCAGTTCCAGAGCACCTGCTGGGAGATACTATAATTTTCTGTGTCCTTCTTCTGAGGATACAGTTAGCTTTTGTTGCTGTAGGGTATGAATGACGGTTTTGCTTCTAAAAATAGAAGTCTTTTGTATTTGAATAAAACAGTTCAATAAACCATCCTGGGTGAGATAACAATATGCTTTTCATGTCAGAATTATGGTGGGATAAAGAAGCCTTCTTTCAAAGGTCCCAGCCAAACCAAGTCATTTAAAGTAGCTGAGCATCAAGTCCTTCAGTTTTAGTTCCATGTCCTATCATAAGCAATCAGATGAAGAGAAAGAAGTTTACTAAATTACTGGTAAGCCACCAACTGTTTTTCCCAAGGTGAGATTTAAGCCTTGCAACTTTTCTGTGCCAACCCCTGCAATTCATTCAACTGCAGTTGAGGAGCTGCACAGAATAATTAGCAGCAGCTGGGGACTGCATTTGTGCTCTGCTCTGGACAGGAAACTAAACCAACCAGCACGCAAACCAGCAGGCAAAAGCTGCTAGCAGGGGAGAGCAAGTGCACGGCAAGGATTCGAAACTTCCCCTGAGCACTCTTCCTGCCTCCACCAATTCTCGGTTTAAGAAATTGCCTGAACCCAATGTGGTCTATCTGATTAGCAACCATAAGTGAGTATTTCTTCCAAGGATTTCTGATGTCTCCTTCCACGTTGTGTTAACTTCTGCGTCCACAGACAGGGCGTTCTGCAGATCTGCTGCTCAGTGTGTGAAGAACTGTCCCCTTCTGTCTGTCGGTGGAGATTGCTTCAAAGCCCGTGTCAAGCAGAAATAACAACCGAAAGATAGCAGGTGCCACATGACAGGAGCTTAGACTACTTTTCTACTGGAACTCTATGCATTTGCAAGATGTCAACATCACCCACCTTCCTGCCTTCCTTCCCAGACACAGTAGGACGGGAGGCAGTCAGTACTGGAGCCCTGTGGAGCCCAGATCCCTGAGCTGCATATGAGCAAGGAAAGATAAAGGCAGACACTCCCTGCCCACTGTGATGCACAGAAATGATCTGATAACTCTGGGAGATTCTTGAGAACAGATATGCCTTTCACGGGAAATGAATTGAAAAACTGTACATGAAATTTTTGCCCAGGGCTCTAAATCTAGAATTAGTACCATAATTCGACCTTCCTTAAACTGTTTCTTACTAATATTTCAGAGGAGCACAGAAACTAGCAGTCCTTAGGGAGGCTCTACTATACTTAAACCAGTTGTAATGAGGACTTATAACCTACAGTGCTGGAGATTCCTTGGTGAAGCTATCTCAAACATGAAAAAAATAATGTGGCCCATTAGGATTTTCCTCAGAGTTTCTCAGGATTAATGATGTGTAAATTCAGAATCTAGTGTCAGACAGTATGTAGCTTTTCTTTTGAATATGGATCAAGTTTTCCCTTAAAAATAGCAAGGACATTTCCCCCATGTAAGAGAAAACGTTTCAGAGTATCAGCCTTCTGAAAAGTCATCAGTCCCCTTTTATTCTTGCACAGTTTGTTTCTGAAAGAGCTCAAAGCATGTGAACGGTTTCTGTTCAAATGAAGAACTCATTTTGCGTGAGACGAAAGTATGTATTTAAGGAGAAAACAACACTGTTTTGATTTCTGTGTGTCATGGGGACTGCTGAGATAAATCAGGAACTTGAAAAATGCATATTTTTCTGATTGAATCCTTAATCATATATCATGGTGTCATGGTTTAACCCTAGGTGGAAATTCAGTCCTTCACAGCCACTTGCTTCCTCCTCACTGGGGGGACAGAATCAGAAGTGTAAAAGTGAGAAAACTTGTGAGTTGAGATAAAAACAGTTTAACAGGTAAAGCAAAAGCCACACATGAAAGGAAAGCAAAACCAAGAATTCACTCAACACTTCCCATTGGAAGGCCAGTCTTCAGCTAATTCCCAGAAAATCAGGGCTCCACCACGAGTAACAATTACTTGAGAAGACAAACGCCATCACTCCAAATGTGTCCCGTTTCCTTCTTCATCTCCCATCTTTTTTTTTTTTAACCCAAGAAATTTTCTGTTTTGTAGAAGTTAATGGGTTTTTACTTCAAGCTCACCATAAGCAATATTTTAAACATGAAAAAAATTAAGTATCTCCAAAACCAGACAGCTCTGTTTTTAAAAAAATCTTTCCTCTCACATGTAAAACCCATGATATGACCAGTGTAAATTAGAAACAATCATAATATATCCTTTGGCTATAACTTTTGGATACCCTCCAACATAAAATGCATTGGCACAAAAATGTTCTTGTCCTTAGTTAATTTATAGCTTAGGGCAGAATACCATAAATAACAGTTGAAATTCAGCTGCAAAGGTTTTGAAGCCATAGGTAAAGTATTTTATAAAAATTGTAATAAAGCTAAACAGTGCTGGGTGACGAGTAGAACTAATTATCAATAATCACTAATTATCATTTTAGTGAGGGACAACTGAATGTAAAATATGTTTATTTCGTAATATATTTGGATTCTATTGAATTTATTGCCATTATGGGAGAGAAAATTATAGAAGTTTTATCCCTACCCTGAAAAAGTAGACTTACTAAATTGAACTGTTTGGCTGGGGGTTTTGATTTGTTTTGGTTTTAAATAGCTCAAAGCAGATAAAGTATTCTAGCATATCTTGTTTTGAAGCATGCATGGTTGAAGGTTATGGAATCTGCATGGTATACTATAGCTTTATATGGGAACACAAGACTGGAAAGGACCTAATGGGTCACCAAATATATTGTAATAATATTGCAGGAATCAGGTTGTATAATCCCCTTCATAAACTTACCATGTTCCACTCTGAGTGCAGTTAAGATTTTTGCTGTTGTTACTCCAGTGGGAAAATTCTTCCCAAATCTCATTGCTCCAACTGAGCATAGATTAAATTCTGGCCAATCTGTGCTGTTGGGTTCCCTTGCCAACTTTGTCATTTAATTTAAATGGCTCTCCCATCTCCCTGTTGTTTGCCTCTATGATATATTTATACACAGCAACTGGATCCCTTAACAGCCTTTATTTTGACAAGCTAAACAAGCCAAGCTCTTCATTCTGTTTCCTGATATGATAGGATTTCCTTTCCCCTGATCATCCCAGAAGTCCATCTTTGTACCTGAACGAGTCTGAGGTAATGTGCTACAAATGACAAAGTACAACAGTCTTGTATAATAGCATAATAAAAGAAACCACAGCAAGCAGAGTAATAATTCCATGCCTGCAAAGAGGCGCTGTGCCAAATGTTTAAGGGGTTGAGTAAAGGCTTTGAAATCTTCTAAGGGGACCTTTATTAGAAATAATGTGGGTTTTTTTCCCCAAAGTTGTTGATTAAAATTGCAGTATGAAAAGTTTTAGGGTTTTAATCAAAAGCTGGGAAATCAATGAAAATTGTTACTTTGTTGAGACCTTCAGCCAACATAGTATGTGGTTGATTAGATTTGTGACAGTAATCATTGAAGAAATGAAAGTTTGTTTGACAATTATGACAGAGAAAATTTCTACGGACACTGTATAGTATGTAATGAACCTTCCCTGGAGAAACCACAATTGCTTTCACACATTGCCCTTAAGAAATGTCAGTGACAGGGTTTGGGAGGGCTGGTTCCCTGGAGTTAGCTCTGGAGAGTGCTCCTCTTGGTGTAAGCCAATAGAAAGCAAAAGAAAATGAGGGTACAACTGATCCCATCACCTCCCAGGATCCCAGGGAAAAGGATATTTGGTCAAATCCAGTATCCCCTGGTCTCTTTTGCCATAGCTTCCTGGAAAACTTCAGGACACTCCTGACTGCCAGCTGTTAAGACTGTGACAGCAATCTTTTTCTGGCTGTTTTACTTCTAGTCCTTACTGAATTGATAGTTTAATCAAGTTTCAAGGGGAGCTTCGGACAAAAACTTTTTTCCAGTCATGCTGAGCCTGACAGCCCAGTGCTTTGGGTCAGGATCACTGGAGAGTATGATGCCTCTCTTAATTGTGAAGAAGAGACATTAGGGGAGCATTTGTTTTTCTACAATCCTTCTTTTCTCAGGAATAAACATGCTGATTGCTTTTTAATCTTTTCTCTGCCCTGTAGCATAAGGTAAAAGATCTTTTGTAATATGCTGTAGGAAAAGGGAAGCCCAAATTTAAGTTACTACATGCACATATGAAGATCAATGAAAATTAAAAGCTTTTAAAATATAAGCAATTTCTTAAGCAAGAGCAAAGGGGAATCTCTTGTGATTACAAGCAGTTAAGTAGACAATTAAGGAAATACATGTCAAGGGGTGGCTGCTTCCTGGGGATTGGGAGCAGGAGGAATCCCCATGGAGACTAGAGGGTTGAGGGCAGTCCCAGCCCTGAGCATCAGGCACTTCCCTGGAGATGAGATGAGCCTGGGGTGGGCCATGGGCCCAGCTTGGTGGGTCCCATGGGCATGGCATGGCAGGGTTGTGTGGAGCTGGAGGCCAGCCCTGCTGTGGCAATCCTGAGACAGGGGTTGATGGCCCCAGGGGGTCTGACATGTGGTCCTGGGTCCTGGTGGCACTGATAATAAATTAAATGGAACTGTAATTCTAACAAACATTTCTGATGATAACAGCCATAGTCAAATAGTTGATTTAACAGTGGAAGCTGTCACACACTGCCCCCACAGTGGCCTGTGGGTCATGGGAAGAAGGTGCTCCTTCATGCATCCTGAAATGTTCTCCAGTGATGCTTGACAAAATCAGCTTCACTTTTTGTCCTATCCTGACTACCTGTGCACAGCCAGATCCTCACAGTGCACAACCAGATTGTCTACCCAGAAGGACTTGCCCTTTGTTTTACCATCCCCAGTGTGGCAGCTGGGGCTTGGAGCTGCAAGGGAGTGAAAAGCAGCTTGAAGAGCTCTTTGCTTTCCCTGCATATTCCTTCAAGGGTCCTGTGAACTGTGGCTTGTAGATCAATGGGAACATGGGGACTTTCACTGACCCCTTTAGTTAGGGTATCTTGGCAAATCTGCCAAAGAAAACTTCAGCTTTCCTTCTGCTAAGTTTGGTTTCCTGATCTTTGGTGCCTTGGGGCAGAGGAGTCGTGTATGGGAATGAGGGAAGATGAGAGGCTTTCTTCAAAACAAATCTAGAGAGAATCAATAGCTTCATATTATTGCCCTGAGAGTAACAAAAATTATTCGATTTAGAGCATGGGATAAAACCCTCAAAAACTGGCATGGAAAAAACAGCCCAAGAGGCATCTTGCTGTGCAAAGGGCTGTGATTTTACTAACCGAACCTAACCTAGCCTCTTCTAGGTTAAGTTGCTAGTGTGGCAAAGTCTGCAACCAGAGCTGCTTCTTTCATTAGCCTAACATGTGGTTAGGAGCATTTTGGTGCACCTGTGTGATGTCTGTGAGTGAAATAACTGTACTCAGCAGCAAAATCCCGTGGGCTTTTTCAAACAACACAGTGCCATATAATGGAGAGTATTTTAGTCAATACAGTGATGTTCATCCTGATTGTTTCTATTGCTCACTATATTTACTGTGGCATCACTTCATTAAAATGGAGAAGAGATATATAGGCATAAATACTATGTCAAGGTATTTTAAAGTTTAATGAAGGAAAAACTCTTCCACAGAGTGTAAAGCATTTACATTATTCTGCTGCTTGGTAAAACATCAGAGGATTGAAATTATTCAAGTCCTATCTGTGTTCCAGGATGTCTCTTCTTGGGAGGATTTAAGTGTAGTTCCTACACCTGTAAAACGACTCTAAAATAATACATAGTGGAGAGAAAGTACCTTTAAGGGTCTATTTTTAAACCATGTCTCCTGTAAACAAAGTTTGTGAAAATCATGAATAACAGCATTTTTTGCATTCAGACCATCGTATTTTAATCTCATTTAAACTGATGAAAATCCAAGTAGCATCTATAAACTCTGAAGAGTGCTGGTTGACAGAAAAGTCTTCTTTGTTTCTTATATTTTGCAAATTGCCTGAAAATTCAGCTTTTCATTGCAAAAACATGACTAATTTTCTTTTATTAGGTCTAGATAGTTGCATGTTGTCTCTTAAAAACAGTAGTCTTAATTCTTCCTCCATTCAAATCAATGAGAAAACTTTCACTGATTTTTTTTAAAGGACAGACATTTTGTAGGACAATTAATTAATTTCTGTAAATCCCATGTACCTTGTAAAAATATTTCTAAATTGCTTCTTGTAAATTGCCATGCCAGATGTGATTCAGAGCTTGTGGGTATAACTGTGTGATAACCTGATTCTCACACGCGTAGGAAGTGCTTTCTGCTATTCATAAATAAGTAAATAGATGGATAACTGCTCAATTTTCTCCAAGAACTAGCTGCTCAAGACTGAAGTTCCCTAAATAAATTTTCTAGAAAATTAAAGTATCAATAAAATAACCTTCCTATAAAGCTAAGTTTTCCTTAATGTGTCTGCATCAATTTAACTGTGATTACAGCTGGTTAAGACTTCATTACTGTTTCTATCCTTATGTTGTTCATAATCCAATAAATCTTGTTCTTTTAATTCAGAGCAAGGAAAAAAAATACACAAATACCAAGTTGGCATTTACCATTTTGCAAGATTTCACATACAGTTTGTTAAGAAATAATGGATAAATGTGTCATACGCTGTTCTGACTCGTGTTAACTGACACCGTAGTAGTCCTGCTTTATTCCTTAAATGGTAGTATTCCTTGTATGACTGTATTGCTATTAGAACTATATAAATTATTTAAATAATGGTCAGTTTGCAGAGTTGAACAGAATTGCTACTGTTTCCTTTAAAAAGATCACGGCTTCCCAGAACACTATGTTCTCCTTGCCAAGGAAAGACCTCCATGGTCTCACAGCCCTCAGAGCCTCTGTGGCACCACCAGTCCTGCCACTGAGCCTGCCTGGACACGTTTCCATGCCAGCTGTCTCTGCAGTGCACTTGACCTACAAAACTTTGTTTATACTGTAACCATACTGCTCTGTCACCAAGGTCAGGGCAGAGTTCCGGGGATCCACAATGTGGAATCAAATTCTGTTTGTTTATGCAAACTAACCAAACGCATCAGTGAGTTTTTATCAACATGAGAACCCTCCTCCTTCCAGTGTTATGGCTCTGTTCCCCATATACCCTGCAACATCCTCAGCTTTCCAGGAGCAAAGCTCCTAGTTCCCTGCATGTCTGCCATACCTCCATGGGATTTGGAGTTGTCACCATATCCCCAGCCTTCCTCTGCTTTGTGGGCTGTGAAAGAAATTGGTCTGTAGCTCTTGCTGTGCTGCAGGTTTTCCAGCTTGCTCAGCCACGGAAGTCACACGTTTCCCCTGGGCAGGTAGAACTCCACAGACTGCCTGCAGGGTCACTGATCCATGGGCCAAGCTGGACACATTTCTTCTCTGCTGTCATTTTGCCATGTCATTGCACTGCATTGCACATAATCTGCAGACCTGCTCCCAGTGAGGAACCCAGCACATTACATACCAGCTTTTTGCTCCCCTCATTACGGCTCCTTTTCTTGGGATGGAGGGGGTTACTTGGTGTTGATTGCTAGATTTAAGCAGAAAGCTGGGACTTGTGGTACCAGCTCTTTGGAGGCAATGGGAGTGCGAGGTTTTACCACCTGGGTTGGTCTCATATATGCAAACATATTGCCTCGTGTACTCTGGATTCTTCAGGTCACTGTGCTGTGGAAACATGGCTTTGGAAACACATGGATAAAGTCAATGGGAGTTTCTAAATTAAAAAATATAAGTCTTTTCAAGTCACTTTAAGTATGGAAGTCTGTGTTTTCTAGCTGGCCTGTTGTTTGGCTGGCAGAGCAAGCAGAACATGCTGCTTCTCTCTTTGTTCCTGGCATGCAGCCCCTGAGCCTTATCTTTTCTCTAGGGAGCAGCAGGGACCTCAGTCAGCCTCAGGTGGGAGCAGCAGAGCGATGGCACAGGGACACCTCTACCCTCGACTCTCTCCTCCCCCCTCCGGACCTAGATTCTAGCGAAGCCCCTGCCCCGGGAGCATCCCTGCACACAGGTATTACTGCACACCACGAGCTGTTCTGCTGACACACAGGAGCTTCCAGAAGCCAGGCTCCTGAAAAACTAACATTCAGGAGATGCTGTTGCAATAGCGTGGCTGGAAAGCAACACTCGAGCTTCCTGCAGATGTCAGCTCCAGGAGGGGACCAAAATAACTTACGTCATCTCTTGTCTTTCAAAGGCTCATCTGAACTGCAGAGCTGTCAAAGCCCTCGGGGACTGTTGAGGATTCCCAAGGACATCCTCAATGCACATTATTTTCACTGAAATTTTTTAGCACAATGAGTTAAAAATAAACATCCTGAGCTAACAACTTAGTGTAATGGGGAACTCTTCAGCAGGCACTGTGGGCTTCTATGACCATACTGGGTATCTCACAATATTCATATTAGATTTTATCTGTCTTTTAAAAGCCCCATCACTAGTATCACATTGATTATACTTTATTTCCAGTTTTAAAATGCCTCACAGTGCTGGAACGTATTTTGAAATTGCGAACCCCGCTCAAAAACTGAAAGGCAAACGCTGATTTTATAAAAATTTCACAACTTCAAGCCAAATATTTTAAAATGTCTGACTCATTCGGAAAGCTCAGGATTGTCTATATTAATTATGGCTCCAGAAGATCTATCTCAGCAGTCAGAAAGCAACTCCATTTGTAGTCAAGGATTGCAAACACAGTCTTCCTGGAACTGAAAGTTGTACATTGTGCAATTTTTATGGCTTGTATATCTTTTCTATTTTTAGTTGGTTGAAACCTGCACTACATCATATAATGCTCCTTAAATTGTCATTCATAATGCTAATTGCCATTAACTTGGCGTAAGTTATTTGCTTTCTTAAATTTGTATAGTTACTGTTTCACCTAACAATATTACACAGACAAAACTGTATTTTTCTCTGATAGAAAGCTGATGTGAGTACAAGCTACTAATGATGTTTTTCTACTTATGGATTTTAAAAAAATTAAATCCCCACAGTTTTTTCTTTTTTTTTTTCTTTTTTAAATATGCATGTTATATAGTTCAATAGCTGTTCCATTACTTCAGCCAACCATTTATTTAATATTTACCTTTATAGACATTTGGAAAATTTCTCTGAGGTTTGAGAAAATCTAATAAAATTGTACTTTTCAGCTTTTTTGACGACAGAATGAGAAGAACAAGTATGGTTTTTTTCCCTTCTAGAAACGCATCTGCAAGGTATAAGAGATTAGTCAGTAACAAGTATTTGCATAGAACTCTCCAGCCTTGTTCTGGCTTACTTAAATAGAGATAATGTCATGCATTTGGCTACCTGCAGAAATGGTTTGCACAACATTGTGTCATTCCCTGGCTGAGCAGGGGGCAGGGGAGCTAAGCCTGCTGCTGGCACACCAGTTCATGACTTTTGGACTATAATGCTAAGTGTTGTTGACAACTTTCTTATTTTCTAGGCTTTCCTATCCCTTTAAGTATAATCCTCTGTCTTTGACACATATGCTTGTTTTGACAAGTCCGAGGTTTGTCGATTCCTCGATGTTTGCTGCTTCCACAGGGTGAATTCTAGCGCCTGGAAGTCCAGTGCTACAGCCAAGCCATCCTACAACAATGGCATGTGCTGCCAAACATTTTTTCCGTGCAAGATTTTGGTTTTTCTTGATGGCAAAAATTAATAACAGCATCAGTAAGTACAATTAGAATAAAGTTGGGGTTTTTTTTTCCAAACATGACAGCTACCTTAGGTCTAGCATGTGGCATCCTCCCAGCAGCAGAGAGTTTCTCTAAACACGGCCATTTCATAGCAGGGAGGTTTTGCAGTCCTAGAATTGACTCACAAACTGTTGACTGATTTTTTTAAATTTTAATTTATGTAGGCTTTTTTGGCATGCAGTCAATGATGTTGTGCGGGATGAACTGAAAAGATTTAGTAGAATACCAGGTTTGGGAATTTACTTTGATTAAATGAGTTACACAACTTATTATGGAGGCATAGGGTGTATATATTTGTCAAATTACATTCTTAATTAATAAAAGTAAGGAAATATTTATTCAGCATGGGGACTTTGTTGTGACTTTTCTGAAAGCCTTGGGAAATATTTTCAGTATTTCAGTGGAGGTTCAGCCTTTTAGTTTTGGCTTGCTCTTTCAGGACAGCTGTGCTTACCAATTGGCTACTGGATGCTGTGGAGAGATGCCCTTTAATTTTCAGCTGGGCAGGTCTAAAAAAAATCTCTTTTACCTCTGAAATTCCTGCAGTCTGCATGTGGACAAATGCAGATAAGGAAACTCTCCTATCTGTGTGCTGTGCAGTGAAGACTAAGAAAGCAGTGGCACTGAAAGCTCACTTAAACACTTTCACTAGGGTTAGAAACCTGAGTGAGGTTTATCCTCATTAGGAGTGAGACAATAAGTGAAATGTGAAATGAACACACGTGAATACTCTCTGCTACATCTTATTTCTTAAGATAACTGTGTGTATATATATATATATATATATATACACACACATACATACATATATATACATATATATGTAATAAGAGGTGAATTTGCTTCCTCATAGGAGGAAAACTGGCTAGTCTTCCTTTTCCCAAACCACAGCTTGGTCCAGCTTGGTGCCAGTGGAGTCAAGATGTGACAGAACTGCCAGCAGCAACCACACCAGGTCCTTGCCAAGGCCTGAGTCCACCACACATGCACAGGAGAAGCAGCCCAAAGTAATTTCTCAGTCACCTGAACTTCCTTGAAGGCAGATGAAAAATATTTAAGGAAATAAATAAGGAATGCTGAGACATTACATAACTGCTGGGTCAGACTGTTTTTAACTAAATAAAGAAAAAGAGTAATGTCTTTATTTATATACTGCTTTCTTACCTGCTTTCTTAACTGAGTTACCAACCATATACAACCTGTATCTTTTAAATTTGTATTCCAAGACACAGTGATGCCTTAATATTTAGAGACATCCACCAATTCCTTTCAGCAACACTGAGATCCATATTGCTTTTCTGTCATACACCTTCACATACAAAATAGGAACTTGAAAATTTTATGATTAATTTTTTTCAGATTTACCTTAATTATTAAAAATTATTCTCTAGTTTCACTTGTTCCAACTAAAAGAAAGCTAACATAGATCCATTTCTTACTGCCATTTCTTAAATTACTTGTTTTGTACAAGTATGGCCAGACTCCCCCCACTCTTTGTTCCAAGGAACAGAGTTTGAGATGAGTCGTGACTGGAGAGTCAAATGAGCTCATCTCCCAGTTAGGAAGCTCAGTAAGGGTGAGTTTTTGACTCTTCAGTCAAACCCACTTTTTAGAAATAGTGGGTTCTCTGCTCTCTCAGCCAGAAGTGTGCCAGCAAGCAGAGGTCTGTGTACTGATGCTTTGGAGAAAATCCATCCCAAACCATCTGAGTTTGTGACTTCACTAGCCCAAAGTTGGCAGAGTAGGTTCTAAGAGGGACTCTGAGGGGTGGGGACAGTCCCACAGCCTCTGTCATGTCCTAACGTTTGCCATCAAGTGTTTCACTGTGGCAGATGCTGATAACGAGGTGCTAAATACCTGCTATTGCCTCCCATTTCTGGATCCATTGCTGGATCCAGGCCAGTTTATCAGTCAGCTCACTGATGTGCCTATATTAAGGGCACAGCCTCTCTAGAGAGGGCAGCAGTGGCTCAGAGGGGCAAAACTGAGACCTCCCTGCACATCCCAGGGTCAGAATGCAGTGGTGTCCTCTCATAGGGAGGCTGGCGCAACTCCACCCTGTACCCAGCATCTTTTTCTATGGAAAGAAACTCAGGGGATGCTTTCCCTGATAGACAGGAGCCATGGTGGGCCTTAGCAGTGGTCACTGGAGCTGCATAACTGAGGGTGAGGACAGGCCTGAAGCCTTAACATAGCCCCATAATGCTCAGGCCCCATTTCAAAGACACTGCAGATTATAGGTGAAACCTAAACTCCTTAATCACACAAGTGAAATACTTAAAGCTGAACAGTGTGAATTTATGCCAGTGCAGATGATTTTATTTAATGTAGGCTTGTAAAACACCCACTCGACTTGTAGGAGCTCTTTTTAATATCTTTCCATGGCTCTGGACTAAAATTACTTTCTAAGAAAAGCAGCTAGGGAAGTTTTATTCTATCCTAGTGGAGAACGAAGAAACTTCAACCCTTTCTTTAAAGTTAAGAAAGGTAGGGTGTTTGGCTAGTTGCAACAAGACAAACACAGTTCACTTAGAATTTATCCCCGTTGACAATGGATTTTAAGAAGTCACAGACATTAAAGAAACTTGAATCTGGCAGCAGGTAATTTTAGTAATGTTAATGAAAGACCAAGCCTATGCAGAGATATTTATTTGCTTCTTCAGTCTCTCTTTCTTCCCTCCTCGAAGCAACTATGCTGTATTTCAGCTTAGCCTGAATTTTTGCTCTGAATTAAAAAGCCAGCTGAAGATTTGAGCAGATTAACAGTGACAGGCTGTTCAAAAAAAGATCAAAACCACCTCAACCTGTACCTACAGGATAACTCTTTAACTTCATTCTTTTCAAGTGAAGAAATTGCTGTCCAGGGATTTTGAAACCATTACATTACATTAGAAGAGGCATGTAAATATGGCTTGTATAAACTAAAGCTATTGAAGTGGCTGAGGCCATTTTCAATGCCCAGGTGAGATATCTGCAGGTTTTTGTGCTGCTCCCTGTTAGCATGGTAAATGTCAGCAAGGCTGACATTTATTTCTTTACTTTCTTTGCCACAAATTCTGAAGTCAGTGGAAAGCCTGCAGGATTATTGGGAAATAATGACAGTCACTGGGCTGGCACTGCCAGGAATGAAGTAAGACTCTCCTTTTACCTCTTTGCAAATAGTAAGGACAAGTGAAGGCCAGAGCTTTGAATACTGCAAGGACCACTCTGGAGCTTCACAATGCTAGTCTTCTTATCAGTGACATGCAGCAGAAGAGCTCAAAGTTTGTGCCTCCAAGCCCATCAAAGCCAGGACAAGACTGATGTGAAGTAGGGATGTTGTGCAACCTCTCGGCTTCAGCTGCCCTGTCTCTTCCCGACTCCTGCTGAACTGCTCTGTCTCAAACCATGCTTCAGCAGCAACTTAAAAGTATGCCTCTGGAATAAGTAATAGACTTCTGCATGCCTTGACCCAACGTGAAAAATTCGGATCCTTTTCTGTTTTCCCACCACCCTCCGCTTATTTTCTCTCCAGACTGTGTATTTATGATGAGTTGCACTTTCCCTTTGCACGGCTGATTAGTTTTCCATTTCCTTTGTTTGTAAAGGAGCAGGCTGTGGAAAGGAAAGGCTGCAAATTAAACAGTGATGGGCATGAGCACAGATACTGGAAGGGGAACGACTCTACTCATACTAAACACTTAGTGTGGTCCCTGGCACACTTTTGGCCAGACCACTTAACACCCTCCTGAACCATTTAAGAGCACGTTTCAGGAGTTAGCATGGGCTAGGAGCAATTCCCAGTGGGCAGTGTGGATGCAGCCAGCAAGTTATGGATGCTAAGAGGGCTTAAGAGCCTGAAGGATTTTCCAGGACAGCTGGCCTCACAGTCAGAGACCAGGTCCTGGACATGGTTAATCTCTGGTATGTATGTAGCCAAATAATTATTTTCTTTTTTCTTTTTTTCCCTCTAATGGGAAAAATACTATCGTAAACCCACCAAAATTTACAGTGAAACTCAAGGGCAGGCTTGGGATCAGAGACTATTTTTATCTCCTTGTTTTGAAGCCAGTTAAACTTCACAGAGGAGGAACCTTTTGGGAGGTGGAAGGCAGCCCCGTTGAATGAAGGGAGTTAAATTCGCATCTCACCAGATGACTAGACATTCATGTGCAAGCTGGTACTCTCTGTCTATCAACAACTGAAACTTCCTACAAAGGGGTCACTGAGAGAGATTTGGAACTCGCTCCCTGCTTTGGTTTTCAGCTGAAATTTGAGATGCTGCCAGATGGTTTTTTTTACACTGTTGTCTCTCGGAGACAACATTTGTAGAAGATACAGGTCCTCTGTTGATTCTATTTTTTTCTTTTTGCTATAAAATCTGTAAGGGTATCTGCACTGTGATGATTTTTTGCATTTTTATAAAACAAAAGAAAGATAAATTAGTCACATATAAAATGTAGCTATAGTTGTTGACTGGTTTCAGCAAAATCAACTGTGCAAATCATGGCTACTGAAAAAAATAGGGAATTCACAATCCACATCAGGTCAGCAAGAGACAGCAAAATGCTTACCTCGACCCAAAGCTTGAAGTTTGCTTTTGGGACATTCATCTTTTTGTCTTATCTCATACTTGCTAAAATCCGAGCTAATTTTGAAATAAAAATTAATTTTAAAGTGAAAAGTTGAAACTTATTTTGTAAAAAGCTAAGGATTTCCTCATTTCCTGATTGTATTCTCTGTTTGCCCCATGGTTTATTCCTAGGTTAAAGAGGGCTCGCATGGACCATGGAATAACTTGAGTTTCCATGCAGTGTTCCCTCAGTGATATATCAATTTTAGGTATTTCAATTGGTCATAGTAAGGATAGGGATGAGGGACTGGGAGTCAAGATCTGTGATGATTATCATCCTGCTCCTGTCTACTGCTGCGTTCAGCAGGTTCCTTCCATCTTGGCAGGAGACACTGCATTGTTATAGGAGCAGTGGGCTTTAGAAACTACTTACCAGAGACCCAGCGTGGTTCCTATGCCCACAGTATAGCTGATCTTGGAGGTTATCAGCTTGGTTCAATGCTGTCAACAAACAGATATGACTAACACCAAAGATTTCCCATTTGCAGGAGTTAAAAAATCTTTGGTAGGCTAGCTAATCTTTGTCACCTCTCTTACCAGGCACATTCTGGCTGTCAGGTGATAAATGTTTAGTGGGTTTGGACTGGAACTAATGGTGACATTGCTAGTGTTATCCTCATGTGAAGCTTGATTTGAAATGGAATAACTCAAAAGATAGAAAGCTGTAAAACAATATGGGAAGACTCATGAGAAGGCACAGTGCTCAATCCAGCCCTCAAAGACTGTCTGTCTCAAGACAGGCTCCATCAGCTATGTGCAAGGCCCCAAAAAGCAGGGGCATTTCTTTCCTCCAAAGAGTCATGCTCTTCCTTCAAATCAGAAGTAGTCCTGGGCACAGGAATATAGGGCTGAGAAGAGGGATGAGTAGTCCATGTCTCCCAGCTCCACTGAAATGCTAGAGGGCTGCACTGTGTATTGCCACCTACCTTGCTCCTGGCTAGTCCCCTTCTCCCCCATGGCCACTCCGGAGGATAAATTTCTAAGCCGTCATCAGACCTAGTGACACATTTGTCTAGTGGTGTCAGCTACTCGAGCTGTCTCTTCTCTATGACTACTATTTGTGCTTTCTGGCAGCTGGGAAGCACAGTAATCAAAACACGGGTAGAGTCATATATAAAAGTTTATTTTTTTGACTCAGTGATGATCTAATAGCTTATCATTCCTCATGCCTCATGCATGCAAGATGTTTTTCCAGATGAAGCCTGGGAAACATGAATCTTTGTGAAACAGCTCTATGTTACTCCTTAGTTGGTCAGCCTGCATTACTCAAGAAAAAGTATTCCAGATGAAACCACAAGTTTTCCTGAAAATGACAAAATTAATGGAATTATACCAGCATAAACTCTGTTCTTTGTAAATCTGTGCCATAATTTAGCCAGAGAATTTATCTTGGAATTAAGAAAATGGTGCTAAAGTGGTATAAATCTGCCTTAGTGATGACTGGGTTTCCTCTTTAAGTTTTGTGAAATCCTTTTCCGCTTTTACACAGATTATACTTATTCAGAAAGACACCTGGATATGGAATTTTCACAAATCTATTTCTTTTCTTCTCGACACTATATTTATGCTTATTCCTCTCATTTCTTTTTTCAAGCAAAGGAGCTATTGTTGGTATAGTCTTTGGTGAATATAGTCTATGTGCTACTATGCTCCACTGTTATAAGAATCAATTTTAGATTCAAAATAAATATTTGATAAAGCAAAAAGGCTTTGCTGATTCTCACGCTGGACCACAACAAGTGTGTCTGCTATAACGGCTGCTTTTCTACACTATCTGCAAAGAGCAAACCTCACTACTGCAGCAGTGTCAACAGCATGAAACAAACAATGAGGCTCAGCACATATGCTGGGGTGTTGCTCCTCCTAACACCTGTATGACAAACGCTTCCATGGGCAGCAAACAGACCAGGTAAAAGGATGAAAGCAGCAGTGATGTTATGTAGCTAGACAAGTCCTCTCCTAGTCTGCATAGGAGTTACAGCCCTGTGGCTCAGTTATTCAAGCTGTTTACTGAGTAGAGAATTGTCCTGATTCAAAAAGTATCTATCTCTCTGTGCCAGTAGTCCAATAAGGGCAAGCAGAGAACACGTGCTCTCACAAAAGCACACTGGCAATATGTAATACTGTCAGAAGAACAAAGACCTTTTGTTGTTCGCTCAAATCAAGTCATGATGCTTGTGGGACAAGAGACCGGGGGAGGGTTAGACAGCACAATGGATTAGTACTCTAGGCGTGAATATTTAGAAATTCAGGAAACTCCATAATTGCTAAGGGTAGGTATTTGTTCCATTCTTCATTGTACTAGTCATCTGGTTTATCACTCTCCTCTCACCAGCATAACTGAAACAAACACTGGACTCATCTGCAAAAGCAAAACCAAGAATAAGGTCTGCATTCGCTTGGCCTGGTGTTGTTCACAATCTGGAGTCTGACACATGTCTGCTTCATGCAGCATTCAAGTCCAGCTGTGCAGCATCGCTTAGCATGTGCCTCCAACAACGCAGCCAGCAGCTCCTACCTGGTCCTATCACAACCTCTTGGTATTTTGATTCTTTTTGATTTCTTCTAGTCAGACAAAATAATAATAATAATGAACATCTGTGGAGTCCAGGAGCGCAACCTTGAGTAATTAATAAGAAAAGTAATAATTTTGATCAGTCTCTGAGGTGGTGTGAACAGCTGTATCTCTATATGTTTGTCCTGTGAAAGGCATGGCACTGAGGCCATGTAACCTTAGTTGTGGCTATTTAGATCCCCTGGGGTAAAGCTATCCATGCCCATGTGGGCGTGGTCCTCGCTCAGGGCTTCTAAACCAACAAGGTCAATTTGATCTCTCTTCCCCTCCTCCTGACATTTAAGAAAGTGCCCTCTCTTTTGTGTGTGGTTTTTTTGTGTGGTTTTTGTTTGTTTGTTTGTTTGTTTGTTTGTTTGGGGTTTTTGTGGTTTTATTATTATTTTTATTTTATTTTTATTTTTGTTGTTTTGTTTTTTTTCCCCTTGGTTTCTACTACTTACAGATACAGACTGATACTATTTTAAATTTTTTCCAGATCTCTTCCTTGTTTATGGGGTGTTTCACATCTGATGGAGGTTTCATATGATATGGTCTCCATCTTGAGTGTATTTAAATTATTTTTCACTCCTGGTGCTATACACTGATTGGTAATCACTGGGCACAGATTTGCCTTGTGCAGTGCCTGAGTTCTCCCCAATCAACCCTGTGTACCGTGTGCTTCTGCACAACACTTTGCTCCACTCCAAAAGCCTGCACAGCAGAGCCTCTGAAAGACACAGTTCCCAGAGCCACAGCAGATAAACAAGTCCAGTTTTGGCTTACTAATAACCCAATTGCACTGACCATACAATACATTGTTAGGCTGTCAGAAACACAGCACTTTCATGTGATATCCTAATCACTTAGATCTGCAACTGAACTCCAGACTACAAATTTATAGCCAATGGCAACAACCATATCATGGCTTTAAATCAACATTTTCCTGTGTGTGTATTATATCATTAGCATTATTATTATTATTGTTTTAAGGGAAGGCACGATGGAGCCAAAATCAGCATGTCCGATTAGCAAGAGGGACTACATATTAAGTTCAAAGAACCCTTTTACGTTATCTGATTCTAATAGCACTAGTAACAGAGCCTAATCTAACCTGTCACTTCAAGAGCTATAGGGAGAACAAATTGCTGTCAATGGGGAAAGGGTCTGGAACAGCATGCAGCCTGTCCTCTCCTGACATCCCACTCAGCAAATTCCTCACAGATTTCCTCCTGATGTCAGTAAAACTAACATAAAGGTTATTTCATAAAATCTTGTGTGGATTGCTAACTTGTAAGGACCCATGCCCAGAACAACAGTACAGACTCGAGTAAATAATCATAGCATTTGTCCTTTGTGCTTAAAGCTTAATAAATGATTGAAACAGAGGAGGGGCTGAAGAGTTCCCATGCCAAGTACCGATGCTGTGAGCACATATCGAAATGAGTAGCCAATAAATGTCAAAATCAAGGTGACTGATCATATAAAGTCTTCTTGTTTGACTGGAAACTGTTAGAACAGTTTCCAGTTTAATAGGCCATATGATAAGTGTTGGGGGAAAAAAAGAGTAGAGTTGAATGCTAAAGTCATTATAAATCATACCAGCTATTTCTTCAGGGAACACAATCCCTTCAGCAGATCAGGAATGCTGTAAGATACAGAGATGTGATCAGGGATGACAGCCGGAGGTCATTTGTTACCAGGGTTAGACTGGCAGTGTCCCCAGAATCAATTTTGGAATCTTGGTGAAAAAACAGGTCAGCAAAGTTCTGGGATTTTGTTATTTGCATATTGAAATAATGTCATACAATTGCTCAGAACCTTTTCTTCTTTATCATGACACCATCAGAAATACAGACGGATGTCCAAAATGATAATACTAAGCACTCCTTTCCAGCACACAGTATTTCGGCCAAGATCACTGGTATGTTCTGGCTACTTCACGCTACTCTAATTAAAACTCAGTCATCCTTACAGCTGCTTTATATTCCTAGAGCACTGCACAACAGCTGGATCATGCCGTTGATTTTGGCCCTTAAACTCCTTGGAAATTACTATGTGACTATCAAAACTTTGGCCCTTTCTGTCACCATTTAAGCTTCCGTCACTTGCATCTCTGGCTTCAACACAGGACACCTTTGCATTTGGATAACATGTTGGAAAAGTATCAACATTATAAGGGAAGACAGAGTATGTATTAGTGTTGATTTTGGCAGGTTTTAACAAAATGAAAGGCTTTTAGGGGCATTTCCCCCGAGAGTGACATTGTCTGCCACAGTAAGACTTGCTGCAAAATAAATCAACAAGTTTAAAAAAAATTTCAAAGGAGGCCAAGTTTGATCTCCTTTAACGACAATCATATTCTAATTAGCCAGATGATACAAAACACCAGGTCAATTAATTTAGCTGATCTGTTGCTGTTTTAATGAATTTTGAAAAAAACATAACTTTGCATCTGTCCTTTGTGGGTCTGTATTTACATTAAGTAGAAGCGCACTTGAAATATTCATTCCTAATTTCTCTATTAACAGGCTTATAAGCCTATAGTCAACTGCTCAGTCTTTACATGGCTTCATGAATTGTTATTTCAGCTCCCACAGGGGCAGATGGATCAAAATGGCTGTCTTAAATTACGATTTGACAGAGTGACACACCACTTTTTGTGAAGTTTAACATATTCAGCTAACTGCATCTGGGTGATTATGCAGTGCTTCAGGTGAATGATGTGTCTCAACTAGTCATGTGTTCAATTTAAAATTAATTGTGCACCTACGGGTCTAACAGTTGAGTCATCTTACTACAGAGAAATCATTAACATGGCATGTTACTAAGCAGAATACAGTAATATAATAATCTGTTTTCCACTGGAAAACATCTACAAGACAGCCTTTAAATATTTATTCTTAAAACATGTAGGATGTCCTAGAGCTATGAAACCATTCACTGCAAGCCATAAAAAATAGGTTTGGTTTAGAGATGAAAGTGGCTGGAGGCTGTGACCCACAGGGACTCAGAAGGAAACACTTAGAAAATAGAGACAGATTGAATCCCAAGTGCTCTCTCCCAAGAGGAAGCATGGCTGGAAAGTTTAAAACCCATTAAAGTTAAACAAATTGAGAAGCCCTATCTGAGAGGAAACATAGTACAGTGTTTATTTTTCCATTACAAACCCAAAACCTAAAAGATTTCCTGAGGCTCTCAGGTATTGTTCACGCTTATAATGGAGATCTGTTTTTAGAAAGTGTAATTCATGTGTTTAATCCAACCTGTTTGATGAAAAACACACTGCATAAACATTCAGGAAGCTAAAGGCCATTGTATACCTGTATCACGTATTGTTTGGGTAGGAGCAGACCTACAATGCAAGGAATTTCTGTGAAACTCTCTTGCTCGAAAACATTGGATCTAATTTTCTCTCCATTTATTCTGGACAGATTCCACTGAATTAATGAAGACATGAGTATCAAGTGTTAATAAAAAGACAATCTTCCTGCTGAGTGTGAAACTGCAGAAGCACAAGGCTAATGTGAGCAAGAGATTTATAACACTGGCCTGAGTCAAATAAGCAGCAAGCCATAGCAGGCCCAGTATAATTTAGCCAAGCTGATTAGTCAATGTATTTCACATTTTGCCCCATCACTTGTGAACTGCTGCTCTGAAATCCTTATCAGAAAACTGTGAGATGTTATTGATGTTGAGAAGTATCTGTTTGACTGAAGGACAAGCTGCAGGCTAAATCCAGAGATAAATTTAAGTGAAACAGTGGAATATTATTCATTAGATCTATTGATATAAAAATTTAATAATACAGTAGGTCAAGTGATAGAGCTAAGGAACATTTGCTGTCATAGTCTAAGACTGAAGTGTAGGTGCTTAAGAGGACAGATATGAGCATTCCATAATCATGACCTGACATTTCAGAAAAACCCTGAATCTTCTGGAAAGGCTGTGTTGATCTTGCCCCTTTACCTCTTAGTGATTTCATGCTTTCTGTGCTCTTTTTTCAAACTTCTTTTCAATTTTCTTTTATGTCACTTACTAATAATTTCGTGCATTATTTGCCAACTGATTTACTCTGCATTCCCCATTTTTCTTTGTTACCTGGAATAAAATCATTGCTTCACTAAGAGAAACTACAGAGTGACCTTTGTCAGGCATTGTCATTTTATTCCTGTGGAGAATTTGTACTCAGGGAATATGCTTTTCTAACATTTAATTGCATTTCTGCTTCTCAAGTAAACACCATGTTAAAGTAAGAACTACTTAACAACCTGCTTTGTTTTGCAGTGTTGAGTTGTAAATGCTCAAAATGTCAACTGAAGGAAAGGAAACACTGGAACATGTTATTTACCATTGTCCTGCATCACTTTTAAGTTCCATAGATTTAGATTCATATTAGCATCTTGGCTTGCTGAAAATGGTGGTTACCTTGACTTTAGGACTTTGCTTCTGCCACACACAGATTTGTTAAAATGGTTGAGCTTTCTACCACAGTCTCTTGAACATCACAGTATTTTCAGTTTATAGCAGATTGTTGTTCTTTCCAAAGGCAGTATTTCCACTGTGGCTTTTTTTTTTTGTAAATAATTTTGTTTATAAATGCATCTTCATGTTTGTTTCTTTCTAGGCAGGGATGAGATCCCGAAACCAAGGTGGAGAAAGCTCGTCTAACGGGCACTTCTCCAGTTCCAAGCCTGTCATCAGCCATGCAGAGAATGAAAAACTTCAGGAGGATGCCAAGAAAAAGAACAAACCTCATCGGAAGGAAGATGAGGTCATGGCTTCAGCAACTGTCAAACGGCACTCAAAATCACCTGGACCTTCTGAACGAAAGAACAAGAAGTCCATAGAGCTTTCTAAAGAGGACTTGATAAAACTTCTTAGTATAATGGAAGGAGAATTGCAGGTAAATTAAGCATCTTTTAAACCATGTTTTCTATGTAGCTATTTATTTTTAGGCTGTCCAAAGAGCACAGGGCTCAACGGACAGGGACATGTAAATTAAAGGCAAAGGATCACAGGGAGAGAGCTGTGGTTGGTGTTTAACAGTTTTAAGTACTACTTTATTTACCATCTCTATCTGCACCTACTAAAGCAAAACAAATCATGAACACCTGTCAGAGTTGACAAGGAAATGGGGATCTGCAGGTGAGGCAGAAAACAACCATAGGGGAATCAGTTGCAGATGGTGGGAAAAAGGGAGCGGCAAGACAAGCAAATATAGTGAATGCAATTACCATCATTAATGAAAATATTCAGGAGACAAATCTGCAAGTCAGAAATACTGAAAATGAACCTAAAATGTCCCCTGGACCTTCTGTGTCTTCAGATGTTGCTGAGGGCTCAGCCAAATCTCTGCCTGTCGCATCTGGTGTCCAGCGCTCCGCACATTCTTTGCCTTTCAAAGATCCATTAGGTTTATTATTTGGAGTAGTGCTTGCTTGAAACCTTCCTCAATTGTCCCTGTTTGCAGGTTAATTCTGCCCAGGAGTAAGTCCTTGATGGCAGTCAGTGCTCAACTTGTCCCCCAAATGTCTGTCCAGTTTTGAGATTCTCTTTAATGCTAATAAGTCATTGAATTCTCAGTAGTGTCAGCCTTCAGGGAATTTCAAAATAAGGAGCTGAAATGTGGTATTTCAAATAGTCCATATGAAGACTTCTGACTTTTTGGGACTTACCCCTTCTGTGGTAGGACTTATTATCAAATTTATACATTCTTTTGGTTGTACTTTAGTGATATTATCCTCTGAACCCAGCAGAAAAATGCTGCCTAACCTGTGTGAAAACATTTTGTCTTAGTCTCTTCATTCTAGTTAACCATTATGATTTAGCATTTCATGTAAGGTCTTACTTTTCACCTGAAACCCACGTTCATAACATTTTTACTTTAATTTTGAACTTGTTACCATCTTAGCCGATTGCAAGAAGCGTATTGTTAATTTCTTTGGTACATGAGTTACCTGAGTTGCATCATTACGACAACTCTGAGATTCCATCTCATGAAGTGTCATTAGGTATCAGTTTTTCTGTACATATTTCACCTCTGATTTGTCAGAAAGTACTTTCAAGTTACAGGTAGTATGCATTCAAAAGAAATAATTTTGTCAAAAGCAGAGAGAATGGTCGTTTTACAATGAAAAACTGCAGAAAAAAAAAGGGAAGGAAACCTGTTAAAATTGTGATTTTGCCAAGGAAAAAATGAAATTGTCATTATAGAATAGTAACCATTTTTATAGTCCTTCATTTTACTTCATACAAAAACTTGTACATATCACTTCTTCTTTAAAGATGGAGCTAGCATGTAACTTCTGTGGTGAATAGAGTCAAACCTCAAGAGAAATGTATCATGCTTGTGTTGTTCGGAAAGATTTACCCTGAAGTCGCCTTTGTGGTCTGGAAAGGGGAGGTGAAAAAAGTCACTAATGTTTCCAGTGTGGCAATAAATGCGATCTTTATTATTTGAGTAATTCCCCTGTTCTTCACCATAGGCTTTTACTTCGTGGTGTAGTTACAGAACCTTCAAAGAACTGCCCATGTTCTCATAACCCCCATGGAGATGGTGGACATAGCTGCAATCTGCACTGTGCAATATGGGCTGAACATCCTCGACAAGTTGATACTTCCATTGTCCAGGACAATACTTTTAGGTATATTTACACATACAGACCCCAGAGATGCTAGGCACTGATAAAGCTTCCTGACATGACAGGAGGATTGTGAGGACAACCACACTGGTAGCCATAGAGTGGGACTGTTCTTCTGCTCCTTGTGGCCACAGGAGTTTTAAATTTCATTTCAACCCTCCCCCACTTTAGTTTTTTCCCTGGTACCTGTGTTGACCCATTTCTGAAGCTTTGGCTTGAGATGAGGGCCTGGCTTGAACAGTACAAATGAAGATGAGCCAAGGAAGACTCCAGCCAAAGTAGATAGTCTGGTATTACCTCTTGGCTGTCACAGTGACTTAATGCACTGAGTCATTTCATGGCTTTTTACTTTCAGATCTGTTTGGACATCTCTGGTGGCAGGCTGGTGTTTTGTTAGACTGACAAATCAGACCGTGGGTTTATTTTGAAGCCATTTCAATACTGGAAAACAAATATTATATGGAGCTTAGTTCACTATTCTTCACCTCATTTAACAACAAAGCAAATATGGACCCATGCCACATTGCAGTTGGTATCAATTTTGAGTACTTACTTTAGGACTTGACCCCCCAGCTCTTCATTTTGAAGGCAAGCATGCCAGAAGACCATGGGGACATGCTCTGGTAGTGATGTTTTATGTCATAATTTTCAACTGTATTATTTTTTAAAATGATAATGACCTCAGGTAGTTTGCCTGTACTTTAGCTTCTAGGACAAAGTTGGACTCAGCTCTTCCTGTTTTCAGGTTCCCTGGGTAGACCTTGTGAATTTACTGAATATAGAGAAGGAAAGCTTTTCATAAATGTCTGAGGTCACTGTAGCCTATTCCTTATTTTGTAAGAAAACAAAAGGGGAGAAAAAGTATACAGAAGATGCAGTGATGTGTCCCAATATACATGGAGCCAGAGAGCTCTGAAGTACAGCCTCTCTGAAGGAGAGTGGGAAACAAATGAACTGATGACAGGGATTGATTTTAAAGGCCTTATAGCTCAGTGGAGTGTTGGATCTCTTGTGAGATCCAACTGCTCCTGTAAAAAAAGCAGTGATTACATGGTCTTTAAACCCATACTGAATATATAGGGGCAAAAAAATCCATGAAGGATTTCTGCCTATAGCTGGAAGAAAAATCTAGTTTTTAAATACTGCAAAGCTGATTTGAAAAGAAAACTTCAAATACCTTAGCATAAATTAGACCATGAAGGTAGGGCATTGATTTGCCTGGTTGTAACAGTTACTTCAGCCAAACCCCCATGTGAATATTATTAATTACAGAGCAACACAGGCAGTGTGGATCTTTACAATGATAATTTAGTCCTATCTGTGCTTCACAGATTTTTGTCCAGTGGCCTACGTATTTGTCCTGGCAGGAATATGTTCCCTTTCTATGCAGCCATTAATCTCCAGCAATACCAACACTGATTTTTGACATTTCCTGACTGGGAGCCCAAAAGGAAATGAGGAGCAGTATTTAAACATGTTTACCATTCACTCTTCTATTGCATGTTCAGAAAAAAACCACCACAGAATAATACAACTATGTTTATGAAGAGCATCCCACTACAAATCATGAAGTTCTTCAAGAAAAATAATTTCTTAGCCATGTTCTGTGCCTACTGCTAACAATTTAAGCTTGGGAGGCAGTTTGCTGTATTTCACACCAATTTAAATAGGACCAGCATTTCCACTTGAGGCTTTTATTACAGTCAGTGTTTTACTGTGTTTCCCCAGTGCAAACATGGCATTCATCCCCTTCAGCTCATCCACACATTCCTGTGGAGGACCCTTGAATCTTTTTGGGCTGAGGGATATGTTTCCTGAGAGCCTGGTGCTGGGGAGGAGCAGAGCTCCACAGAGCTCTGCAGCCATGGGGCATAAAGGAAGTGCATGTTAAGTTGTCAGCTGTATGTTTCCTCTGCTGCAGACCTGAGGATGCAGACGGGCAATACGTGAAATATGATGTCTTGGGGAGCAGTACGTAAAATATACCAGTGATATACAGATTAATCACAAGACACAGTTCCTGAGAAGTCCTCAGGCTTGAAAATGGTCTAATGTAGCACTGCGTTTGGTTTGACATTTGAAGGGAAACACTCTGTAGCAGATATCCAGAGGTAAACCTATTGGTATAGCACCCCTCCTTCACAGAGAGAGAGAGATCTCATCCAACAGAGCCAGGAGGAGCTCACCTTCAGGTTGGCTGCAAGACTTTCTTTTCAACCAGGGTGTTTCAGGGAATGGTTAGCAGAGGTTTGAGAGGAATGTGTGTTTTATTCTCTCTGTCAAGTTCCTTGTGTTGCACATCCTGCCATGAGGGAAATCCCCTCTCTTAACAAAGTCAGTTAACAGGGTATAGGTGATATACCTGTGACTACCTGTGGCATGCTAACATTTTTAAAAGGTATTTTAGTATTTTACCATCTGTCTTTCTATCAGAAAACTAAACTTTGTAAATGTAAAGGAGCGGAAAAATCTTTACTCCTTCTATCTTTCTGCTTTCTACTTTCTTTCCTGTTTGTATAGCTACATATTTTAATATATTTTATTCTATAATCATTCTGTTCTGTTCTCTTTCCTAAGATCTAACTTTCTCTCTTCACTTTTTCCCCCCCTTCTTTATCTGTCTAGTTGTGACCTTTTTCCTTATTCTACCTTTTTGTCACTTCTCAACTCAGACTTACCTCATCCTCATACTGCAGATGCATTGACTGACCTGAGAATCCTGGAGATAAAACTGTGGAAGATCTACTGTAAATCAAGTCCCAGCAGCTAATTTTTTAAGGCAACCACTTCATTTAACTCTTGTCATTAATTTATTAAGCTGTGTTTTTAGAGTAGGTGTGTTGTTTACCTTGACTACTCCTACTGGAAAACAGTCCCAGAACTGAAAAGCTTTAATGTTTAGCTAATTTCCCTCTTTTAATTTCTAATGCAATTTTAATTAAGTTGTAGTGAAACCTTTATGAAATTGTGCTGTACACTGATCCTGCTTTGAAAAGCCTGCCCCTGTCCCTACTGTTTAGTGCCTGATGTGTTTGTAGACAGCAGTCTCCCATCCTCTGAGCCTTTGTTTTTGCTGTGCTACTGTGCCACATCCTTTTAGTTTCCTCTAGCAAAACACTCTTTCCACAATTCCGATCACCCTTTGATCAGCACCCTGGATTTACCTTTCTTAATGTCTGTAGCTGGAACTGCACATGGTGCTGTAGGAGAGATCTCACCGGTTCCTGGTACGCTGGGTTTAATATCTCCCTTTCTCTGCTGACATGGCATTACTTGGCCTTCCCATCACTTGTCAGTCTGACTAACCCAAGCAAGAGAGTTTGACTCTCTAGCTGTAGTTGTGATGTTTTTCTGTCTCTTCTTCCTCTTGCTGCAATGTGTATACCTTCATGTAATGCCTCAAACTGCTTTTGTATCAAACTTTACTTTCTCAAGATGTCTTACCAACTTTGTGAGAGACACCTAGCTGTTGCTTAGGTAAAAACACTGTACAAACTTCTATATTTTTTCTTGATTGCCTTTTTTTGATACTCCTGCATTAACATTATTAAATATTGAGCCACCTGAAAGCTCAAGCAAGGAATATGGGACAGATAGGTGGATGGAAACCAGATGTGTTTCTTTTGCACAGTACTGAAATCAGAAGAGAAAGTTGGGACAAGTTACCTTGGCACCAGAGAAAGGAGTGCATAACAGAACGAAGAGAAGTTTTCAAATGGTCATTAGCAAAATATCACAAATTAACAAGCTGAACAGGAGCCAGGGTGGAAAGAGTAGGTAAAGCCAGAGGAAAGTGCATGTAGGGTATCTTGAGGCATTTATAACTGCAAAATTTTGTTTGAATTGAAACAGTTTAGGAGTTCTGAGCATATCATACAGATGACATATAAATTCCCTGAGAAAAAAACCTTGGCATGTACAGAGCTACAGGGAAAAAGAGAAGATAGGGTTAATGAGAGGAGGGAGAGGTGACTTAAGGAGAATGGAATGAGGGGAAAGAGGCCGGGCAATAGAAGAAAAAAAGTGTAAGAATACAACAGAGATAAATAGAGCCAATCCAGAGACATGGAAAGGGGACATAAAAAAGGCAAGACAATGAAGAGAAAAATGGTATGCACAGTGTAGCAAAATAAGAGCCTAAAAACAAGCCCTAAAAATGTCTGGCATATCAGTGCAATGACTTAAAAAATTCTCTTCCCTCTTGCTGACCCCTGGTTTGTTTGTTTGTGTTTTCCTGGTGAAGTATGCTTTTGCAGCACAAATATATTAAATTAGGATGGACTTCAGACCACAAATGCTCTTTTCCATTTTTATTGAATAATTTATAACCAGAGATTAATTTTGTCAGGAATAGTGTGGGTTTTTTTCTGTAGCTTGCAATCATTGCTGTGCAAAGTGCAGGACATACCATGGGAGGTAAGCAGAACTTGTCTAGCAAGTCCCAAAATAATGAATTTTAAAATAGAACCTGGCTGTTTTCTGAGGGAAGAAAAAGAAAAAAAAAGAAAAAAAGAGAAATGACAGTGTACTGGAATATAGTTAAATTGTGCTATTTAGGCAATTTCCTACTCCCTCTGAAATTAAGGGTGGAGGTAATGTCAACCTATCATCAGTATGATATATGGTGATAGCCATTTATCTCTTTGGTACTAAAATTGCTTTAGAACGACATGCTTTTCAAAGGATCCTCAGTAAAATGTCCCTGTCCCTGGAAAGCTGTAGGCTGAAAATGTCTTTCACAAAGACATTTTAACATCTTTCTCTTTTAATGCCTGAGCTGTACTTAACAGAGCTACATCCTTCATGTTAGTTGGGCTTGAAGGGTCAGAAGAGAGAGGAATAATTCGCAAGTGTCTCTGATCTGTTGAACATCTCATCTAGAGTGAAAGGAATAGTATGAGCAGCCTGCTTTTTTTTTTTTTTTTTTTTCCCCAAAAATTCTTGGTCTTCTGTGTAAAACAGAACAGTAAGGACTGCCTCATATCAGGTTCTAAGTTTTGGTCTTATTCCCGTTGGAATCAGTGTCTGTAACTGATCCTATTTTGCAATCTTTTAAAAATAATTTTAAATAACTGATGTCATTTGACAATTTTTTTTCTCACTTAATAGAAATTGTGTACTCAGTGCAACAGTAATGAGAAAGCTTGTATCTCTTCTCATTTTTCTTGAGAGAAGGTTCACTCTGCGGGAGAGGAAATGGCCAACCCTTTTGCAATCAATGTTAAATGTGTGGACTCTGGCTTCAAAATATCTGGGATTCTTAGGAGAGCTTGCAATGAGCATATGTCTTATGTGTCATAATGCTGTCCAGTATTCTGACTCACCAGTTGTTAATTTAACATTGTAGTTGTAGATGAGTCTGTTTTTATTAACTTTGCTTCTCCAGTTGCGTCTTTATTAAGTTTTTGTCTCCTGTTCTGCAGCTGAGGATCAGATAAGCTCTTGAGAGCAAAACAAATTATTTTTCATCCAAAACAAGCTTTAATAAAAGTAAATATAAGTCTTCACATAATAATTATGAGAACATGGCTATCTGAGAAAGTGTCTTGTTTGTAGGGTTAAAGGCTCCACCTATTGGTTGACTAAAATGAGAGAAATGTAGCATTAAAAAACTGCAGGTCCTACTGAACATCCTGTGTCTTGCAACATCTTCTGGCTGCAGTGTAGAATTTTGTATGATGTCCAAAATAAAGTGAACTTAGTGACTTATTTTGGTGCAGATGTGGCACCCAAAATGACGCACTGCTGAGACACTATGAAGGGAAGTCCTTTTCCTAAGACAGAAGAGTTTGGATTTTGAAAGTGACGTCCTTCTTATCCTGGAAATTATTAGTTTTCTTTGCAAAAAAAATTAGCATCAAGTCTTCCATGCCAGCAAAATGAGTGTAACTGACCAACTCAAATACAGTTGCACGATAATTTCCAGGCATTTGTCACCTTCAAGTTTAAACAAATCAGAAACAGAAATATTGATGTAATCAAGCTTCATAATGAAAGCCCATCTCCCCAGGATTGGCTCAGACAGTCTCAGCAATTCAGGTAAACAGCATTTTGAAGGGTTTCAGAGTAATTCCTGGGAATGTAATGGGAGAATGGAGAGGGGAAAGGACGTCCAAGTGGAGCTTGCAGGGCAAAGGGGAGGACAAACCATTGGGGAAGAACAGGGGGATTTTGGAGGTGACAGGAGGCTGTGAGGGCATTGTGGGCATGGCTGGGAGTTCTTGCTCTGCACCTTTCATTGCCCACCCTCTCCAGTCACTTCACCCTAAAAGTTTGTGCCACTTTCCTTATTTCCTCTGGCAACTACTCTGTTGAAATTATCAGCTATGTTGGTGAGGGCTTGCTGTAGTGCAGTCCTACTCTTCTTGCCCGTTCATCAGTCATCAGTAATTTGAATGCACATTGTCTAGCACAGAGTACTGAAAAACAGCTTGTTGAAGCCAACAAAATGCTTGGACAAGAGAAAGTTGTGTATAGAATTTATTGCACATGTACACACAGTTACATCTGTTAGTGTCCCACATGCTTCTGTCTACACAGAGGAGGCAGAAGGACTGCTTCTGAACTTCATCATCCTGGTGGCTACAGCCCTGCTGGCACCAGCTTGTCTTGCTCCATCCTGCTCTTCATGCACTCATTCCTGCCAGAAGGCAGTGAGATCAGGGTGGAAAAAAAATGCCTGGGCAGATTTGTTCCTCTTGGACAGAGGGTACTCATGCCAGCAGCTTCAAAAGCATTGCTGAAACTCAGGTCAGAGTACCTAATTTCAGATGCTTCAGTTCCTTATGCGGTCAATGTAGCACTTCAAAGGGCAATTTAGACAAGTCAGTGACATGCCTAATGAAGATACTTTTTAATTTCCGATGAATTTCAACAACTTGGATGATATATACAAGTACATAAATGTGGAGGAAATAAAAGAATATCATGAATGAGGAAAATTAATAGGAGAAAAACTATATTGATATCAGAGTGCCATATTTTTTGTAGCACTCATAGTGTACCTAGATCTTCTATATACTTAAAAAATAAATCTTACAGCATTCCTGAAAAGTATTATTTTCTGTATGGAATGGAACTTGGCACGTGGTGAGGTTAATTTTACATGTGAAGCATGAGAAAGAAGTTCATGATCCATGGATCTCTTATGTCTTGGTCCAGACTGGCTAACATAAAACTAAGGGCCAGGTGATAAGAGAAGAAATGCTTTTTCTGTTATTGCCCTTTCATTAATCACCTTTTTTTCTTCTTTAGAGGTGTTAACTGATCACAAAAAAATTGTGGTTACAAAAGGAACATGGCAACTTACTACATGACTCCAAATATATAAACCCACTTCAATGTGTGGGAAACTTGCTGCAGTTTTAATGAATTCCTTATACTGCTACAGTAGCTTGTGATGGGCCATTTGTCCAGGATATGGAAAGCTTCAGATCATTTCGTAGCATGAATAAACCAGAATAGGGACTGTCATGTGTGATTTGGAGCATATGAACCAGCGAGCTCTCCTCTGCCTTTGCAAGCATTGTGGTGAGAGGCTGGCCAGAGGAAACACCTAAGGTTGCTTTTTTTAACTACCTCACTTGTTGCGATGCACACTGTGTCACACAGCCACATACCAGTCCTGAACTCAAACATAGTAAGTCACGTGCTGTTGTCAGTTATTCTTCCTGCTCAGGTGTTTGAAAAAGTGTTTTAACAGATGTTCCTTCCCCTCCTTCATGGCTAGTTGGATCAGTCTGTGGTTTCTGTTTGCTGCTTGGGCTTCAGGTAATGTGAAAAATGTTATTATACAGTTAGTGTTGGCTGAGATGAAAACTACATGAGTGAATACAGCAAACCCAAAACAGGGTTTAGCCATTATGATGCATTGCTGAAGCATGTAGAGTATATCCCAACATGCAGACTTGTGCACATAACTGACAGAGACCCCTGGCAGTGGTCTCTCTGTGCTGACTGGATCATGACACTGTAATTCCATATGCCGCAGTAACTTCCACGGTTTGGTAATATCAAGCAAACCACTCCTTCAGTGTGAAAAGACAAGACAGGGTACCCCAGAACCTAATAATTCTGAAAACATCATGCAGTGTGGAGTTAATACTTCTCAGGGCCTTGCTATGGGAATTTTGCTGGCTGTGGCCCAGACTACAGATAATTAATTATGTCAGTGAAAGGCTCTGGTGGCCTGTTTTCTTCAGAAAAAAAGTGACATCATCCATGGAGCGCTCTGGCAATAGAGTAGAACAAAGCTGTGTGGGCAGGAAATAACAGACAGATGTCTTCTAGTGCTCATTCGATCTGTTTCGAAGCTTGCTGTAAGAAGTAATACACTGCTCAGTGCTGCTTCTCCTCAGCTCTGCGATCTTTAACGGGGACATTTTTAAACATAAGAGGCCGAATTAACTTCTGATGTAATTCTTCTGGAGCCACTTCAGAAGGTTTGTGCAGTGGATGAGCTGCTCTATCATGTGCCTCTTTTCCAGCATTGATTTTAGAAAGACTTTCTGTGTTATCACTGTAAGATAACGCACAGTAAAATTAAATACGCTGTATAACTCCAAAGGCTTCATACAAGGCCAGAAAGTTCTGCACAGTGTGAAGAAGACAGGACAGTTTTGTTCTGTTCCCTCAGGGTCATGAGGGATCACTTGTATTTCTGGATATACTTCACTTAACTTTTCTACAAAATCAGTGATCAACAATGATCACTTTTCATCACTGAAGTAATCTCTTTACCTCCAGAGTACATCAAGGGTTGGATCAAGGGTTGGACTTGATGATCTCGGAGGTCTCTTCCAACCCAGTTAATTGTACGATTCTATGATCATGTACATAGACTTGAGTCCAGAAATATTAAAAGAAATTCAAGCAAGTGAACTCCCCAGTTTTAAGTGTTAGGAAATTAAGCTAAGATGAAAGGCAAGAAAAGACTTTGCTGTACATAGAGTCTTCCTTGCAAGAAAAACTATGTACACGTGTTGCTGGTGCAGCCTCATCTCGAGTCCTGTGTGTGTGGTTTTGGTGCCACAATATAAGAAAGATATAAAGCTATTGGAGAGTGTAAAAAGGAGGGCTCTGAAGATGGTGAAGGGCCTTGAGGGGAAGCCATACAGTTACTGAGGTCCCTTGGTTTGTTCAGCTTGGAGGAGACTGAGGGGAGACCTCATTTCAGTCTACAGGTTCCTCACAGAGGGAAACAGAGGGGCAGGCACTGATCTCTTCTCTCTGGTAACCAGCAGGACCCAAGGGAAGGGCATGAAGCTGTGTCAGGAGAGGTTTAGGTTGGATATTAGAAAAAAGGTCTTCACCCAGGGGGTGCTTGGGCACTGGAACAGGCTCCCCAGGGAAGTGGTCACAACACCAAGCCTGACAGAGTTCAAGAAGCATTTGGACAATCCTCTCAGGCATATGACGTGATTCTTGGGGCTGTCCTGTACAGGGCCAGGAGCTGGACCTGATGATCCCTATGAGTCGCTTTCAACTCAGGAATTCTATGATTCTGTGATTCTATGTCATTAGCCATCATTTTGCATCCCTAGCATCACTGAGTGAGTGATAGAAACAAGGCTACTTCAGTTACCTGTTACGGGAGAGAAAATATTTATTGAATCTTTATAAAAAAGAACTTTGTATGATGCAATATGCAGTAGAGCATATAACTTCCCAGCTTTGAAATATGCCTTGTACACTAAGTACATGTGTCCTGGAAGGCAAATTGCTACTCAGTTCTTGTAGCAGTAGGTAGGGCTAGTTTGACGAGTCAGGCCTTTAGCAATAGTGTCATTCCAGCAGGCAGGGTTAGTTTTTATTACTTTCTGTATTCATATTTATAGTATCATGACACAAAATTGAGAAAGTCCACTTTCGTTTTAATTATTTTAGTTTCCTCCTAAGGTAAGAAAACAAGGGAAGTTACTGATTTTAAACAGAAACTACTGTTAGGAAAGTTTTGCAGATACAGTTGAATACACCTGCTCAAAGATGCTTTCTTTTATTACAGGCAAATACGTAAACTTGCAATATTTACTTCCTGAGGTCTCTGATTTTTCAGAATTAAGGCTATTCCTGCTCTGATGGAAGCACAGCATCCCCTGGATAGCACAGAAAGCAGTATGAGAATGTTCTCCTGATCTCCCTCGGGATGCCTTGAGTGTGATGTTTATTAGCTCTCAGGTGAAACATTTGTAAAGCCTACTGGAATTTAGGAAATCAGTCACTGGTAAGACCCCAACATTACACTGAGAACCTGTGACCTTATCTAGTTTCTGATGCTGTACAGAGTAGCTGTTGCACTATAAATAACCTGAACTGTGTACAGTGCAAGTAATAACAACACAAGTAGAAGTAATGGTTCCTGCCTGTGGTTTCATAGTCATTTTTTGTCATTAATCACCGGCAAGGAAGTATGACTTCATAAATATTGAATATCTATTACTTAGTGCTTTTACTTGTGCAGGTGTCTTCATAACCAGAAAAGAAATAGTCAAAAGCTGTAAATATCAGATTGTTCGAATACTACATAGTTGCATTTCTTGTAAATGCTACTCCTGCTCCTGAATTTTCAGAACTTCTTTCATCTAATTGACAGGATTGTTGTCATGTTATTGAAATATGTAGATTGCTCTGAAGTAGTTAAGATGTATTTTAGATGCCTCCAGACACGAAGCTATGAAAGAAATAGTTACTGGTAACTGATTTTGAGAGAGACACTCTGAATTTGCAGGAAGGCTACTTACAAATAAAATTCAGAAGAGTTTAGGAGATGTACTGGAAAATGATCATGAGTTGGGTTTTACTCTCAGCTGACAGTGATTACTCTGACTCCATTCAGCCCATCTTGAATGCAACTGAAATTTTTTCCCGATTTACTAGATGCCTTATGTGTAATGAGTTTGATCAGTTCAGTCCCATTTCCCAGGTGACAAATGGCCTGTGGCAAAAATTCCTCGTTTAGTGGGTGCTGAGTTTTGTCGGCAGTCTCATGGGAGAGGCCAAAGACTGTGGGAATGGGGAGAGAGGGCTGTATTAAATTGTCAGGGCAGGGCATGAGGAGGAAGCGCGTCTGAACGCCCGGCTCGTGTAACAGCCTTTCCATTGACCGAGAATCTGGTTGCTAGGCTGCCGGACCCCTTTTACAAGCAGCAGAGTCATGCTATTGTTTCCTAAATGGTTTCAATTTTATGCAGGAGCCTCTTTACATCCTTTCTATATATTTTAAATATTTTACTGGGCACGTAGTAAAACGAAGTTTGGAGCACAGCCCCTTGCTCTGCTCAAGTTGGTGAACAAAAGAAAGTCCTTCTACTTTATTCTGGCAAAAAGTGAGTGTTTCAGGGTAGCCCTGCAAAGAGTGGGCTCATGTCAGCCTTCCATCTGGGCAATTAGCATGCACTCATGAGGGGAGGGGAGCATTGTTTTGGATTTCGCAGGTAGTAACGCAGACCCCACATCTTAGGGAAGTGCACTCATCAGTGGGTAGTAGAGATGAGGGAAAGGAGAGCAGGCAAAGCTTTCTGGGACAGCAGGGCTCCCCATTTCAGCCCTTCCATGGAGGTATTGAAGAAGTGAGGTCATCAGCCTTTAGAGTTTGGCACCCCCAGTAAGCACAAAACAAGGCTTAGAGACAGTTCAACTTTGCAGCTCCTCTATCAGCAGGAACAGCTGAAGGAGTTAACTGAGTACAGTGTCCAGTTCTGGTCCCCACAGTTCAAAAAAGATGCAGGCAAGCTGGAGAGAAAGTGCAAAGGGAGGCCACAACGATGATCAAAGGACTGAATAATCTACCTTACAAGGACAGGCTGTTCTCCCTGGAGAAGAGAAGGCTCAGGGAGAACTCATCATAGTATTCCAGTACTTAAAAGGGCAGCTGCAAAGAAGATGGAGGCTCTCTCTTTACAAGGAACCTCATGGAAAAGATAAGGTGCAACAGGCACAAGTTGCACTGGGAGAGGTTTCATCTTGACATAAGAAATAATTTTTTTACAGTGAAAACAATCCATCACCGGAACAACATCCCATGGATGACTCCCCATGACTGGAAGTTTTCAAGATGCAATTGGACGTGGTGGTAGATGATCTCCTCTAGACTTCCTTTCCCATGGAAGGTTGGACCAGATGATCTTCTGAGATCTCTTCCAACATGGGCTATTCTGTGGTTCTATGAGTCTGATGAACAGGGAGTCTCTAAGCAGACTTTGCTCCTGAGGAAAACGGGTGTGGAAAAATACCTCTCAAAAATACCTTCTGTGTTTCTTGGCTTGCCTCTTATCTATTGCAAATAGATAAAAGTGGTCTCTTCTTTAATCTGTCTCCACTGATCCTACAGCTTAGAGAATCAGATACTTGAGGGCACTTTATTAATGGAAAAGTCTCTTTATTTTCAAGAACTCACAAAATGAACAGTATAAACAGAAAGTTAGCTTGGAGTTTTCTGTGGGACAACTGAAAGAATGAAAAACCAATAAAAGTAAATTTTTTAAATTCCATATTTTGACTTTAAAGAGCTTCTCTGACTAATTGCAGTCTTCTGGACTTTTACAAATAAGTTTCATGGTGTTACAAGCTGTTGCAATATGTGGTCTTCTCAAGCCTGTATGCTCTTTCTCATTACAGCACCAACAAAAGAAAACAAAAAAAAAGGACTTAAGAGATTTTTCCTGTGCCAAACATCATGTTCCTTCTATCAAAACAGCTAACAACTTTCCCTTGGAATTTTTATACAAATTTACTCCCAATTTGAAATATTTTCCTTTCAAAGGAAGTTTGTCTCCTAGCTTATGATTTATGCAAAACAGCATCGTGCTTTGAGACGAGGGAGGCACCAACAGCAAATGTCCATCAGCAGAAACAGCTTGCCAGCAAGGTTCCCTCTGCTTAGCTAGGACCCCCCACTCTGAGCCTCTCATGCCTTTTTCCAGGTATGTGTGTTGAAGTAGCCCAAGTGTTCCTCTGCAGGATTATTCTCACTTGTTTTCTGAAAATAGTCTGTTTCCTGCAGTTTGCTTTACACTGAAAGAAAAAATCTCTATCTGAGCTCCCTTCTAGTCATTTCAGTGGAAAATTATTCATTTGGAGGAAACTAAATCAATGAGATAGACAGGCATACTGTTTCAGCTCCTTCCTTCTACATTATCCTGACGAGTTTCAGAGAGATCAATCAGAGTTCACAAACCCCAAGGCTGACAGAAGGTTAGGGTGTTGCCTGGATCTCTCTCTCACCTAAGTCAGCTGCAGTTCAGAATCTCCCTATGATGGGGTTCGTTTCTGATCAAATAAAAGTAAATTTGTCTCCAGTTTATTATTAGCATGAGATCTCCTTTTTGGTCCAGTGCCTCCTAGCAACCTGAGTGCCTGTTTGTCAGTTTGCTTTTCATAAGTCTACAGAAACAGAGTACTTGGTGAATTAACCGATACCCTTGAAAAGATAACGATAGGAGAAATGGCCAAGCCCATGAAAGGCAGAAGGCACTTTGCTATGTTAATGTGATCCAAATCTGGAGTGCCAGGAGAGTGTGGGGTAACCAAGAAGGGAACTGACATCAAGGTGGCCCTTGGGGATGGTGCCACCCAGCCTATCTCTGGCCTGGGTACCCTCCTCTTGGGCTGCAGTAAGGGGTGTTCAGTGCTGACAGTCCTACCCCCTGTCGCCTTGGAGCTAAATGTTTCTGTCACTGCTTCTCTTTAAAAATGAAGCAATGAAAAGGATTTTTCCACCAAAGCTCTGAACTGGGACAGGGCACCTTTCTTCCTTCTTGGGGTGTCTGTTCGTTCAGCATCACCCACTCTCTTGGCTTGGCTCCTTTTGGTTCTTGGGGGACCCAAGCTTCCAGAAGCCTTTCTTAGCCAGCAAGTTGTAAGCTGTTTCAGGGACTCTTATTACCTCTGCTGAAGTTGCTCCGTTTTAATTGTGAGTGATGACAGACTAATGAGGCCTGAAGGAAAGAACGCATGGCAGTGCACAACTGAGCAAGGGCTGGGGCACAACTGGGCAGAGTAGCTGCCTCTGCCAGCTATTTCTATATCAAATAACCATTGCAGGGACTGGAGACAAGCTCTTTGCTCTCCCTATTCACAGTGCTAAATCACCAAGCCCGAGTTGTCTCTCTCTGCTCTGCCCAGCCTTGTCAGCGTCTAAGTATGCCCAACAGCTTCAATGGGAGAGAACGAACTCATCCCCCTCCCCTCCTAAAAAGCCTAGGGTCTGAGGTGTGTCTGTCCCTGAGGAATAGGGTGTGTGGGTCCTGAAGTTTTATGTGCTGAGAAGCAAAGCAAAATGGAGCCCTTGTGCATAGGGCAGAAAGGGGCTGCTCCCTCACCCCACTGTTTTCTGTGCTCCCTTTGCACAGTGGGGTTCATGAGGTTACAAAATGTTATATTTTGTAACATATACTAGCCCTGTGTAATTGGTCCAGTTCTTAACTGGGTGGCATTTGCCTCAAGTTCATTTTTTGTTTTATTTTCATATGACACTAATTTATTTTAAAGAAAAAAATTAATTAAAGGGTCTTTCCCATTTCCTGAAATTATTTCCTCATTTCAAAAGCAGGTGGTATGTAGAGCTGCGATGCCTCTGTGGTACTGGGTAAAGATTTAATATTTGCTACAAGGATAATATTGAGTGCTTTCATGAACACCATGACAAAGTGTGAAGTGTAGGTCAGTTCATAACAGTCATTGCTTACATAGGGGCAGGATTTGTAAAGGATTTTTTCTTAAAATGTCTGAAGTTTTCCTTAGTCCTTAATTTACTTCCCAAGCTCATACACATTGTCACAAAGGCAGGCGAGAGAAAAATTGGTGCCCATATTGTTCTGCTCCCTCAGCCCTTTGAGCTTGTGGGAAAGATGCTCTCCAGGGAAATCCAGAAGCTCCCTTATGCCCACCAGAAGCTTGTAGGTTTTACAGCCCTCCCCTGGACCATGGCCTTATAAACACACCTTGAAAGACAAGCAGGTGCCCTGCCCCCGTTTTACAGATGGCTTAACAGATGTTGGCAAGTGTCATTAGAAACAGAGCTCTGGATTAAGTGTATGTCCACAGCATAGCCCTAAAAAGCCAGGTGGCCTTGCAGAACAGTCTCATCATGCCCAGGTTTCTGCTCCTGCTGCCTGAAGCTGGGGGCACCAACCTGGGGCAGGGAAGAGGGAGCAGGAGCTCTCCTTTGCCACGGGTGCACCGGGGCTCCCAGCCCTGGCTCCAGGGTCAGCAGCCCTCCTCCACTGCCAGCGGGATTTTCTCAGCCTTTCCATGTCTGATGCCAGTTCTGCTGGTTAACCAGGGTCTGAAACATTTCTAGGGTTTTGTTTAAAGAAACGAACGCTAGAAAAATTTATTTCAGAAGTTACTTGAAGAGAGTATTTAGTCACAGATTTGGGTAGGAGTGTCTCGGAAGTACTTGATTGAAAGCTGTCCGAGAAATATTAATTCAGCTCACTTGTGCTTCTTCTACTAATTTCCTTATCCCAGTCAGGGAACAGCATGGGCAGCAAATAAGATGAAATAATGATGTTCCCTGGCTATAGTTGCAACCCAGATAAAAATTCATATGGTTCAAATGTAATGGCAGGCAGGAACAGAATATTTAATGCCTTTAAGGACAACATTTGTATTGCACAGATTATATTTACTCTGATAACTTCCAAAGTTTTTGAATTTGCATTTGCAACCCAGCATTTTTCTAATTTATTTTATTTGTATGTATGCAACCTGTACATATGAAATGCCCCTATTTTCCCTGTTTTCGCTGTTGGTTAATAGGTTGGCTTATGGTAGTGATTTGCAATTTTACAGGCAAGAGAAGATGTGATCCACATGCTGAAGACAGAGAAAACCAAACCTGAAGTTTTAGAAGCTCACTATGGGTCTGCAGCTCCAGAGAATGTGCTCCGAGTGCTACACAGGGATGCCATCCTTGCCCAAGAAAAGTCTATAGGGGAAGACGTCTATGAAAAACCAATTTCAGAGGTAATTGATTTACAATATTATGTCTGTGCAGGGGGAATCCTAACCACAAGTGAGACTCCACATATTTTGAACACGTGCAAAGCACTCAAGAGGATAACACAGAATTTGTACAATGACAAGAAATCAGAGACAGTCTTGTTCGCGCAAATGCAGAATAATTTGTAAGTGAAGTCACTGGATTTGAACCACAGACCATAAAGAAGTTGTATGATTCTTAAGGCTGGTGCTGTTAAGCAAGACCAAAATCTTCGGGTGTTACCTTCTGATTTTTAACTTCCTTTCAATTATAGGTTTCAACCTCTATTGCTCACAGCACTGGTAAGCACTCTTTGATTTTCTTGGCATACAAGACCACTATCATGTGGGTAGCTAAGCAAAGAAGACCTTTGGAGATTGACTTTAACAATATTTATGGGATCATAAATCCGTATTCACTTTACATCACTTAAGCCCTAGAGTTCTAAAGTCAGTCCAGCCCCTTAAAAGAGACCTATAGGACTTGACCCCTTGCTTTAAAATATAAGCAATAAATGAAAGTAGAATAGACCTGAGAACGTCTAAGGTCAGTGTGAATGCCAACATAAACAGCCACTGCTCATTTTTATAGTTTCATAACAGTCCAGGGCATGGAGAAAGAGCATGCAACAACATGCTGTAGTGGCTGCCCAAATCTTCACAGTTCCTCCTATTAGAACATTTAATTTGTTCACCAGGAATTGTGTCTACCATGGGATATCTTTATATGGTTTATTCTCACTGAAGCATCTCCTGGAATTTTGGGGATGACAGTAAATAAGGAAAGCAAACCAACCTTAGCATGTGGGAGCATGCAAAAAACACTGTCAAACAAGATTAAAAGAGCTTAGCAAGGTCTTTTCTAAAGAAGCTGATAATTTGACAGGGACCTCAGTGAAAAAAATAAAACTTTGTCACGTGTAGGTTCACAAGGGTCATGCTGAAACTAAAATAGAATGGTGACAAAATTAAGTGCAAAGATCTTTCTCAAAAAATCAACCAAACCTGTGTCCTTTATAAAATGCAATGATTGTTTGACTGCTGTGGTCAGTTTCTGGAGATCAAATTGCCAGAGTCCTCCTGCTCTCCTACATCCCTTAGTTTGCCGAGGCACCCTGTGAAGCAACAACTGCCCGGCGCTTCTGGGGCCAAGGAAGATGGTAAGGGCTCGGGTTGGGCAGAGCAGGCTCAGCCAGACGCCGTGCCACAGAAAGGCAAGCAAAGAAGTACCAGGGCTGTGGGCTGCTTTGGCAGCCTGGTGTCTTTGGAGTGCCCTGGCATATTTTCAGACACACCTTCCCGGCCTTAGTGTTTTTTTTTGAATAATAACTGGCATGTTAAATTAATAATAAAAAAAAAAATTACAGAAGGCAAAAAAAGGTAAAGCATTGCAAATAAAGAAAGATAATTTCTGTCAAAAAAGCAAGCTGAAGGGAAAACCTAAGGCTTGTAATGAATTGTATTTGGTAATGTAAAACTGAATCTGTACTAAATCTAAATAGATTATCTCAGCAGTTTAACAGGTGTGTTGAAGATGCATAACTCAAATGGCAGCCTTGAGATTACACTTTATGTTCTACATGTAGGTGCCTAGACCCCATACAGGTGTGTGAACTCAGGCACCCAGGGTCTGAGGACTGAGCTACAGCTTTTCGGGTGTGAAATGAAAAATGTGCGCACAGCACAGGGGACATTCTGCACTGCAACAAATTTGTTACCCTAAAACTAAGTGAAGTTCTGCCCTTTGTGTATGTGAAAACTGTGCAAATGTTTATTGCTAATATGTCTCCAGATAAATCATTACTTTCACAGGACAGTTATTCTTATTTCTAGTCACTGCTTTACATAAAGCCCATGATATAAAACTGTGGGACTCACATTTACCAAACAGAACACTGTTGGTTAATAAATCAGATGAAGTAATCAAGGAGACCTTTAAAACAGTCTGTTCTCCTCTCCTACAATCCAGCTAGACAGACTTGAAGAAAAGCAGAAAGAGACGTATCGGCGCATGCTGGAACAGCTCCTGTTGGCAGAAAAGTGCCATCGTCGGACAGTTTATGAGCTAGAAAATGAGAAACATAAACATACAGATTACATGAACAAGAGTGATGACTTCACCAACCTCTTGGAACAGGAGCGGGAGAGGTGAGTACCTGAGACAGTGCAAAGACTATACCCAGTGTCCCAGTGTTTGTCAGTTCAGCAGTGATTTGGTCTGGTATTTTCTGTGTTCAAATGACACTACACTCAGGTGTAAACCATTTGTAAATGTCAGTCCACTCACATCATTAGTAAGTACATTACTGTGCAAATCTAGAGCTGGAGGAATACCACTGAAAGTTCCTGTACTGTGCGCTTGAATTAAGAAATGGATTTGTTTTGAATTAGTCATGCCCGTTTTGGGTTCACCTCCAGGTAGTTTTTGATCAGATGTTATTTATGTTGGCTAAGTTTGGGACTGGCTTGCTTAGCTAAGTGCTGCATTTCATGAAGGCCAGAGCACTGTTGTTGCAGCAGGAGGACAGAGTCAGGAAAACCACAACTCATATTAGGATACTAGCACACAAGTGGTGGGACTTTGCCATGCCCTTCACATTTAGGCTTGAAAAATCAAAAACCATTTGCATTCTTTTTAATATCTCTGAAGACACATGCCTCAGGCAAGTTCTCTGTTCCCCTGGAAGAAAATATTTTCATGTTTTAAAAAATGTGCCTAGCCTGTGGCATCTGCAATGTTTATCTCACAGTTTATATACACTCCAGATTGTTTTTTAGAAGTGTTTATCCTGCTTGAGGGAAGAGTCTCTGTGTGTCTCTAAGAAAAGAAAGATCACCTACCTTAGGTGAAGACTGAGCACTCAGCTTTTCAACATGAAATTTTCATGCTCATACCAAATTGCTTGAAATCAATACACAATGTTGTGTTTCTTTTTTTTTTCTTTCTTTTTTTTTTTTAAAAAAAACCCAAACCCTTAAGTATTTTTTTTTTAAATAAGGAAAAAAAAAAAACCAAAACAAAACTGAGAAAAATACTTAAGGCAAGTTCAAAGAAGAAATGCTGTTAAGGAAACCACAGGCTTGTGGCAGTCATTTGCAAAAAGCCAGGAGCAAAATTGTTTGATGTATTTCCTGAGCTCAGTTCAGCGCCAGCTTTGAGTAGGTGGCACATGAGCTACAGTGACCATATTTCCTGGTATAATAGCTGTTATTTTTCTGTCTCTATTTTCCTGAGTTGATTGGCAAACTTTAAAGGAAAAAAATGCTTCTGTATCCTAGCAATTTGATTCTCATAGTAGAAAACAAAAAATGTGTTGTATTTCCAAGTGAAGAGCAATTTCACGTCTGATCCTTGTAGCTGCCATTTTCTCTCTGTGCTGAATATCCATGTATGTGTGGACATGCAGCCACTAAAATGCTACAGAAGTGGTATTAAAATAGTAAGTAATGGCCCGTCTTCGCGAACGAAGAGCCGGGGAAGGTCCTTACCCGCATATGCAGATAAGGCCTTCG